>JAODLL010000024.1:4847766-4908951 GCA_026546735.1 Forbesichthys agassizii | reverse complement strand
GTCTATGACTAAATGTAGGGGTTATCTGCTCTCTGCTGAATGTATCTGGCGTAGACATCCTCTTACCACATTCGAAGAGGGAGGCCAGTTCCACAAACCATCCTCTGTAAGCACTTATGTAATAAGGGCAAAATACATTTGATTTATTTGAGACTGGATAATACTATTTTATAGTTTTTTATTCACTCATGCAGATTATAATTTAATCCAAATGTATATAATATGTATTAATTAACATCAGCTAATGAAGCACAGAGTTCGCTATGACTGGTTTCTAAATATTGACTTTCAAAATACGTCGGTACTGTACAGCGAAAAGCTTTATCATCTGCTCATGAGATGGTGTAATAAAAATATACTCGTTTTTATTTTTCTCCATATGGAAACATCAAAAACGCACACTACGAGCGAATTATTTGAGCAGCATTTGTATAGGAATGAGAAGATAAACACCATCCATAAACCCAGCGACATCAAAAACAACCGTTGTCATGAGAGCAAAAACACCAAACGAAGGAAACTTCGGAAAGTTTCGTAATCGACCCACACTGGAGAAAACGACTGAGATTGGAGCCCCCAACCGGAAGCGACCCAAACTGGCAAGCTGCAGCCAGACTGTCTTGGGAAAATTCATATACAAAATTGACACACATGCATTGTTTTATGATAAGTTTAGAAAATAACAAGTTTCAGATAATGTCTTCATGTGTCTTCTTGAAAAACCTGGACCAAGACAAAACACAATTAAGGCAAACAGGAAATTCAAATTGAAAACATACCACTTTAAACTAATATATGTATTTATTAAAGTCGCTATGACAGTAGTTTTATAAAACATTTCCCATGACCCCAGATGCCTCTTGGTTCAGTCAGAACATCTGTTTTGCAAGATAATGATGTAATATGACACCTGGTAGGGCCTTTAATATTGATTTAACAAATAAATATGAATTTGTTTAGTGTATCTTCCTTACCAAGAGTAACTGTATCCACCCAAGATGACAAGGACAACTAATGCGATTGCTCCAGCAGCTGACAATGATGAAATCCTTAGAACATAAGATGTACCTGAAACAGTTGTAAACCACATTTCCTTGTATACAACATTTATATTGTGTGCACTGTGTGGACATTGCTAAGATGTTCTTTTTCTGTTTTCAAAATATTTGCAATATTGGCATTGAACTATAAATGTGTAATGTGGTCATGTTGTCATGTAGAACTTCACATGTAATGTAAATATGTAAATGTTGCTTACCTGTTACTTTTGCCCATAAAGCACAGTTACTTTTTAAAGCCTAAGGGGAAAGAATTAATTATAAGGAAGACCTACCACACTTTTTTAAATTAGTAAAAGCAGTAGACCTACTGTATATATTTTAAATAACATAAACAAAATGCCTTTTTAGTTTAAATTTGATCAAATTATATAAAAAATATTATATAAAGATATGGTTTCACCCACTCCTTTCCACTGATTGACAGCTCGCAAGATGACATAATAGTCTCCACCATTCTGTAGTGGTGCATTGAAGAATCCACCATAATAGAATCCATCTCCTACAGTAAAGTTGAAATCAGTCCCAATATGACTGACTTGTATCTGGGCAGTGATATACTCTCTATGGGTTTCTTCATTGCTGGGGATGTCTGGGCTTCCAGGAGATGTACAGTCAAATACCATAGTCCACTCTAATGGAATCACAAATACTTGGTACATACTACCAAGACAAGAGACAATGCATCATTATAAAGGTATTTGATTGTAAACATACAGTAGGCCTATAGAAATACAGTCATACAACAAAATGTTTTACATGCTATAAACATAACATTAAATCCATAACAAGTGAAACCAAATTCATGCCACATTTGTCCAAGACACTTCCTAGAACATGTGTTGTTTCAATACTGACTATTGTCTTAATATAGCTCCATCCAATTAATTCCAAAGGTTTTATTTAATGTTGCAAATGTTACCCTTTAATCGTGATTTACCTAATTGGATCCAAAGTGTTCATTGTTCTACGAAGCCTCAAAGTAGGCAGTGGTGTCTCAAATTCTCTGTAGTAGGTAACTGGTAACTCAGGTACTGTATATGAGAAAACATATAAATCCTTTATAAAGTAAATGTAATGTTAATATATACTATATAAATATTAGTTATATGTTTGAAATGTTTATTTTTTCATGCATGAAATAAATATAATTAATAGATGATTTTGTGGAAATATGGTTGATTAATTAGAATTATATTATATATTATTTGGCAATCATAATAAAAATATTCCCCAATATTAACAGTAATCAAATTACTATGGTGTTACATTTAATGAATTCTGTTTCAATATTTATTTACATTTTTGTATTTATTTTCATTTATTTTCATCATCATATTACCACCAATTGCTTTCCTAGTGAATATGGGGGGACAGTACAGTATTACCTTGCAAACTGGTGGTAGTTGTGATGGTGGCTGTGTATCTGACCGACACTGCAGTAATGGAGATGGTGTAGTTTGTGGCAGGAAGCAGATTCAGACAGATTTTCAGCAGATGAGCACTTGAGGTAATCAATCTCTTTCTTTTTTCATAAAAAGATATCTGGTATTCTCTGGATCCCATATAAACGAGCTGTATCGGACACACAGAAAAATAATTGATATGTATTACTATTTTATTATTCAGAACACTAAAAATGAAAGACGTTTTCATATGTATTGAATATAATTGGTTACATCAGCTCTGTTTTACCGTGTAAAATTCTGTATCGTTTTCATACTTCTCTGCTTTCCACCGCAGACATTTTTCATTAAAAACAATTAAGTCGTTAATAGCTGGCTTAACTTCTGTAAAAAAAATAAAGGATTGTCTGTTAAAGATTTTTATTAATTAATATTTCTTAGTTTAATATCATTGCACAATCATCAGTGTCACTGTTTTGAAAAGGTGTTTGAAAAGATTTACATGGAAATGTCTTGCCTAAATAAAAGTCTGAGAGTGATTTGGCATGACATATAATATGCTGTTTAATTTAATTAACCCAATCTATCTACCAAATATTTATTTTTTCAATCTCCATTGTGTCTGAACTGACGTCAGTGATAACGGCTGAATCCTCATATGCCAAACCAAAATACGTTTTAATGACAAATCTTGTGAACACACGTCTAAAAAACAATTGTATCAGATGTATATGCTATAGTTAGTTAGACAGTTGTTGGAAAACAATGCAACCCCCCCAACAAATATGTGGGTCATTAAGCAACCTCAAAAGCCTATTCATCCGAAATGTCAGCATATGGACTAGAACGAAGTCCAGAGTTATTCTAAGATTTAATAATAATAATAATAATAATAATAACTTAAATTTATATAGCGCCTTTCATTTGAACATCTTTCTCTGCAACAACACTCAAAATACCTTCATAACAATTTACCTATGCATCTCAGAGTGGCATTCTGCCACATGCCAGTGTTGCCACACACAGAGAAGTTGCTCCCCCTCCAGCTGTGATACCCGTCCATACAGCGATGGATCACAGCGCTCATGTTATGCCATACCACCTCTGAGTTGGCCAGGAATGGAACAGGGCCACATTTAGCTGGAAATACATTGATCCATCATTGATTGATGTAATTCATTGGATCATATACTTGATAGACCTAAAGGAAAACTGCACCAATCACAGTGGGATGTGCAATTATTCACAAACATTATTAATAGCTATAATCTGTCTGTTTTAACAAACCATTTATAGACACAACAAAGCTACTAACCCCCTGTAGGAAAACCACAGTGCGGAACAAACAATTGAGTGTAGGGTCAAAGTTCAGCCCTGAATATAGACTATTACTATACCTTTGCATTTAATAGAGACTTCCCCCCACTCTCCCGTTTTTGAACATGTTGAAATGGCATGCCCACTCTCCTGGTAAAATGCATCCATACACACATACACCACCACACTGCCTGGCCTACTGGTGTGGTTCCACAGCAGGTTAGTATAGGTCAGGGTTAGTGGGGAGCCACATGTTATTTCTGCACATGGAAGTGAATTGGTTATTTGTTGGTTTAGCAACATCCTTTACAGAAATAGAGGAATAAATTAGGCTCAATCAATGTACAAATGTACAAATATCTGTATAGTCATTCTACATATAACATGTAAATATGGTTTATTTTCATAATGCCAGTCAAAAGTTCCACCTTCACACCAAAAGTGGATATCCTCCCAAAGTCCGTTCTCTTGGCACACTGAGTAGTTTACTGTGTTGTTAGTGTAATATCCGTCATTACACTGGTAGTAAAGCACACTTCCAATGTGTGTTGTGTTGCCCCATAGTGCTTTAGTATGTGGTTTAAAATGAGGCTTTCCACATTTGATTTCTACAACAAAAAGCGGGGACATATCAAGTGATGTACTTTTGAATACAGTAACCACAGTCTGTTTTTCTCTCTGCAAGTCAAACCCATATGTGGTAGTGGCAATGCCAATAGGTGTCAATCAAAGTTTAAATCAGCGGCCAGTTGGATCACCTTCAACCAGTATGACAATGTCGTGATTTCTGAACAGCTTGTTACCATCTTCATAAACTATACTTAACTGGATAGTAATTTTCTGACCAAGCGTGATTTTGAATGGAGGGTGTATCCAGACTGCATGGCAGATTGAAACAGAATGTATATGTTCATATGTTATGATAGAGATGATATCGTGTCACCTTGACAGACAATATTGGCCCCATCCCATTCTCCATTGAAAGAGCAGACAGAAGTATTTCCTCCTCCAACATTGTGATAACCACTGTTACATTTGTAGACAGCCTGAGTGCCCACCCTGGTGCGTTTATCCCACAACATAACTGCATTAGGGATGTCTGCAGGCAGGCCACAGTCCACCTCTACAAGGAGATGCACCTTTGATTATTAGGCTTCACAACAGGGATATTGGATCATTTCTAGATAAAGAAATGTCCCACAGTGTCTAAAGACACCATGTGGACAGAAATGTAGACTGACCTCAGTAGTCTCTCATAACTAGACAATGACTAAACCAAGAAGCACAAGAAATGACAGAACAAATGAAACATGCCAGTCTGTTACCTTCGCATGAGATGTTTGGCTTTGTCCAGTAGCCGCTTATGGTACACAATGACATATTATTGCCTTCCTTATAATGAAATCCTAGTTTACAGTAGTAAAGCACTGTGGTCCCAGGGGTGGAGATGCCATTCCATATTTCCCCTGCATGGGGCAGTATAGCAGGATTCCCACATGATATCTCTGAGGTGGGAAAGTGGAAATAGCAGGCGTGGGTCTATCAAAGTGTTTTATACATCAGAGGAACAATTACATTAAGATAATCTGTTTTTAAATCCATATCACAACGCATACATATTGTCCAATGACAGCTATACAACAAGATCATGTTAATGAGCCATCTTAATAATTTGGCCACATTTGAAGGGCTTATTCCTTTACCTTGGCATGATAAGGTTGGTTGTGTCCAATGACCATTTTCAGTACAAAGTGATAAATTAATACCACTTCTGTTATAAAAGCCCACCTTGCAGTTATAGACCACAGTGCTGCCAGGATTGTAGTTACCGTTCCATATCTGATCTGTGTATTCAATTGTAGGGGGATTCCCACAATGGGTCTCTACATGGAAGTAATGTACCAAAACAATATTAAAACAGCATCTGGGTATTGTAACTTGAGTGAGTTGTTAAAATAAATATAATAATAAACATTATGCATTTAAATATTGACAAGATTTAGGCCTACTACAGTAATCCATCAGATTATTGCTATTGGGGGAATTGAGTGAATTGCCAGTATCCCAACCATGTTTAAAACAAAAATATTTACAGCAAGACACAGAATAATGGCTAACATACTGTATAGTGTACCTTGGCAGAGCACAGATGCATTCTCCCACTGTCCACTGGGAGTGCAGACTGACACATTGCCCCTGCCCACATTGTGATATCCAGAGGCACATTGGTAAAGCACCGTAGAGCCAACCCGAGAAGCCTTATTCCACAGCATGTGCGAGTTGGGGTGGGCAGAGGGCAAGCCACAATCTGCCCCTATAGTCAAAGCAGTGACATACAGTATGAAGCGGCATCTGCTTACGCTGTGCTGGCCAAGTCGACACTACTGCAGACTCTTGAAACCAGGTTTATCTGCTAATGTATAGTACGTTAGTGTGTACGTTTGTCAGTATTCATTTCAAAACAACGCATTTGTCTTTTTGGAGCTGTGTTTCACTCAACAAAGATGCCACTTTTACAGATTTGTCATTGTGGTGTAATTGTATCCTGTATTGTAACTCTCACGCCCTATGTGTGTGTGTGTGTGTGTGTGTGTTTGTGTGTGTGTGTGTGTGTGTGTGTGTGAACTTATGTCACCTTCACAAACCATGGGTGGGCCTGCCCACCGCCCATCATCTCCACACACAGAGGCATTGCCTCCACTCCTCCATATAAATCCTTCATCACAGCCATACATGGCCACACTGTTGTAGCTGGTTCCTGTAGCTGACAACAGCACAGTGTCTTCCACTGAGGGTGGCCGGCCACAGTCAATGACTGAGAAAAAAAGGAAGAGTGCTAGTGTCTATATGCAAATACTATATACTATAGTGTTTAGCACAGAATGCATTGGCAGTAATGTATTTGAAAATGTTAGGCTACAACTGAAATGTGAATGTTTCCACATAACAGTGGGTTTGTTAACAACTGAATTCACTCTGAAACATATACTGTTTCTTTCTTCTCATTAAAAACAATGTACCTTCACAGGAGGCGTTGTCTCTCTGAGGGTGAAAAGGTTCTGTTCCATCGTGTACCCGATATCCCAACTGACAGTGGCAGTCAAACCCCCCCTCTAGATTAGTGCAGTGGGCTCCTTCTCCACACAGACCTGGGATCCTGCACTCATCTACATCTACACAGCCAACAAAGTAAGGGTCAGTATGCCCATATACAGTACAAAGTACAGATAAGATTGCTCGGTCACATATGCATAAGGTAGAATTGTTATTGGAATATTACATCAAAAAATTATATCTACGTGTAATTTACATGTAATTATGTGTCATTTTGTCCACAAAATGCAATGTTGCAGTGCAGGGGTTACACGTGGACACAAATGTGCATGTTTGCTACACACACACACACTTTGTCTTGCTGACACACATTCAAATACAGTTGCTACAAGTAGTTCCTGTCAACGTAAGTAGTTTCAGTGACCCTAAGGAAAGAGTGTTTATATTTGAGCTAGAACAAAAACTCCTCTCTTCAATGCCATAAGATGCTCTCTCAGAGGTTCCGAGGCTTATATTTTCCAGCATGCACAAAATTTTGCTCAAAAAGTGTATTATCTTTCTGTCGTTGACCACCTTTAATGACAATTAACACAAAATGTTCATGCAGAAAAAAGTTATACTGTTAAAAAAGCATGTAATGACACTAGATCTTAAGTTATAAATAAACCCATAGTCAGACTTTAGCTTCAGTTTAATTTCGCCATGAGAATCAGTCTGGAAGGCCAAGGAATCATTTTGAATATGTCCCTGTAGCAACTGAACTTTTCAATCAGCGTTGTGTTTATAGCTACATGGGTGCGGTGTAGGTGTGCCAACAGCGAAAACAACCAGATGATTCATACAACCAACAAGTATTTTCTTGAAAGTACCTGCCATTCACAAACAGTTTCAATGTACGGCTCCCCAAATGCACTTGTGACAACAATTCCTCTGGCATGTCAGGTAAGTCAGACTTACCCTGGCAATGAGTGCCGTCATTAGGGATGAAGACGTCCATGTTGTTGGTGGGGCTGTAACCAGTCAGACACGTGCAGTAGTAACTACCGTAGGTGTTGTGACATAATGTGTGCTGCCCACATATCATATTGGCACCAATCTGACACTCATCTTTGTCTGGGGGAAGAAATAGTTACTTATTTTACATTAATTCATGTTCATTTACATAATGCCTAAATATATCTATTTCAGATTCTTATTAATACAACATTGATACTGACATTGGTACAGAGGTAATGCAAGGAAATCCCTACCTTGACAATATGTCCTTCCATTTCCAACAAAACCATACATGCAGTTACAGACTTTCCCAGGACCATCAGCCTTGTCATCACATTTGGCATTAACATGACATGTGGCACACACGTCCAGAATCTGGCCCACAATCTGCCTGTCTGAGAGGATAACATTTGAAATTAAATTAAACATTTTTTATTGTTTAAATGCCGTTACCCATAAAAGCTCCAGCATATTATAACAGACATTAATGTGCAAAAACAAATCTATCAGCCTCTTTTAAAAGAATGTGTTTGTGTATTTTAGAAAATATCTAATAACCATGTTATGGTGAGTTATTTTGACACTATACAGTTATACTTTACTAATAATCTGTTCTTAGATGAATGAAACATTGTAATGTTTATTTTATCTAGCTACATTTTACTATATCCTAAAACTTTTTTGTTGAACATTGAAACTTGAAACTTGAGTTTAGCAATGAATGTGATTTCCTTACTTGCAATAGCACAGTGTAAAAACAACAAGAACACAGTTCGATGTCTGTTGCCCATCCTTTCCGGGGATCTCCCTGTTATTCTGCTGGACTCTGCTTCAGACACACAACTTCATCCCCATTTTCTCATTCTTCATTTCCATCGTGTGGAAAGAGTTGCCACTGAATGGATTTGATAACCAGGATGGGACCTCGACTCACACATCCGGCATATTCTCCTAGTGTCAACGGTCCGCTTGAAGCTGGTGGTTTGTGGCTTCCTTAGTCATGAGCTGACATAATTAGCCTCAATTTGCATGTGTTGTGAAACGCCCATGCCAAGGTCTCTAGTGACAGAGACCAGAGACCACAGCATGACCCCTGCCATGTTGCTGTGGCTGATAAGAGCTATATTTGGCCTCATGAACCTACCTGGATGTGTTTACAAAGACATGCCAAATATTTGTGCAACAACAACACATGTTAAGAATAACATATTGGCACCATAAATGCTTTTGGTTGGTTGAAAATGTATATATAGATAAGTGGGATAACCATCTGAGGATAGAACAATGATGTTGACTGTGTGTGAAAAAAGTAGCAATAAACTTTGGGTATATCGTTGAGGTGAGTGGGTTTACAATTATAATGTACAGTAGCCTACTTAAACAGTATACCCTTTCTGCATTGGGTCTACATATGTATGTGCATCCCTACAAAGTATTAAGCTGAGTTGACCTTTGCAGTTGAATGCCACAACAACGTTTCCCAAATTGGCTGTAAGCCACGCCATTACAATACAAGCCCCCACATCTTCCCTTTGAGTTATATGTCTAACCCTAGGAGTGGTGTCTTGGCATAGTGTGGGAGGGGGAGATAAGACCTATGGGACGATATCTCTTTGCCCGCCGGGGCCCTGACAAGGGTCTCTCTGTCAGTCCCCTCGTAATCCCCCACCTCATTCTAGTGCCGTCTGGGCTGGGCTGATTAACAGCCCCAACACAGCCAGGGCCATGTGTCACTCAAACATCAGCTGGGTGGTTGTGTTACATTAAGTGTTACATTAAGTGTTATATTAGAAATTAACTACAACATACAAAAACATTGCGCTGGTATGCAGATTGCTTCACACGGATTAAATGCACTTCTTATTACTTCACCTGTTATGCCTATAGTCCTTATGTTGCACGTTTTAAATGCATTTTTGGTGGTGGTAATAGCAATAAGAATTAATTACCAAAGAATATAGAAATACTCAATAGACTAAATGGTTGGAGTGTTTATGAAATAATGTCCTTTATTCATCAGCACCAGATCATTCCCAGAGACATTGCGCATTATTAGAACAAGCAAATAAATATGCTGTAGCTGCATTGTACATATTATTAGATTTGTTTTTTTTGTTTTTTAGGATTGTTTTCCTTAAAAGGTTCTTAAAAGAGGCAACAATGTAACAGGTTAGGGTTGTATAATATTTAAACACAACACATTAAACCAAAAAAGGAAATAGTTACATTACAATCATGTCCAGATGCCTATATTTCTCATAAACATAAAAGTCACTATATAGGTGGTGCTGGTATTAAAGACAAACTAAATGTTGAATCAGCAATTTGTGCTACCACATTATTTATGGACAATATAACCAGAGGGACCCTGGTTATATTGCGAGCCGACTCCAGATAAGCGGATGACGATATATGGATAACCAGGGGGCGGAGGAGTGATGGGACGTTTGAATGATAAACTTCAATAATAAATCTTAAGGTTCTTTAATAAAATAGTTTTTTTAGGAATAAAAAGAAATAAGGTCTTATTTAGTTGTAATAAGACCCGTACAACGTGTTTGCATATTGTATATTTGAGCGGTCAAAGGCAGCCAAGTTATTTCGGGTATAGTCCAGGAGCTAAGCATTTTTCCCAAGGACACTTTGGCAGTGATTGATGCATTGGCTGTTGTAGAGATAAAGACAGTGGCAAGGACTAAAGCAGTGTATCTGAACAAAATAGTTAGATCATAGAATGGTACAGAAACAGCAGTGCTGTGTTGTTGGGGGAGTCTGATCCTTCTCAGTGGGCAGGTCTTCAGGGGCTTCAGACTCCTCCTTACCCTCCGACAGGGAGTCGGTAGAGGTGGACAACAGCCTCCCACGCACAAGTTCTGCAGCGTTGCCTTCCATGATGGACATGTCCGTTGCGGTCTTCTCCCTTAGGGACATGTCTCCGTTGTCGTCGTCATCGATAAGGACAAACGCTTTAACATAAACCACCCCTGACCCTGGAATGTGCATGCTGCGGCTGTCACCCGCTTCCTCAATGGTGCGGCCGTCCACATAGGTCAAGGTTTACGTTCCTGTGTGAGTGTCATGTGGGTCTGTGGAGTTGTCCTCTGGTCCTGAACAAGTCTGGCTGCTGGACTCCATTGTCCACATGAAGGACTTGGAGGCGCTCTGGCTTTTGATGCCGTTGCTGTTGGAGACCGCGTCTGACGCAGAAGACACCTGTCCCCTGCCATCGCAACCCGTGACCTTGTACACGGTTTCTCTCATAGTGTGTGAGCTGATGTTCTTATGGTACACCTTGTGCTCCACCCTCTGGCTGTCATGGTATATGTGCTCACTGCTGCCCCTGGTGGGGTAGAGTGTAATGGTGGTTGTGTCCCTATGGTTGTCACCTTTTAGTTCACTCTTCTTCTGTATGAGATTGAAACATATTTGTGTGAGAGAGAGTGGATTGTTACCCCAGCCTACTGAATACAAATCAAAATGTCACTCTTTTTAGACAACAATATTAGTAATAATAATAATATTAATGTACTGTATAGCCTATCCTCAAATGTTTTGTTTTTTGTTGATGTTTTGGTGTTATGTGCTCACTGAATGTACCACTTCTAATTTAAGAAAGAATATTAACAAAAAGACACTCACATGAAAAATGTACTGATATATAGAACATTTTAAACATCAAACTAAATCCATTATTAATTCCTATTGATCTGTTATTGTCTACTCCACAGCTAGAAGAAACGTGGAATGCCGGCTAGCTCTAAGCAAACTGAACAGTAGGACAGAACATGGCACCTCATTGGCCGTCAGAATACATAAATCAAGTGGAAAGAAGGAAAAATATGGAAAATATAGTTGAAAAAGTATAAACTCTCAGGAGACACAGACACTTTGAAAGGAGAAGACTGCAGAACTCCCCTAAAGTGCAGTGCACATCATTCTGGCTAAATATAGCCAGAATATTATATGTGGGCACAAAGATCTACAAACAAGCAAACTGATAAGTAAGATGTATGCAAGTAAATATTAAGACAATAGAATATTTGACACAAAGAGTTTTAAATATTTAAATTTAATATTCATGGCTATTAAACAAGCTTATGTTTTTGTTTTTTTGCATTTTTGAATGGACATTAACTATTAAGTTAGACACACAGTGGTAGGCTTTTCCTACAGTATCTACAGATTGGCCTTGTTACACTTGACTGACTTGCATGCATGACAGAATTGGGACTCTATAAATGAATAACACCAATGTACTGTCATGTCATTATGCCCCACCCATTCTTACAATGGGGACTCAGGAACAATAGATGAAAACTAGATTAGATTTAAAAACAACCGTTGCATTACTGTTTTGGATAATCTTACACTGTTGAACTTTGTGTGTCAGTGTGAGGATATAAATGAGTTATAAAAAAAGCATTGTATTAAAGTAGTGTACCCGTTACCATGTAGTATACATCCTAAATGACCTTGCTTTTATCATACTCATCTGAAATATTTGTGATTAGATCCTTTGCTTATATTATTTGAAATACTACTGTATAGGCCTACCTGTTAATAAGCGTCACCCCACTTTGCTAATACTACTGTACTTGTCTGTCATGTAATCAATCAATTCATCATGACTTACCCTTTCATAGGGTTTAAGCAATTATTAGTTAATTGTAATGATATGACGCTTTAGGAACTACAATGACATACCTGATGGATACTGAGGTCATCATTATTCTAGGGAATGCAATTACTTGACTGGTGTATATATGACAAATTCATTTATACAAATTTACTGAAAGCATCAACTAAATGCTGTAAATAAAAAATTAAGATATATTGTCAATAAACACACTATAACACCATTATCATTCACTTATCTAGCACACCAAATAGTATCCTGCTTTTGTGTCAATATATTTACATAAAACCTATTTACCAAATATCTTTCAGTTGTATAGCTTCACAGGATGAAGAACATGAGGCGGTTAAAATCACATGGTAAAGGTAAAGCAATCCTGTCCATCTCTGTGACCAACATACCACCTAATCTGTCCACTTCTCCAGAAATGTCAGTCTGACAGAACATCTTAGCAGCTTCCCTCCCCCATCTACTCAGCTTACAAACTACATGACAACACACACTGCAGACAAGAATGGGGTGCTCCACTGATTCCTCTATATTCTTCCTCAGCCAATATGCTACCGTTAATCAGATCCACCCCACTTGATACTTTTACAATTGTACAACTAGTTCTGAACTACCAAAGACAAGCTCTATTTTAACACCTCTACAAAATAAGTGTATCACAGATTGTTTGAAAGCTGAAAACACTCCCATAATGACTCTTCAGTTTTTTCATCATTTAGAGCTAATTTACTTTTTGCTACTTTTTGTAGCTTTAGCAGTAGTCGTTTTCAAAATATACCCCCCCCAACCCCGCATGTTGTGCAGTGAAGAATTATAAAACCTTATTTTAGTACTGAATGCATAACAATAAACAATACAAGACATTTCACATACATGAAAACAGCCAACAGGAATATCAACGGCATTAAGCATTAAATGACACCAGTGTCTAAACAGACCAAGTCTTGCAGAGCCAGCCTTTACCTGCATTCAGCACAGCTTGCTTATGAAGTAGTGATAATGAACAGAAAGGACTGAGACTAAAGGGACCAGTACACTGGTTGGCATTGAAATGTAAATAATTGATCCATACCATTATAATATCAACAATCTAGCTAATTTATTGAATTGCAATGTAAATAATTGATCCATACCATTATAATATCAATAATCTAGCTAATTTATTGAATTGCAATGTAAATAATTGATCCATACCATTATAATATCAACAATCTAGCTAATTTATTGAATTGCAGAGACTTTGCCAAAAATTACTAGCATACTTTTCATGTCAGCATGCCTGGGTTTTACAAAAATCCCTTAGTTTATTGTGCTTTAATTAACCCTGGAATAAGACCAAGAATAGTATTCAAGCCCTCCAGATTAATCCTTCAATGTGAGTTTTCCTGGTTTTATGATGTTCCAATTTAAAGATGAGACATGGATGAGAAGAATGACTGCCTTCTTGTGATGTCTCCCAGAACATGACAACCACATTCCTGGATCTTGACAGGGGTTCCTTAAATTGAGCTGTGACATTGATGGGAGCTCTGATGGCTTCAACGCCTGCTGAAACAATGCAATGCTTGAGCAATCATTGTGTGCATAAGGACCAATAAAACCATATGACTTGGAAACAGGTACCTTTGTGCTTTTCTATTTCAGCCAGGCAAACGGACAGCATCCAGAGGCTTGGGCAGATCTGCCATCTGGAGCCAAACAGCCATGCTGGTCGAGGCAAAAGTTGCTGGAGAGAGTAGTCATAGAAGGGCCACCACCAAAGCCCAATACTGCAGGGAACTCTGACCACTACTGTGTTCTGATTGTCTGAAGCAGACATATCTGGTTGGCCTGTCAGAAAAGAACAAATAAATAGAAATGTTATGATTCTTGTGATCCCTGCTACACAAATAATATGTTCATTTGATAACAAATAATTAATGTTATAAGGAAGAGATCCTGATCCACTGAGCTCCGCAGACTGAAATAATGAGGCACTTGTGAGAACAGCTTGGTTACTATTTATTCATGATTTACTATTCATTTAAACTCCTAAACAATATAAATGATGCATATCGTTATCATCTGCCGAGGGTAATGGATGATAAATACATTCTCCTTACTCTTGTCTCCATCCTCGCGGGCTTTGTGGAACTCGTTTCTAGACAGCAGTGTAAGGGTGCTCTCCCATACTAGGTAGTTGCACCGAGAGCTGGCAGAGAGCAAGATGTCCACTTCCACTCCGGCATCAGCAGGTCGATACTCCAAAACTCTGGCATGCAACATGAACGGGCCCTTCTTCAGTTCATCAATTGGCTGCAGTGTTTTCAAGCTCTGGCACACACGAATGAGACCTAGACAATAAATAGACTGTAATTAGATAGGCAGCATGATGTAGCCTACATTAAGGCAAAATAAATCAATATCAGTACCAATAGAGTTGTGGGGAGAGAGCGATAATTAATCCTGATGGGGGAAATTCAGGTATCCTAGTAGCTCTTTGTTCACAAACAGAATATTGAAAATATTGAAGGCTAAAACAAATAAGAGCAATATTTAAATATTAAGAAATAATTAAAAATAAATATGACGATGAATATCAAGTGCTACTTTGATTGGTGTCATTAAAACATGCTGGGATGTGCCACAAACCCTACAGGGGGAGAGGCTGGTAGGCAGACAGAGAAAGATGGCCATAAGCCCCTGCTATTGGTGGTTAAAAAGTCTGATGTCTGTGGGGACAAAGGATCTTTAAAACCTCTCCATCCTGCAGCAGAGGGAGAGTATGCGGCCGCTGAAGCTACTCTTCCGGCCCACCAGCCTGTTGTGAAGCGGGTGGCAGACAGTGTCCACGATTGACTTCACCTTTCGCTGTGAGCCACTCTCCAGCACACGCCTTGGTGTGTTCAGCCTCCTGCCCAGCACTGAGCCAGCCTGTCCAGCCTTCTAGTGTCTGTGTGTGTTATGTTGCCTCCTCAGCAGATCCCACCATAAAAGACTTGCTACCACCAACTGGTAAAGCATTTGCAGCATTTCACAGCAGACATCAAAGGACCTCCTTAAGAAAAAGAGCCGGCTCTGCCCCCTCCTGTGAAGAGCATGCATTCCTGGACCAGACCATCTTAACATCCAGGTGCACGCCTAGGTATTTGTGTCTGCACCACTTCAATGTCTGCCCCTCGAATGTTAACTGGCTGCAGCTCCTTGGTCTTAGTTGTTCAGCCGGAAGCAGATTGTGTCACTTCACTTACTGAAGGCCTTAACGTTGTAAGACCCGAGGTGATAAATATCCGACGTCACTTAGCTCTCCAATATACACATGAACAAATGTTTATAAAAAACAAACACATGTACTATCAATGGCAAGACAATATACCATATTGACTATGTAAATGTAGTCTTAAAAATAAAAACGTGCAAATATGTATTTTGGAGCGCCAAGATATATTCTCTTTGGACTATAATGAGTCAGATTGTTGTAAATTGTAATAATATATATATCATGTGATATGGAAATTTCTAGCCATTAAGAAGAATACACGGTATACAGGATATAGGCTTTATCAAGAAAATACACGGTATATAGGCTATACCCTTCGTTATGGATCCCTCACCTGCAGGGCTCAACTTGAAGTTGCCAGCACATAGGACCATGAACAGCAACCTAGAACACAGACGTTCTGGAAAGCACAGTGGAATATCCCTGTATTCACTGTCTGGATAATCCCAACTATAGCCTGAAGCACTGCAGAACCATCTTAACATTGGGCTGTTGAACCTTACACGATTAAAAAGAAACGTAACTCATCCTGATGCCATATTTAGGAAACAATAGGGAATTGAATGTGTCATGGCTTACCCACAATTGAGAACAGTATAGGCAACTTCCAATATTTCCTCTTTATTGTTGGTGTAAATTTTACCTGGCGTTCTACTAAGAACCCTGACCAGATATTTGAAGAAAAGATACAACAAACTGGGAAGCCTGTCGCTGCATATAACTGCATTCCTTTTCAAAACTTTATGGGAACAATAAATATGGGTATAAAAAACATATATCGAACCCACAGAGAGCGTTACGAGAATTCCACTTTGCGTATTTCCCATTTTAAGTGTTAAAGGGGTAACATGCACATATAACGCAGTGCTAGTTGTTTGACAAAAATGTCGAGTCGCGTCATCATATCTCAATCGCAACACACCATTTTACGGAAAAGCTTTGGGACAATCAGAGTAGCTTTGCTATTTCGTTTTGCTATAATACAAATATGACTACAGTGAAATAAATGTATTATTCAAGTAGGCCTACATTAAACAATAACTATGGCTCTAGACCTACATATGTTTGAAATCAGATGATTTGAGGAAGTTGATAAATAAAGACACATCTGTCCCACAAATTAAATATCGAAGTTTACATTATGGATCATAAACAGAGGAACTTTTCTATTACTGAAATAGAACAATAGAGTGATTTGCAATAACACATGGAAGACTGTAGCCTTTGTGTTTCTGCGTGTGTTGTGATGCAAAGATCTTGCTGATGCCAAAATGACATTCTTCAGAGGATGGGTTGGTGTGTTGCACTCAAAATTCTCTTCATCCAAACAACAGTAGTAGCACAATGCAGACCGAATTCACTGCTATCAAAGGCACTGTAACAGAGAATACACGCCATGACTTTCGCTGAGTAGGATATTTTAAAAAGTTTACAATGTATAGTACAATGTATAGTATACTATGTCACACAAACGTTTCCTTCCGAACAGTATCACCTCTCATCACTGTCCTCACAGAACGGATAAGGGTCATAATCTGTACTTTAACTCCTGGTTCATCTCCAAATCCTCCAACACTTTGGTCCACGCCCCAGCCAACTAAAGAACGGTACAAGAGAAAACAATTATCATAGTTTGAGTAACACAATTGTCTTTACAAATGGGGTAGGATAATAAAAAGATGTTAAAATCAAAATGTCAACATATTTATCTTATTCTATTACTTTGAAAGTACTACAACTACTGTCATTTAAAGACAGGAACGTATATTGGAAAATTATAAATTAGCATTATCTTTCCAAATGTAAACACGAAACAGTGCACAAATTCGCCTGGGCGCCAACAAGTACAAGGTATAAACGGCAGACTTACTTTTACTCAAAAACCTTTCTTCGTGCAACACAGCGACGGCATTTACACATAAAATTGCCGCTTGAATGAGAGAATACAAAGTAAATGCCATATCTTTAGTAAATGTACTAAGCTAACGTTAGCAGTATTTACTTCTGACGTATCCTACGGCGGCTGACCAAGAACAATTGCGCCGATTTCGCTAATCCGTAAATTATTATTTACCAGCCAGTTAAACTCCACTTTATTGCAGTCTTATGTTTATATATCAGCAAATATGAATAAAACAAATATTAACCACAATACACACTTTTTTTAATTAAAGACTACTATGCTCTTGCAACCGCAAGATGAACTACTGCATATGGTCAAGCCACCCCTATGGGGGTAAATTATGTAAATACATATCCTGCATGCAAGTTGCTACGTACATGATTAAATTGCATTAGTTAAGAACAGGCGTTGTAATTGTAAAATTCAATTTTTAATCAAAAAAGAATCAAGTAATCTTGATATAACTGAAAACCTGTAGTCTTCATTATGACCTATACTTTAAAAAAAATCTGATTACATATTCTACATTGCTGTGAATCGCCCTTAAAATATAAATAATTATCTTCATTCATCAACATTGACTTAACTTTCTGGTATGCAAAGCAATAACTACAGCATTCCAGAGGTAAAGCATTTGCAGAGTTGAAAACATTTTAATTATTGTACTCAACCCATTTTATTTGAAGAGGCAAACTTATTTAATAAATATACATGGAATAATCATGAGAATAAAAATCTTTATTAGTGTTTTATGAAGTCTGTATAATATGCCACACGCCTGAGAAGCTTATGGTAAAAAACAAAACAAAAAAAAACTGCTCTATCAATATCGCCCTCTTACTGGTAAAACAACTGCAACATCTACGATACTGACTGCTTTGCAAAAGGTTTACTGTTAAATACACACAGGTACTACTGTTATGTACATCTGGTCCACATCAGATTTTTATACATTTTTTTCACATTCATATGTTGTAGGCCAAAGATAAAAAAACAAAAAAAAAAACCAATATAAGGCTGGACCCTAACACATGGTTGAGTTCCCCAAATCCAAACTCACTAGGTGCACTTAAAGTACAAATCTCTAGTGCCATAAGGTTAACACATTTACATCAATAAAAGGGAAAGGGATATGGATGTTCCAAAAAATAAAAGCCACATAATGACAAAAATGGCAAGCTTATAAGTCTCGTATACTGTATTTTATAGACAGGCGCGAATACAATACACACAACGTAATGTCCCAGTGTGAAGGCTAATTTGCTCTTTTCTCACACAAGAAACTGGAACATTGCAAAGTTCCTGTAACATTTTGAAAGCCAATTACATCTGGTTGACCTTTACCCACTAAGCACCAACAGGTCAAACATAAGCTTTCTTTGAAATGTGAAAACAACAGCTATTAATAGGTTTTTACATCATGCCTTTAGAATCACCAAAACCATTAGAGGTAAGCAATTTTTGGGATACAGGCAATTCATTGTTTTGTGTACTTTAAATGCACCCTTTAAATGCACAAGGTTTCTATGCAAAATAAAATATAAAAAGCAGACTACATCATGTGGGGCAGTGATATTCACATCAGGACCAAGGGCTTCAATTGGAAATGGAATAAAGCTGAACATTTTGGATAAAATGGAGGAATGATCAATGCTCTCCATGGTTCTTTAAAAACCGTGATTTTGAAAATATTACTTTAATAAAAAGTGAAAGACAGAAATCTTTAAGTATATTTATATATAAAAATACATGAGAATACAAAAAAGTAGCAAAAGAAAAGGGATATAAACTAAAAATACAGAATGAAATTCATTGATACCTTCAATTTCTCCCTGTGAGAGACTTTATTTTTAATGCTCCATCATGGAGAGCCTCGGGACTCCCAGTGTCGCATCACTAAGAAAGAAAAATGCTTAGGCAAATAGCTGATATTCTCTGGTCCCTGCCCAGTGTACCCAACAAATCCTGGCCCAGGTCTGATTAGCTTCCATAGCAGGATGTTGAGTGAGGACACAAATCCAATAAACCAAGTACATGGAAGGGTGCCATATAATGACAAATAAATAAACTACAGACAAGACCGTTTGCAGTTTGTTTTTAGGGTTTTTGTTTTCAATGTATGCTAACATTCCTATTTGTCCATTAATAGTTGCGTGTCCTATAACGACACACAAAAGGAAATAAAAAATGGCCATTCAGGCAAATAGTTATGTCAGATCAGCAATCAAATTTGTTAGAACACACTGTGGCGTTTTCTCTTAAAGGAGAACCACCACCAAGGCCATCTATTCTTAACCGAGCCAACTGGCCCTGACAAAAGAAGGGTCCGAGTTTTCTAGAGTAAAGTAAACTTTAGTTTTGAAAGCTTAAGCTGGGTTTGGATGAAAAATATTTTTAGCGTTCAATATTGTGTTATTCATACAAGCAAGCATTTGCCAATACTGATAACCTATTCAAACATTTTTTGGTTAATTTCCCCTTCTTCCTGGACTGATATCCAATATACATTTAATTTATACCACAAATAGAGAAAAAGTAAGGATTTGGGAAAAGCAATTTAACAAGGTGCATGACAAATGGTTAACAAAGTGCCAAATTTTATACTGAAATGTCTTCGTATGAATGCATGTGTGTGTCTTCATTTATGCCATCGTTTGTGCATGTGCGTGTTGTGGGGGTATGCGTAACTTTAAGAGGAATGTGGAACTAGGCCACAAATACTAGGAAATGTTACAGAAATGTATTCGGTGGAGTTTCCACCCCCCCCCGACCCTAAATAGGGCTCGCAATATTGAATTTAATTTCTTTGTTATGGGCTGACATTTGGGGTGGTTCCTTAGATGTTCAGGACATACTGGAGCAACGCACAGACGGCGATCCCATCTGTGTCAGAACCTTGTCCAGCCACTGCAGCGGTCCGTTCAAATGCAGCTCAATCCAGCAAGGAGTGCTTGTCACGGTCTGTCGCCTGGGAAACAACAAGATGCATCTATTGCCAGGAGCTATGACTTAGACCAATTCACACTTTACTACTGATTAAAAACAGCGATCAAAAGAAATAACAATATTAACCTTTAATTACTATACGAGTAAGTAGCGTAAAGTAAAAAAATTATCATAGATGTAAGATGCTGGAATACCATAGACCTAGTTGCTATAGTATTGCTTTCTTGGACTGTTATATGCTGCATTTTCTGCCTGTTGGGCAGGAAAACTGACACCTTAATGAATGATTTATATGATCTCAGACAAACTGCCCGTGCTCAACCTGAGACGCTCTGTCTGTCTTTATGGTCAATACAAATCTTAGAATAGCCAGGCCTAAAGTAATGCAAGATACATGTTTCCATTGTCAGCTTTACATTGGTTCCTAAACACAATGTTGCTCTTCCTAGTCTCAAAATTGCACGAGATTAGATTGCTATTAAGACAAAACTTAACTTTTGTTAAACCCTTAACTCTGTAGTTTCATTAGCTAATATTACAATAAATACACTGATGTTTGTCATTTGTTAAATGACGCAGCAAACTTGCAGCTTGAGAACACATACTACAAGCAGAGTGATAGAAGCAATCGTTGAAGACTCAGAAGTAGGTCTTAATGAAACATACAGAAACAATGAAAGACAAATGGAAAAACTGATTTGGTTCTGGCCATAAACAATGGATGATATTTTGCCTAACATCAGTGGGTTTACTGAATAGTGAGGTAAGTTAGATTCTATGGTTTAACAAAAGTTAAATTGCACTATTATAGCAAATATGTTATTCATCCATCTCACTGCAAACATCAACAATATGTGATGGAGGTTTGTTTGGTACAATGTTTCCCTGCTCACCTGTATTCAGCTCCCCAGCCCTTGACAAAGCTCATGCGGATAGTGCACATCCTAGTAAGCTGGTAGACAGCCTCAAAGCCCTGGTTGACTGACTGGGCTAGAAGGGCAGCAAATTCCTGGTTGTTGAAGATCTTTAGATTACAGCCTGATGGATGTCAGAAAGAGTGTTGGTGTGGACTATGCCTGTTTATTTACCCTGGGACAGACTCAGACTTTATACAAGTTAACATTACATATTGCTGCAATTGAAGAAAATGTCTTATATGATTACAATTTGCCATCAATATACTGTAGAATAGAATTGAAAAATAATAGCATTAGCTAAGTGCCATTAGTGATGTTTTACAAAAATATACTACTACTACTAATAATAATAATAATAATAATTGGAAGTATGAGATTTTTCCCAACCAATAGCCTCTAAAAACAAGCAAACATTTCTGTTATACAAGTTACATAAACCCCACCTTACCTGGAGGAATTTTACACACTGTTGCCGGGTGCCAGCCATACCGCTGGTTGCAGTTTGGACTCTGGACAAAGATGGCGCTATCACTCAGACACTCTGCAAATACCTCCCCACCAATATAATACAGTCTAACTCCTCTTCCTGCAGACAGAATGAATCAGAGCATTAGAATGTACATAATACAAACAGGTATTTGTGCAGGTAGCAGGCTGCACACAGTCTGGAAAGGGTAAACTGTTATCAAAACATATGGCCAAAATATGTAGCAACATCAAACAGTGTGCAAATGAAAGCTGATATGGCTTTGCATAAGATCCCATTATTGCAATAAGGAAGGACAATTAACCAAAGGTCAATGATTGTTAATTTTGACAGAATGTTTTCCACTTCCTAATCTAGCAAATATACTACTGGTTTACCCTAAAGAGAGGCTGTTCCATACCTATGTGTCTCCGAGTCATTTCCACAGTGGCGTTCCTGTTGACATTAGACAATAGGCCCAGGCAGAAACGCTCAGAGTTGGAAGGGTCTGTGAAACCGTCCACCGTCAGCGAGGGCTGAGAGGCGTGGAAAGTCTCCCCCACGCGCTGGTTTAGCTCGTAGTAGGCTATCGAGCACCAGAAAGCAGGCTCAGAGTAGGTCACGGGCTGCAGGTCTGTGGTGGGCGATCACGTCAAAGTTACCATCACGTCGAATGTTGGAGAAACAATGTTCAACAGCTGATGTGTTATTATTATTATTGTTGATGATCTGCTTCCGACTCAGCTCAGAAAATGCACAAATGTTGACATGTGTGTCTAAATTAGAGAGCCGGTCTCATTATTTTCCATTGGAACAGAACAGATGTAGTGCATTGTTACTCCCTCCCTTGCTGTGGCGTAATGTTGGATTCTTCACTGACTGATAACTAGGTGTATCTTACCCATGCTGTGGTTGACGGGGGACAGAGTGCTGGGGGACAGCTCCGCGGGAGAACCTGATGGAGGAGAAACAGACCATTTGAAGTCCTTGATAAGACCAGCAGACCAGATTTGGCATTTGTCCTGATTATTGGAACGGTTTTAAAGAAAACACTTTTTGAATACATCTGTAGCAAAACTAATTTCTAAGCTCTACGTTAGTATGAATCGCTATGCTGCCATTTTTCCCCCCTTCACTAATTCTATTGAGCGTTACAGAAAGCACAGAAAGGACAAGGACACACACTAGTCTAGGGTACCTGTATCCATACTTTGATTCATCTGCTGATCACTGGCCTCTCCATCCTCACTGATGTAGCCTGGTGGAGGTGTTTCTGTAGTGTATTGATTAAGAGAGAGGGAAATAAGATTGAATGGTCAAAAATGCTAGTTTAAAATTGTGAAACGGCACAAACAGAACTTTGCTTCGCATGTTTAAAATGTAAATATACCATCAATGGTACAGATGACAAAAACTGTCCAAAAGGTTAATCTTTTTAGTTTCAAGTTTCGATAAGTACTCAGTGGTTTTACCTGGTATGTAATTGTTCGGAGGCTCGATTCCTGCAGGAAAGTTTGTATTCTCTGGTATGGAGTGAGTGTAGTCATCAAGCGTGGGTAATTCTGTCAAGATTTCTGAGTGTCTTGGCACAAGAACAGGAGGCAGCACTAGAATATTGGGCAAATATGGTATAAATGATTGCTGTAAAAATCTAAAAAGGTGCAAGAAAATGTAGCTACATTTACATTCATAAAAACATTTTTTTATTTAAATATATTATACATGTAATAATCTCTCAACACCTCCTTATTTGGTCAGGTAATGTCCATATGTTGGTTTATACATGTATATTAACTAACCAGAATTTGATTTTTGTCTGAAATAATCACAAGATGACATTCGACAACTACTTCAAGTAATCCACAAAAAAGAAAGCAGCCCCCCCAGCCCCCACCCCTTAATGTAATTTAGTCTGGTGATATAATATCGCTATTAGCTCAATACATCGGCTGACTCACCTGGAGTCTCCACCCTCTGGTAATGGTAGGGGTTGATGCAGACTTCATCCTTCTTGAGGTGGAAGGCATACTCACAGGCGTCGATGGCTCGCAGCTCGTGGTGGCTGTGCAGGTCTGGCCATCGCCACAAGCGGCAGTAGATAACATGTGGCAGTCCCTTCCTGTGGGAGACCTGCAGGCGCCCATCCAGGGATCTGATTGGACATCAACCAGGAGATGGTGGTGAGTGAGGCGGGGTATATGCAGGTGAAGGGAGGTGGCAGACGTGGGTAGGGATGGTATGGACAGGTAACAGAGGCAGATGGGCATGGAGATTGGGCGGAGGTAGTGATGAGAACCAGAATCAAGTCCTCAAAGTCCGTCTCCCCCACGCACTGTATTGACAACTTTCCCACATTATGGTTGTAAGCAACACCATACAATAGGAGGATATTCACCTGGTTTGGTCAGGATAGCTGTAAAGGCCTGATGTATCCCACTGTTCTATCGTATTTGGTGTACTCAGTCCCCATATTTCAGAGCAATTGCTGTGCATAGAGAAAACAACAAAAACAAAAACAAAAAAACAAATAATAAACATGGGACATGAATCATTCAGAAATATCAGTATGGATAATGTAAACTTTAAAAGGCCTCTTTTATTAACGTTTCATGACAATAAATGAACCTCAAATTCATTTTTCACTCTGCAAAATCAAAGGTGGAAACTACAAATAAAAGAAGCCTTTATTTATGTTAATGCGGGAAGGGGGAATAAATGTGGATTTCACAAACACACGATGAGACTATTGGTGAGAGAGCATTCATTAATAACTGTGCAATTGTATTCAACACGAGACAAAAACTCTAACATTTTCACTACAGCTGTTCATGTCAGAGGCAGTGAACTTATCTGGAGATATTTAAACATTGAAGACACACAATGGGACAAAAGAGGGAGAAAAAAAAAACAGAGGCCGCAACCTTGGATAGAAGCACATTTGCATTTTCTCAAAACATTCACAAGAAAATGTCAGGACAAAAAAGAAAAGTGGAATGAATAATAATGAGAGAAGAGTTGCTTCTGAAGGAAAAGGACAAGAACAAAACTAAACTTGTAACGTCACAATAGACCACCGGATAACAATCTAATTTTGCCTTGAAGTATACTCATCCACTAAAGCCACCACGCAAAATCACATTCCGAGTTCATAGCAACAGGCAGAAACAAACATTTCGGTCAGCTCTGACTTGGCAATGTGAAAATGTCTTTGGCGCTCAATGAAATGCTTAGCAAACCAGAAAAAAACAAAATTGATGTATTGAAATAGGCTACCCTACTTGGAATTATTCTGAAATCCTAATCAGCAATACATTTCATTCACATCAAGCTAGCAACTCTATCACACAGCAGTCTCACCTAGAACAGTTCTCAGGCGATAGTAAATGTCTAGCTCTCCGCAGACATCCAAACATCTGACGTGGTTCAACGCAACATGAGATTGAGTTTGTTAACACTGCGTTCCCAGTGAACAAGAGTCTACGCAATCAAGGCTGGTTGATAAAGAGGAAAACCCTCTCACCCCTTCATGTGTACCTCGGCTGAGAGCAATTCAACTGTCTGTAAGGTTAAATACAACAGAGTATTCCACGGCTTTGCACAACGTCACATACTTATTGGAAGTACATGTCCTTCCTAGTAGTTTAGCATCCTCAGTCACATCCACTTAAGATGTTTTCATATACATGTTTGCATTTTAATCAATAAATCTGTTTACATACATTGTCATTGTCAACTTGGAGCATGAGATCAATATTTTTCTTCTTTTTCTTCAACAAGACATACCTGGGGATGGTGACACACTTGGTGTTGCAGTTCTGTGTCGTGATGGCCTTCTCCAGCTCGTCCAGTTGGCCTGTCTTCTTCAGCTTCTTCACCAGGCTCTTCACTGCCTTCTCACACCATTTCTCCTCTTGTCCATTTTGCTCTCCACTGCCTGCTCCACCCGGGCCAGTAGCAGACTTCTTCCAGCCCAAGAGCCTCTTCACCACAGGCGGGGTGAAGGGTAAAATGGAGGACATCTTGGTGGGGCTAGCCGAGAGTCTCCAGAGAACTAACAGTCACAAAGAGAGGCACAGGAGACTTGGATGCACAGATTGGGCCCTTGCTCTACTGTGGCCCCTCTATAGACCAAGAAGGAACACGGTGGGGGCCAGAGTAGGAAGGATGTACCCAGGATAGATGGCCACCTTGTGGGAAAGTCAAAACACACATTATAGTAATATAAACATTGCTTAGACTATGCACATTTCCTTGCCAACATCCACAGACTTTCATCCAACAAATTGAGATAGAACTGAATAATAAACCAAAACAAATTAGCATTGGGGTACAAACATGACAGCGCTGACTGACAGGTATTGTGTACCTGTTCATGGTATTTTAACAGACAATCAACTTAAACATCCTTTGACAAAATAGACAATGTTCGACATGGTGTCAATCTTTTGAAAATTGTTAGCAGTGATATATTATGCACTTCCATGTGACGAATACATTTAACACACACAAACAGGATGTATTTGTGACAGCCGCCCCTAACTACATTGACAAGTTAGCTAAAGGCCGGCTGCTGGCTCTCTAAACGGGGGCCTCGCATCACAACAGAACTTTATACTGCAGTTAACATTACGTATATTGCGATTATTTTAAACCAAATACAGCATTTGTAACAAACATTTCATATGTCGGTGCATATATCGTTATCACAATATCTGAGGAAGCATCCCAATCATGCTAGGCCAGCTAACGTTAGCTTAAACGAGCTAGCTACCAAGCTTGTTATCAAAAAATCCTTTTGTTGTGATCCGCGAAACAACAATCAGCTCATACTACGGTACTTTGCTTACTAGCGCAAAGCCGGCAAATAAAGTCAACCAAACACGCTTAAATATTGTCCAATTTGATATAGTTCTATACATGTGTTGGATATATTCATTTTTATTTAAAAAATTCGAAAGCTACTGGACCAATGAGAAAAATTAGTTAGCATCCTTTCCACGGAACTATTCAGAACTGAGCTCTGGATCGCGTTAGCTTAGCTATTAGTCCAGCTCGCATAACACAAAACACAACACGCATTAAAGTCAGCATTGCAATAGTTACCCCGATCGTTACACTTCCGAGGTCCACCTTTAGTGGCATAAAGATGCACGGCTAAACAAACACAGTTATATCATAAACGATCTTAATAGCTTTTCTTTATATTTGCAAATCTTCTTGAATAGGGGAATTGTTATCTCCTCTGAAGTTGCTACTTGTGTGCTACTGGAGCTACTTAGCACAGTTAGGTAGACTGGTACAAAATGGTCATTGGTCAGGCAAACTTGCATACATCGTCCAAACGACACAAGCCCGCCCCTTAAGAACCTATTGGATAACTTTCACGAGCATGACGATAGATAATGTTAAGATTGGTTCATTTTCAAGACAATCATTAATGTTTATTTGACAGCATGGTTTATCTGTCCCTGGAAAAGGTGTGAAGCATAGACAAGTCGATACGTGTCATGTCTTATTCTAATAAAAATCCGAATCTATGTATGCACGATTTAACTGCACGGTATGCCGCATGCCTACCTACTATAGTATATATCTGTCTATCAGTGATAGGCTAGTACAAGATGATGCAGATCAACCGCGGTCGGTGAAGCCGTAAAGCTGTCCCGTTGTCAATAAGCCTAATTTTAAATTCCATGCATGCATAATATTTCAGATGATAAAACGTGAGAAGGCATATTTTCAGGTGATAAAGATGGCGTCATTTGGTACTAGTGAATAGGGGAGATTACAAAAAGCCAACTCACAAATAAACTATAGTTCTTTACTGCTTTAGATTGTTGTGTTTCAGCAGTACATATGCACACGATGATGATAAAACCTGCGTGGCCCTAAAAACCCTTATGTCGGTGGTGCATAGCGGTGCTGATCGCACCATGTGACTTCACTTTTAATACAGAGTAAGGTGAGCACTGTCTCCACGCCCAAAACCCAAAACCAAAAAACGTATTTTAAAGTTGTTCAAAAATGTTGTGTGATCAAGGAAACCTGTCATTCAGTAAAAACAAAACAGCATCAAACGTTAAAACGAACGCACGTTTTTACTGAATAGATCCTTCCCCCACCAATAAGGGCAATTAGTTTGCATGGACCACACCTGTCACCAATATAAAATGCCATATTTCGAGGAGATTATTTGGTCAATTTTATTTTTTCTCCAGTCATGGCAGTATGTTTGCTTTTATATGTGCTGGTGTTGCATTTATCAGGGCCCTTGCAAGGTGAGTCAGGGGTACAGCTTGTATTGCTGCTTTATTTCTCCATACACAATGTATATCATTGAAATTAATGTGCACTTCTGTTTCTGAGAGGGCGTTAAGGGCATGTCAGAGGATAGAATGTTCACCTTTTTAAATTGACTTTCCTGTCTATGATCCAAACAGTTTCAACCCAAACTACTCATCTGAAGTGTGGCCTGGGTTTTAAACTATGCACCGATGGCTCAGAGTGCATACGATACAGCCACATATGCGATGGGGAGCATGACTGTAAGGATGGTTCCGATGAAGCAGACTGTGCACTTGGATGCAACAAAGGTAGGCTGACTACTACTACTACTATATCCATTCATGTTGAATGGCAAAGTCCATTGGTGTGCACCTATTTGTCAGTTAACAATCTATACCAACAATTTAGGATAATTACTAGGTACAATAGAAACCTGGTTATATATTTTTTTTTTACTCCACCCAGTTAAGTGGACATGTTATAGAAATCAAATTGTTTGAAATTCAAAATAACATGCTTGCCTCTGGAAATGTTATGGTTTATATCTGATCCAAACATTTCTTCATGTGGATCAAAGTATAGTCTTCTGGTTGTCCTAATGTGTAGGGAAGTTCCCAAACATTCATTTTTGTAAAACTACTTAACTGCTATGTGTAAATACTAATTGCATGTCTTTCTCTTGAGTCCTATGGCTGTAGGCTGTATTCCACTGCTTGTCTTTTTTCCACACAGACCAGTTCCAGTGTGGGCATGGGAAGAAGTGCATAGACCAAGAGCTGGTGTGTGACGGGATACCCCACTGTCAAGACCGCTCGGATGAACTATCCTGTACCAAGCGAACACAAGGCTGTGCTCATCTATGTGATGACAATAAGCGCTGTTTGCCAAACAGCTTCCTCTGTGATGGAGAGAAGGATTGTTTAGATGGAACAGATGAGCTACACTGTGGTAATGATGCTATATACCATCAGCACCAATGTTCAAATTTATTCCATTTGACTGCATTGAAGAGGATTTCAGTCTTGTCTAATTACTTCATTCATACTCTGCAGTGGCATAACTAAACAAATGCAGTAATGAAACTGTATACCTCCTCACAAGAGACCGAACAATTAAATTAATGTTTAAAACACCAAAGGGTCTTTCTGGTTGGTCTATGCACACAGCATTATTATCCAAAGTATCCCATTATTTTAACTTAAAATCCCTCAGCCCCACAGGGTTAAAGTGCATTTGTTTCCTCCAGTATGTGTATATGCTGATGTTCTCTACCTCTTCAACATTAGAGGGTGAGGAGGTGGCCCCGAATGAAAAGAGAGGGGTTTCCACAGTCCCCACACCTGCTGACCATGAAGTGTATGCTCCCTCCAACTCCGTATCGGCCACTATGAAGTGTCCACTAGGTTCCAAACCCTGCAGGGACAACACAGACTGTGTGCTCTACAACCACTTCTGCGATGGGGAAGCGGACTGCAAAGACGGCTCTGATGAGAAGGAATGCTCATCAGTATGTGAAACAGGTAAGTGTGCGTGTTAACATTACAGCAGTGGCATGCAATGCTTAAACCGGGCACCCGACCATGTTAGGAGGCTGTTCTCGCCTTGCGTTTCTGCACTGGCACTGCCAGCAATTCAGGAAAAGAGCTCAAAGTGTGCGTGAAAAGCAGGCAAAAGACATCTGCCTTAAACTGTACAGTAGGCTACAGGCTGTGTGTTTAGATATGTTTTGAACTTTCATAATCCCTTCACCAAGGGCTTTAAAAAGGAGGAGCTTTGAATTTGTCCCCCTATTTTGATATTCATCAATTTGACAGATCAGATTATCTGTCACTCTGCCAACATGAAACCACTGAAGCCTTGAACATGTAAAAGAAGTAGTTTTAATTGTCAAGGTAACGATTAAGAAATGGATTTGAACCTTATGTGCTTTTTGTTCCCCTAAAAGGGGACATCTGTTTACGTAACATTTGAAGGGCCTGACTGCATTATATGAACAATGCAGAGCCATAACTCTGTACAGTACCGCACGTCATTGTGACTACAGCATACTATACTGTAAAAGGGACTAGAGGGCAAGCAAACTTTTTAACATTGGCCTATAATGCCTGAAACTGCCTTTTTATATTTGTATTTAAATTGGCATCTTGGTTTCAGTAATTGTTTGTCTGAAGACTGCGGCGGTCAAGGTCTATTGATGACGCAGGCTAGGGAGCAGATATACAGGATGATGCTAGTCTTAGATTTGAACAATGCCTTTCACATCTCGCCCCAGTGCAAGGCCATAGCACCTGGGCAGACCTTACAATAAACCAGTCTGAGGGGAGGACACAGAGCCTATCAAAGAACCCTGCCAGACTAGATGGAATATTCCCAGATCAGTGCGAGACCTTGGCCCAAGACGAAACCCATTGTATGTGCAATCCACAATATACGAGCGCCCCCCCTTCCCCCCATGGCGGTGTGAAAACAAACCCCCATATATTGTTTGGGAAGGATAATTTTCACATAGAGATGACTCCGTGCCAACCATGTTATGTCCTTATCAATGTTCCAGGCCAGTTCCGGTGTGCGCACGGGAAGAAGTGCATAAAGCAGTCGCAGGTGTGTGATGGCGCCCCCCAGTGTCAAGACCGCTCTGATGAGCTGGCGTGTGCCAAGCTCGCCGATGGCTGTGCGCACCAGTGTGACAAGAGCCACTGTGTGCCCGTCAACTTCCTGTGTGACGGGGAGAGGGACTGTTTAGATGGCAGCGACGAGGCCAACTGTGGTATGTTAAAATTGGCTCTAACCACGTTATTTCTGATGCTTATTTATTAAATGATGTTCTTCAGCTTCAACAAGCATACCCTCTCAGCAGTGCTATGACACACTGGAAAATATAGTAACTCATTTATTGACAACTTATTTTGATTGCACTTCAGTATAATCATTAATATAAGGTTTTACAGTGCATTTTGTGACCCGACTCTACTTGTGCGCTTAAGAAAGGAAATGCAACAATGTACAGTGCTTCTGCACTTCCCCTTGGATGAGGCTATAGATTTAATTTAGCGTAGTAAGGATAGCAATGTCACATTCTAGATATATTGTGCAATGTACCAGACATTAGCATAATGTAGGTATGTCTTGTTTCTACCAGCTGAGAAGGTGTGCGGTGCCAGTGAGTTCAAGTGTGCCAGTGGCCAGTGTGTCTCGGCCAGCATCCGCTGTGACGGCCACGCAGACTGCTGGGATCGCTCGGACGAGGAGGGCTGCGCCGAGCCGCCAGCATGTACGACCAAGCACCACTGCCTGCAGAGCAAGGAGTGTCTCTTGCAGGAGTGGATCTGTGACGGAGACCAGGACTGCAAAGATGGCACGGATGAAAAGGTGTGCCTCGTGAACGAGCTTCACAACGCACTCTGCGTCCAACGATGCGCTCTAATCATTCCAGCTCGCCGCATAATGTTCAGCTAGCCTAACCGTAGCCCACTGTCAGTAAAGCTGAACATGAGGAAGCCTCATGTAGACATGTTTCTTACACCCACAATAAAACGTCCAGTCTAAACATAACTCCCAAAATGTGACCACTCCTTTATCCTGACTACTATGCCTCTGACACCTGTAACAAACTGTTTGACTAGCAAAAATGTGGCTCATGTTTGGCATTACCTACCCAAACGTTACTTATTCTTATCTATACAAAATGCTGTAATTAATTTGTCAGGTGTATTTTTGCAAAGCTTTCTTCCTATGTGTATGGATAATTTTCTTCCCAGGATTGTCCTGTGACTGCTCTAAAGTGTGGCGCGTTCCAGTGGCCATGTACCTCAAAGACCATGTGCATTCCCACAGAGTGGAAATGTGATGCCATGAAGGACTGCGTTGATGGCAGTGATGAGTCCGGCTGTACGTACTTGATTCACACAGGAGATGAACCTCTATGTGGGGGGGGGAGTGGAATGACATGATTGTGCCAAAGCAGTGTCTCCTTCCTTGGCCACGTACTCAGCAATGTGCTAATCATGTGGGTCTGCGCCCCCTTCAGGCGGCGCAGCGACATGCCGCTCACACCAGTTCCAGTGCGGCAGCGGGGAGTGTCTGAGAATCTCCCTGGTGTGCAACGGCATGATCAACTGTGCCGACGGCTCTGACGAGGGCGGGAGCTGCGAGACGGAGTGCCCGGATGCTGCCCGCTGCTCTCAGACCTGCTACAGCACGCCACTTGGCACAGTGAGGCGCACACTTGATCTCATTTAGCTTTTAACGCCGCAGGGTGCGGGGAAGGGTCTTCTGGGCTGACTTAAGTTCTATTTTGCTCCACTACAAACATGCTAGGCTAGTGTAAATAAAGGCTTGCATTAAGTCGGTGCAAAATCCAAATTTGATGGCCACTCTAGTTTTGAGATGTATGAACATAAGAACTGCCCCTCAATGTGTACCACACTGCTGTGTTAGACTGTTTTTTTGGGTGCGTCTGTAATCTCTCTACCCTCCTTGGTGGGTGTGTATAGAAATGTGGCTGTGAGGCAGGCTTTCTCCTGCTGGAGGACGGGGCGACCTGCGTCGACGTCGACGAATGTGACGCCCAGAACCCGGGCGTGTGCAGTCAGCTGTGCGTCAACACTCCAGGTTCATACCAGTGTCGGTGCATCACAGGCTACGTCATGGTGTCTGATGGCCAGCACTGCAAGATCACCGGTAAAATAACTAGGGACTGTCCACTTCTCTAAGGCTCCTTGGTGACAGTAAATGAAGCAGTCTTTGTTTGAGGCAAAGTGGTACATTCAGGCGTGAGATGCATAGATCACAAAATATTCAGCTGAGTGAATTTTGATGGCTGGCTGCTGAAAGCAACTACATAACTATTAATTGAATAATCAAATCACAGCCCCGAACACGTGAACGTTCAAAGGTATAGTCAGTGATTCTAGAGAAAGCTTGACTATTTTTTAAATGCGAACCCCTCTTCAATGCCATAAAGTGCTACCTCAGAATCTCCATCTAATATTTGCTGAATTATCTTCCTATTGGTTACTATACTTTATTATACATAAATGTCAAGCATTTCATCACCAAGTTATATTGTGGCTATTTATGTCTTCTCAGGTATTATGCATGTGAACTTGGTCTTGACGCTATAATGGAAGGTTTTAAAATACTAAATTGTAACATTTAAGTTAGCCAATGTTGTAATGTTTTAGGATTGTGTGCATTTTCAGAATGTTCTAACCCGGCTAACTGCTTAACATTCAAAGGGGGAAAAACCAACTTTTAAAGCCCAAAAAATATAACCAGTTGTGATGTTCCTCTTCAGGTGAGCCAATCCTGTTGGCGTCAGTCCAAAGTGAGCTCTTCCTGTTGGGTCTGCACAGGGGCAGTCTGGATGTGCTGCTATCGTCGGCCAAGAAGGCCATCCTGTCTGTGGACTATGACTGGAAGGAGCAAAAGGTGTTCTGGGTCAGCCTGGACTCTGACAACATAATGTGGTCCTCACTGGACAAGAAGACAAAGGGTACCTTTGTCAGAGGTGAGGCACAGGTAGAAACCGCTGCTGCTAGATTAGTCTTATCTAGTTGTTCTAACACCAGACGAAAAGGTCTGGGCTGGCCCACATTGCACATGGAAACCAACATGCTGTACCATATCCTCTCATTGGATTAGGACCCTTTGGAAAAGGCGCAGAGGTAGGAGACAGCCATTCAGGACTCTCAAGATGCAGAAGAGCAGAAATTATTGTCATGTCCAGCAATTAGATTTGTGACTATGGGATCATAGTCTGTCATTTGATTTGAATAGTGACTTCTATAAATGACGTGAAGTGCCTACTTTAGTCCTTACTAGTTTTAGATTAAAACGAGTAGTTTTAATCTGTTTTAAGGATTTGAGGCAGAAAGTCCTTCCATATTACAAAGCTCCATCCATGAGGAGAACTCTGAATCAGTGTTTATGCTTGGTTGCAATACACTGTTTTAAAAGGGGAGAACTCTTGAACCACTAGTAATTTGTCTCTCTTCTCCCACAGGTGTCAGATCAGACTCTGTGGCAGTGGACTGGCTTGGTAGAAATCTGTATTGGATCGATGGGGTGAAAAGTGAGATTGTTGCTGCCAAATTGACCCCTGCCACCAAACTCCAGGACCACTGTGTCATCCTGGATGACGACCTGGACCAGCCTCACTCAATTGCACTGCTGCCACAGAAGGGGTCTGTACTACGGCCTGTCCCACTACGCCACTATAAGGTTAAAGCCTAACTGTCATGAGTTTATCCCAGGTTGATGTTCTGGACCGAGATCGGTAACGTGGCTAAGATTGAGAGGGCTGGAATGGACGGCTTGGACAGACTGGCGATAGTCAACTCGAGCCTGGGCTGGCCAGGTGGTGTGGCTGTGGACACCATCTCCAACAGAGTGTTCTGGACAGACGAGAGGCTGAAGGCTATAGGATCTGCCACGCTCGACGGAGGTGATGTCAAGGTAGAAACACACAGGGACTGCTTGCTGTCTATTTGAGATGAAGCGCAAACATTAAAAGGGGTTGTTGGATGCTTAAGGTAGGATTAGAGTTGCAGCTAGAGCCCCTTGGTCTACCAATGCAAGGCACCATTGAACTTTGTGTGATTGACAGACAATGTAGCTGCACCTCTCCCAACAGGGAAAAAGATTGGTGCTGTGAAAAAGCTAAAATGGGACTTGTAATAAAGGCACGTCTATGAACCAGTGCACACATTCTCACAGCATTGGACTTTCAGACACTGTCGATGGCAGTTCAAATGAACAGCGCTAAAATCCTGTACAAGTGTGGGGTTATTCAATGACTAGCTTTGATTTTTACAGTTGGTGTCTAACTGCTTGATTGATGTGTTCACATGACCATTCCAACATGATTGCAGGAAGGTGGTTAAATCAAATGTAATGGGTACTCTTTTATAGTAATGTTAAACACTAGAGGGTATATCAAACATGATTGTTTGTCTGCCGTGTCCATTGTGACACTGTACTCTGTACAGATTTTACAGATGAGGGAAACTACAAACCCATTCTCTCTAGCTGTGTTCAATGACATGGTCTACTGGTCAGATGCCAAGAAGCGAACCGTGCGGGCTGCCCATAAGGCCACCGGCAAGAACCACCAGCTGCTGCTGAAGAGGCCGAAACAACCATTTGGCGTTAAGGTGAGAATTTCACAGTATAATTTAAACCTTCTCCCGCTTGACTGTTATCTGTGGAGGAATGGTTGACTGTTGCTCTCATAAACTCACAGCAAACTGTAGTCTTGGTTAAATTGGCAACTGATCCTGTAATACTGTGCTTTCTCTGGTGCAGATTATTCACCCACTGCTACAGATGGGCATTAAGAGCCCCTGTGATGAAGTCCACTGCTCCCATGTGTGTGCCTTGGCCCCAGGGCTCAAGGCGGTGTGCAAGTGTCCCTCTGACCTGCTCCTGGCTGAGGACGGCTTGACATGCTCCACCCTGGTTAACGCTGCCTTCCTGTTGGTGCTGTCTCCGACCACTGTCACACAGGTGTCTGGTTTAAGTGTCTTTGAGTTCCCCTCTTGACTGGAAGCAGGATATGTCTGATGCTAGTGCTGTAAAAATATGAAATCTTCTGCCAGTAGCATTTCAGAACAACACCAATGCTTCCTCAGCAACGTGCACAAAGTGTGACATAATGCCTGTACTTTGCCATGTCTTCACATAGATGAGGTTATTTGCTGCTGTTCATGTTGAGAATAGAGTAAAACACACTATGCTGTTTACATGTAAGCTATGCTTCAATGGCCACACTGTGCAGATTTTCCTGCCTGCTCTGGACCCAGCAGTGGAGTTGAACGCGTGGCCGGCGCACCTTGCCCTGCAGCTGCCCAATGTCACGGCGGCGGCCATGTTGGACTACAGCGTGCACTCTCGCACCCTCCTGGTGGTGGACGCCGCAACGGCCTCCCTGCACCTCTTCCAGCTGACAGACCGGCGTTTGTCTGCCCGCGGGCAGCTCCTCCAGCTCCGCGGTGACTCGGTGGCGTCTGCGGCGCTGGATTGGGTGACGCTGAGCATCTACTGGAGCAGCACCAAGCAGCCGCGGCTTCACGTCACGTCGGCCAGCGGGGCGCACACCGCCCTGCTGTTCCAGGAGGGCCTGGGCAGCCTGTGGGCCATCGCCCTGCACCCGCCCAGTGGCAGGCTGTGTCTCGTTAACGCGCCCGTGCAGGGCGCCGTCGCCGAGCCGACGGTGGAGTGCGCCCACATGGATGGCACGGAGCGGTTAGTGCTGTGGGGCGGGCCGGCACAGCCTACCTCGCTGGCCTTCTCCAAAGACGGGAGGGAGGTCTACTGGGCTGACCAGGGTAATGAGGACAGTCGCATTATGCCTCGCTACATTGTGTAGTGATGTTGGTCATGTAGGACCACTGTAGGCATGTTTTAGATGTCTCCCTGCTTGCTCCAACACACCTGATTCACATTAATGGGTTTTATCAGTCTCTGGAGAAACTTGATAATGACCCATTAATGTGAATCAGGTGTGTTGGAGCAGGTATACGTCTAAAACATTCAGGACAGCGGGTCTCTAGGACCAGGGTCGGAAACACCACTGTAATGGACACATATCAGCAATACATGTATTTAGCTAAATAACTGCATTTGCGCCTTTTTCCAGCAACTCAAAGTGCTGTACAGTATTTACACAATTGTACAGGTGCCAAATGACCACCGGGAGCAGTTAAAGTTAGGTGTCTTGCTCAAGGACACTTGCGGAGTAGTTAGCGGGATTTGAACCATCAACTTCTGATCACTTGTGGGGAGTGGGGCGGCAGGTTATGCAGAAGTTTCTGGTTCGAACTTGATTCACTTCTAACCAGAACTGTTCTTGGTGGTTAGCTGGTGCCTTGCATGGCAGCCATTACCACTGGTATGTGAAACAATACTGCAGTGAAGTGGTTGGAAGGCTAGGAAAGCGCTACATAAATACAATTACTTTACCATTTAGGGGTGAGAACCAGATGGACTTCAATTATGTTTTGGATGAACTATAATGTAACAAAGCTCTTGTGCTTTTTCTACTGCCAAAAGGGCAAAAGTGAATTTAAAGTTTTCCAACAAAATGCTAAAGATGCTAAGCTAGTGGGTGCCAAAAGGGTGTAAATGCACTTGTGCCCTCTCGGCATTAAGAAATGAATTGTGGGAGCCTGTGGTAATGACTCATTTTTCACAGTATTTCAAACTGTTATGCTAGTAATGCTTTGTTTATATTGTAATCTGACATATCATGGTTTTGTACATGAAATTAAACCTTAGGACCGAAAGGCACGTGGATGTTCAAAATGGTCAGTTAGGTTTTGGCCTTCCTGTACAGTTGGTAAAAGTAACTTGACTCCAAAGCCCCCCCATCCTCCCAGAGTTCTCACCCCTCTATCTACTAATGCTTGACGTTGTTCTCCATGGTATGTTTAACAAAAGCATCACCCACCATTCCCCACAGCTTCAGGTGTGATCTCATCAGTCCTGGTTGATGGCTCTGGATACAAAGACTTCAAGGCTGGCCCAGGCCTTACTGGCCTGGCCCTGTGTGATGACATGCTCCTCTGGCTGACGGTCACTGGTAATCAACATTCCCTTATTACACTTAGCCTGGTTCTAGACCATACCCAACTTACAGTTGGGACATTTGTTGCCATGCCTTATCGGGCTGTATTACATTTAATGATTAATGCAAGCCACCACCAGCAGGGGACAATGTTTAGCCATGACACTGGTTAAGGAGAGCATTGTCTGATTTGGTCTCTGCTGTTAAGGAGAGATGGTAGTCTGATTCAGTCACTGAGATTGAAGAGAGCGAAACAATTTTACATTTCTATTTATATTTGACTTCAAATTATGATTTTTAACATCCAGTTTAATTATAACTAAAATTGCTCAATGGCTATGGCACAAACTGGAGGCAACAACTAGGATGATGCAGTCAGGTATGTTTTTATTTAGCAGATCTTCAGCAACAGCAGGCAGAGCACATGTTAATACTCAAAATGACCCTAAGAAACTGTATGAAAACTAACTGAACACCAAATTACAAACGAGACTAGAATAGGAACTACAACAGGCAAACCTCTTGAACTATGGTCCTGTAGCTCTCCCTACTTCTGTTTACCGTCTCCTTCACTCTGGACCCCCTGCTTACTTTATCTGGGCTGGTTCCTCTTCAGCCAATGATTGGACTACTACTAATCAGCCAAGTCCAGAGTGAACCATACACTTAAAAAGAACCTGCATCTCAGACACCAATATATTAACTTGTAAGGCACGGGCTAGCACCTTTAACCATACAGCCACGTTGTTGTGCTGTGGACTACTCTCCTCCAGACACGTCCAAAGTGTGGTATAGAGATGAGCAGCATCAGAACAAGCTGTGGTTTAAAGTCGGCACAGAAGTGGTCAGCCTGAAGGCCTTCAGCAAGGCTCAACAGACTGGTACGTACTGTAACGCGCCAACATATGAATAAACTGCTTGTCCAACCTTCCGGCCACTCGCACCGCCGTACGTTGAATGCCTCGCCTTCTCACACACTCGTACAGCAATGGTGTGTACGTGCCATGCTCAAAGACACACCTCACTTGGTTTGAACCAGCTTAATTATTAATTTAGAAAAATACCCTGTCACACCGCTCCACCTTCTGTCGCATAACATGCGCACATTGCTTGATGGATGCTAGATGTGGAGCACAGTTGGTTATGTAAGCTGTGTGCTGTGCCATTCCATGCATTGGAAGACTGGCATGTCCCTCCTTGTGATGCTAGGCTCCAACAAGTGCGGCGTAAACAACGGGGGCTGCCAACACCTGTGCCTGGCCACCCCGGGGGGCCGTACGTGCAGGTGCACCCACGACCACGTGTCTGTCAACAGCACCCACTGTGCCCCGGAGCAGCGCTGCCCCGCAGGCACCAGGCCTTGTCTGGACGGAGTGTTCTGTCTGCCCCAGGAGAAGTTCTGCGACGACCGCGTCGACTGCTCCGACCATTCAGACGAGAACTGTAGGTCACATGACGTTTGTTTGAAAGGGCTGTGTTACCTGACTAGGAATAACCTTGTTAGCAATGTGCTTCACGTTTAGTCCGAGACACTTTAAACCTGTTTAACATTATTTAATCCCAATGCACTGCGGTCTCTCCTCCTTAGGTGTTTATCTGAAGGGGGAATCGGGAGCACTGGCTATGGCTCTCACACAGCCTCCCAGGTTAAATTTAACATATTAGCAGGCTTGGGGTATTTTAACTAAGTGAAGGTTAGTCATGACGTTCTTGTTGCTTCCACCTGCTCCAGGTCTTCACCCCATACTTCCCTATCACCCCACCACGGTCTCCACAGCACCCTGGTGAACACCAGCGGTGACCTACACGGCCTGGACGCCCAGAGATGCACAGACAGCCGCTGCAGTGGTAATGGAGACTGTATGGATGATGGCGGTCAAGTAAGCTGTGTCTGCTCCCTGGGTTACTATGGCGACGCCTGCGAGGAGCACCTGCTCAAGTCTAACAGCCTCATCATCTACGGGGCGGCAGCCCTGTGCGGCACGGTGGTGCTCATTGCCGTCCTGGTGGCGGTGGTTAAGAGGAGGAAGACGAGGTTAATGTTCTCTATTCAGCGCCAGCAGGGACCTTTCACTAGACGTGCCTCCTATGTGAACATGATGTATTGGTCTCAACAGCATATTAACACTTGCTTTCTCAGGAAACCTATCCAAGATGCAAAGGAAACTGAGAATGGGTTCAACCTGGAGAACAAAGTGACTGTCCATAAAATCAATTCTGCAGAAGGTGCCACAGAGCTGCCAGAGGTAATCTTACAGAGCTGCTGCTTGTGTTACTAACGTCATAAGCCTTTGTTTTATTGTGTGAAAGGAGTTTTCTGTTTTCTTCGCAGGAGTTGTCTCCTGTGGCATGATGCTGATTTGTGCAGCTAATGTTTCTGTGAAATAAACGTGCGATTGTGTCGAGGTTTAAAAATGCTACCAATCCATTTTGTTTCTTATGTAACTAACATATCTCACAGGATACTATTTATGTAACTTCAATTTCCAAAGTGACCTAAACTTTGTTTAAAAACACCTACAGAAGGTAATGTTGAAACACTACACCATAAACTATAATGTTAAGCATAGATATCTTATTCGCAAACATACACAAATAAAAAGACAATTACTTGAAGTTGATATGTATAATTAAACAGCATGCAGGCAGTTACATTGTGGTAATGGTTCCATTTATGTTTCCTACTTTCTAAAAAAAAATTCCCTCTATTGAGGATGCATTACCCCTATCCTGACGTGCTAGATGGTTTGGAATTCAACAGTTGACAGAACCATCTGTGAAGCCATTGAAAAGGTTTATGAAATTGCTATGTGAATTGTCCATTGATAATACAAACGTACATAGCTGCCAGTACAATGGATGCTGCTTTCTCAGACCCACTGTCATTTTGATTCGAGCACAACTATTTAAAGCTGCAGACTAATAGCCTGTTAAAAGTCAAACTGAAGCTTGCAAAATCAGGATGGTCTCACAAGGCTCATTAAACCAACAATACCAATTGAGTTTGGTACTTCTGTTCAGACATGGCAGAAAACACTTGTGAAATTCTCCAAAGCACACATGCGTAGTGTTTTCAAAGTGCTTGACTTTCACATTTTGTTACAGCCTTAGAACCCATGAGACAGTTGATAAGGTTTGACTTTGTTCATGTGCAAAATACTGTATTCTGCAGGGTAAAGACCCATCTCAGGGACTGACTGGTCAGACTGAAACAGTGGAGTTTGTTGCCTGTCTGTAGTTGGTTGCTTCAGTACCCGTGCTAAATGTCTAAACTCTATAGCAGTGAAGCTTTAATTTTAATCCATAGGATCTCCAAGCCTTGATTCTGGGACTAATGCTCTTTTCTTTTTTTTTTTTTTGCGGCATTATATAAATATGCACAAAACTGGACTTCTTATACTTGTGGGAGAAAAGTGTTTTGCGACACTAGTGTCTCAATCCATACATTTTGCCATTCTGTTTGGCTTTACTGTTATAGATTATATGGACTACATCTAACTATAAAGAACTATGTTGAATGAATGTAGGCAATTGTAATTTGTTAATGTGTCTGATTAGAAGCTTCTCATTATTCATGTCTGGATATGTTACTTTTCATGCTGTACATCTGGTCTATTGATGTCTCAATTTAAATTAAAGCTCTAACCTGGGTGGGTTTGACAGATATAAAAAAGTATATGCTAAATACATGTAGCTATACTAATTTTAAACATTTCTGGTAACTTACGAAAACATTGAACATGTATAGGCTAATGGAAATAATACTTAGCTGTATAGCAAAATACTAAAAGAAGTTTATAGTGTAGACAAGGGTAGGAAAACCAAAGATTTTATTTTTATTCAGTACATTATCTCATATTATACAAATAAGTAATTTTCTTGTTGAGTATAGCAGTGTCAACCCATGTAAGTACCTACATGTAAAATTCTCCATGCAATGCAATTTGTGCATCTTTGTAAGCATTGCTAATCCTCAATGAATTAATATAATGAGAATACAGGTCTATCTTAGGGGGTTTGCAGAAACATCTGAAGAAAATTAATCTAACGCCTGAGGAGACATCCACCCACTCAGGCAGAGGAAGAAGTGGACTCTACTGCAGGTACCAGAGGTTGTGGCCAGCGTTCCAGTCTGTAATAGTGTGAGCATAGACCACCTAGAGGATAGCATTTAAATCTATAGACCTACATACAGCCTATACTCTCAGTAATGGAAAACACTATTGGCTTATGGTTCACAGCTTTTGTTGAATTTTTACCTTTGATTTAATAATTATAAGCACCTAGACATTTATGGTTGTCTGTTCAAATTGTTTAGAAAATAAGTTTAACTAAAAGGTGCACAAATGCATTCTGTAGTTGCTGAACATTAAAATGTAAATAAACTGTAAAACCCTAGTGTCTGGATGATTTTATACCTGTAATAACCGTCTACAGATGTGCTATTGCCATAAATGACACTATAATACACTTGTGTTCTTTTTTTATATTGAAAGATTATGACAATTCTGGAATTGGACCTCACTGTAGGAACACTCGGCCTTTATTTTATGAATGCAAAATAGTTAATTGAAAGTAATGGTTATAGATCATTACATTTAAATATTGGAACCATTACAATTCTACATTTGTTTTTACCTGAGTTTCACAAATAGACCAGCTAGCTTCTGACAAACCCTAGGTAGACTATACAGCTGAAAAATACACAAGTTATTAGCAGCCACAGCAATAAAAACAAAAAAGTAAATGGTCTGCTAGTCTATCATTAGGTATTTGTTTTAATATATTTAAACCCACATTATCATATCCAGTTGCTGTCTTGCAGAAAGTACCTAAATTCCAGATGACGTTTGCTCGTCTATTTAATTCCCAGATCAAACCATGATAGGCCAATTCTTTTAGCAAGATTATGTGGCATGTAGGTTAGGCACATGAAACCAGCAGTTAAATAACAAGAGGGGAAAAAAAGGTTAGTGATTCAGGGTTCAAGACAAACCCCCACTAATAATGCATCATAGCAAACAGCTTCCTGAAGGAAGTCATACAATTAAATGTAATGCATGCATACAGTTATTATACGGCCTCCAGGACTGGCCTGTGTTGGCATGATATTTACGGTCAGTTCTTATGGTGAAGCAGCAGTTCAGTTGGACCTGTGCTCAGATAGAACAATCAAACTGTTACGCCCGGTGTAGCTGACCCAAAAAAGTGTTCAATGATCAACTTTTGGAACATCTCACAACAGTACTTCATCACGAGAAAGTTTGGTAAAAGCCCACCTTAATGCGCTTGTCTTAAGCATAAAGGGTATTAAAGTAATGACCAATGTCTCACAGCAAACCAATTGTGTTGGGTTAGCTGAGACTGAGCAATGATTCAAATGATGTTGTTAAACAGATTATTAACATCCCAAACAACTACAAGGGCATTGGTTCTAAAACAAGTGGTGGTTTGGTCATGAAGGATGATGCTTTTGGGAGGTTGTTTCTATGTTTTTAGGTGCTGCTAAGATGTCTTGCTGAGTTCATATGAAAAGCACAATATGTTGGAAAAACAGCTCCTGGTGTTTTGGGGGTGAGTCTCACGTCATTCAGGTTGAGGCAGCTGCTCGGCCTCCATGTCTGTTTCTGCCTCAGCCTCCACGACTGGCTCCTGCTGGTGAGGCTGCTGGATGAGGCCACCGTCCTGGGCTGTGTTGTAGGACCCACAGCCAGTGCACTTCATCCCCAGTACGTGAAAAGGCACCGTGCAGTGGGTCTGGCAGTCGTTACATATGATCTACGCATCAGGCAACAGGAAGGTAGTTCAACTTCCTTGTTGTTGTTGTAACATGTTACGACCTGGCTCAAGGGCCGTAAACCAAACAAACACTTAAATAAACAACAGAATAACATAGAATGGAGGTGTGAATGTCTGTAGGTGTATGTTGCATGCTACCCAAAATAAGAAACAAACCAACATGCCCAGGTGTACTTAATTTGCCTAATTAGGGCCTATATAGCCAGTAAGGACCACAGGCCTGCTGAAACTAATCAGGGCCGTCACAGTGGTGGTCGTATATGATATAGCTTTCAGCAGATACATTGGAATACATGCCACGCAACCAGTTAAAAGCCTATATCCCATTCAAAAAGGCACAAAATGGCCTCATCAATAAACAACACTATCATGTAAAGTGGTGTTTGCGTCCAACCTTCACAGTAGCATCCTGGTATTCAGTGGGCATTGGTGTCTGGGCGATCTCTTCGTCTATCTCACTCCAGTAGTCTTCCATTTTACAGGCAGAGTGCATACACAATGGGCAGCGATACGCACTGACGGACACACAAATACCATTTTAATGCTCTATTATAGCATATTTCAGTTAGGATTAAATACTCGTTTATAATCATTGTTAGCCATGAATTTAAAAAAATTGTTTAAAAAAATTGGTGTTTAAAAGAATGTTATAATAAATAATATTAAAACAAATGTAAACAATTTAATTAATTTTCTTCAGATATTAAACATGATGAAATAAACATAACATACCCTGTTTTGACCATGGCACCAAAGCATGTTCTAAAGGAAAAAACAAGTCATTATATGGCTTCACAATGCACAATATCTTGACATAGTTTTATGAATTCAATTAAACAGACCATACAATAACGTATGCACTATAAACGATAATGTAAAACCTATGTAGAAGATGGCCACATGGGAGAACATGGGCTCCAATTCTGGAAGTGTGGATATCCTAAATTGAAGAGAAAAATCACAGTGCACATTAAACCCAGTGTGTAATATTGTCAGTATTCAACACATCAATGACATCGTATGAAAAACTAAACACAGACCTCATGAAATAAATACTCTTGGTCTCATTGTCTCAAAAAATACAATATGCGTTAGTGGTGGGAATTCTTGTTCAGCGTAAAGAACCAAATATTTAAATTGGTCCTTTGATTCTCTGTTGCTCAAGCTGGTGTCACGTGAGCAAACAACCAAAGATCCAGATCAACTGATTCATCTGAGTTAGTGTGTCCTTGTCACGTAAATTATTGAAATCCTCAGACTGGTAAGGATGGCGCAGTTGTTAAAATTCTGGTGGTTGTTGTTGGCTCACCATGGTAAGCATTGCACGCTTATAATACACAGTTCGCCGGTTCAAAACCACAGCTTTACAACACTTTACATTTATACATGTTTGGCTGAGTGGATTGATATATGTTGATTATGTTATAGGCTACTTGCAGATTTATATTTAGTAACAAAGGGGGAGAGTGTAGAGTGGGAGAATGTAATATGGTTAATTTGAGTCTATTGCTCAAGATGGTGCACGTGATCAAAGACTCACAGACCCGAAGAATCATATCCTGTGATTCTTTTGAGTCCTGACACCTGTCCATAGAACGTAGTAGTAGTCACGTAAGCAACGAGCAAAAGACCCATAAATCCAGATCTTTGTTCCTTTTGGTCAGTGTGCCTCTTATCACATTAACAATGAATGAAATAGTAGATATTATTTTCACTCAAATTGCAGTCTGATTAAGAGAGCTAAGAGATATTGGAAGCACAGGAGTAAGTAAATAGATGAGTTCATTTTGAACGATTCGTTCGCGACCGACGCATCACTAGTATGTGTACCATACTGTGTATTCACGATTTTTAATAATGTACATATTTTGCTGATTCAGAAGGACATTTTTTCTTTTATTCACTAAAGCGGCATTTAACTGATCACAAAGTCTGGACATTATAATACTGATGTAAAAAAACAGCATCATTACTACTTGAGAGAATAAGTATATTTTTGCTCAAACCCATGCCTAGTCCACACATACACATTTTTAAAGAGCGAGAATAATTTTTAACTAAAAACAAAACCAGTCCAAACAGCACTGTTTGAGAAATAAATCTCCATCCACATGTATTAAGACACACAATCTGACATTACAAGCCAAAAACTCAGTTTCCCTGTCTACACATGAACACTGAATAGAGTTTATAAATATCTTCACCATGGAAAGAGGTTTGTGAAAAATGTGTCTTGGTATACACCATTTGCATGTGGATGAAAAGATGAACTGCATAAAAAGCTACATATTTAAAAATAGCCTTGTATACATGTGGACCAGGCACTACACAAGCCCCATTTCCAGCAACTATCACTCCAACACTTTGAGTACTCACAATAAATTGCAAATCTGGTACTAGAAAGTCACTTCTTATTATATCAAACACAGCTGAAAGCCATTTGGTTTGTTAAATATAGGTTTGGAATTTTTCATTCACGGCCAAGGCACTTAATGGATTGGCTATATTGGATAATGGATTGTCTGATTCATACAGTGGTAAGGCACTTGCTTTACAAACTGGAAGAACGGCTTTGTCAAATTATCAATTTACTCTTTTGGCAAAGGAGCATCATAGCATGCTTGCATTCCTCAAATTAAATTTTTGTTTTATGTTGGTTATATACCTTTTTTAACCAAGCTTTTCCCTGGTAAACCGGACAACCCAGTGTTTTACGTCAACGATATCAACTGTGGGTAATTCCCTCAAGCAAAGTATGCAGGAACGTGGGCTTATGGAAAATGGGCAGAAATGGATTAAAATGTCTGCAGGAGAGCAAAGATAGGATAAGGTGCAGGCCTTATGGGATTAAAACCCCATAACCATTTTTAATAATACGCCCAGTTCCAAATTATTATGCAAATAACATTTTGAGATTTTTTTGTTTTTTCTGAAAGAAATACTGTTTTCATTGAGTGGTTTGTTCAAAGAAATTTGAATTATACCCTAACAGTTGATGACTGCAAAATTATGATGACATTTGCATAGACTATTTAGGAAAATCAGTGTAAAATATAATTTGCATAATTATTTGGATACATGTGAAATATATAGTACATATACTTTATTGTAAAGTGCAAACCAGCCATATCTACTGCAAATATCTAGGAGGCGTGGTCTGGATAAAATGACACATAGAAAGCCAAGGATCTTCAAAGCTGTCATTGCTGCATGTAGAGGATTGTTGTTTGAAGAGAACTCTTTAAAGTAGTTTAAGAAGTTCTAAACATTTAAATTGTAATATAAATTGCTCACGTTATTTATGTCCTGAGTCTGTTAATTGTGAACAGCTGAATGGCATCTTGGTGAATAACCGTACCAATTTACTTTCATAAAGCAGAATCAGTACATTATTACAAACTTCTGGCCCCAGCACGTATACATGTGTGTGATGTGCGCATGTGTACGTGTGTACGACACCCACATACATACAACACGAGTGACAAAACTAAAAAGCCTCAACAAGTACATACAGTGATAAAACAAATTAAATAAAAGTGACAAATACATAGGAGAAATAACATAGGTAACTGAATACCTAAGATATAGACTACTAAACTACAATTACAGTGCAAACTTTTTTCCCTAAAAAATCACCTTCAGTTACCTTACCTCCATACACACTGGGCAGTTTTGTCTTGAAACATTTTCAACACACTGTAAGAAATATAAAACAACAGTCTTAGATAAATTACAAGGGAAGTAATTTGCTCAAATTATGACAATTATGGGAAGGAATAAGTTACCTTGTGGTTTCCTTGCAGATCTCTAGCTAAACAGAGATTGCACTTTTGACAATGGAAATATTTCTCCCTTGGTCCAATCCTGCAGGAGACCAATACACAACAGGCATCAGAAAAAAAGCTAAAAGAAGACATATATGCTACCATATATCATACAGAATACTTTTATTTAATTCAATTTTGGGTGGCCACTGGCCAACCCATGGGCTTAAGAGACATGAGATATGTCCAGTAAGAACCAATATTTAACCAAAACAAAATGGTATATGCAATAAACAATGAATCAATAGCAAGATACCTAGTGTCAGTGTTATTTGTGTATAAAACTAACTGGAAATGCCTTACAGCTATGAGCTGAGCATTCTGATTATCTGGTGTCAAACAAACTGTCCTTAAATTAAGATCAAAACAGCACGCCATGTTAAATCATCTCACCTACATATCCCACAAGGCTGACAGTGGTACTGCTTTTTATCCTTGTCAAACAAGTGGCATATATCGCAATAATACTCTGCGAACGTAACTTGACATTGTTGGCAGCTCTGTTGTACCTAAAAGAAAAACCAAATTTGAAATATTAAAATAAGTTTGAATTAAAACATTGAAGAAAAAACGTGTCCTATTGTGCAGATATTGTAATGATTACATTTTGTACGGTCTGGCAGTCAGAGCACTGCACTTCTGTGACCTTAAACCGATCCATCTGATGATCCTCCTCTGCGTCATGGCACAGTCGACATACGAACAGTTTGCCACAGCAAGGTGCCTACACGCATACGGTACGGAATAGAAATATGAAAGTCAAACATTTATTGAACCGTCAAGTGCCGTAGATTGCACTGAAAAAGGTAAACCAGCTACAGGTAGCTAACCTAAGCTAACTAAAGTTATGGTTGATGAGTATGTATGTGTTAGCTGGTATGTCTAGCTAGACAGCAAGCCAAGCGTACAATATGTGCTTACTTAGAAACATCGTCATAGTATGTCAAAATGTAGGCTAGATATAGTCCATCATAAATTAGAAGGATTTCTCACTTTCAACAAGCAACTCCGCACGTAGTGTTGACATCCAGTAGGTGAAGCCATTTCTATTTGACCGGGCATCTTCGCTTTTTTTGGCTAATTCAGTATTATACCTGTTGTTTAGCGCCACCTAGCGTCTGGTACTAGGTGTATATAACACATAGGTACAGTATATATAACACCTAGTACCAGATATATATGTGTGTGTATATATATATATATATATATATATATATATGTTTGTTATGTGTATGTACATCATGTATAAAGGATTAATGAGAAGAAAAGAAATTAATTATTAATTAAACCACTAGAATTCTTTCATCTGCAGTATAGTATTTATTTACATAGTAACAATGGTCCAACTGCATGAAACAAATAGATTATAAATGCATACCAAACATGCCAAAGACAGAACTATGTATGTACCCCCCATAAGCTGCAGTAGTGTTGTTTATACTGTAAAATGTGAATATTACACATTCTCGAATACATGTTATGTTTCCTTCTACCTCGCTCAAATACAAATAAGCAGTTATAGTGCAATGCAAGAGAGATTCTTTTCATAAAAATTGCTTTTCATGATTGGACCTCAGGTGCAAAGAAGATGTTTTGTATCTTTCTTGATGTTCTCTTCGCAAATCTCACCTTCCCTCGATTCTTCATGTATGCTGTATATTCACTGGACTTGAGTTTAGAGTAATAGTCTGAGAATTTATTGAAGAGAATAGATATGGGCAGGCCATTGAGAATGATCCCAAAAGAGATGCAGATGAATGCAAACAGTCTACCCAGTATGGTTTCAGGATAAATGTCTCCATATCCCACTGTGGAAATACTGACCTGCAAGTAGAATACATTGACACACGGGACAATCATTATTATTTAGTCATCCTCGACATCCAGTAAAATAACCATTCCTTTTCCTACCACACATGCACACACACAAACAGTAAACATTGGCATTTATTTCTACTGTTATAGTTGATGTATTCATTTAAATCAGTACATGTATACTACAGTGTAGCTTTAACACAAAACATGTTGTTCATTGTTTTTATTGCCTATTTATTCTGTATTTTTATTTTATTTTATTTAACCTTTATTTAACCAGGCAATCATTTCAACTTTATTTAACCAAGCATATTTTCTTTTTCAGGGAAGACCTGGCCAAGAAGTAACATAAAACATCATATATATATATATATATATATATATATATATATATATATATATATAATGCTGTATAATAACACTTTACAGTATGCTTATATCTTTTTTGTCAGGCATTTCAAGTTCTGCCTGCCAATGCCACACACCTTCTCAGGTACAAAATGTGGAGCACCTCCTATTGGAGGTCATGGGTATTGCACCTTGAGAAGCAGTACTTACAGCAGCCCACCACCATGCATGTGGAATGCTGGTGAAGTTGGTGTGAGGCATGTCATGCTCCACAGTGTACACCATGGCAGAGAAGCTGAAGATGCCCATGGCGATGAAGAGGAAGAGGCAGCCTACTTGCTGGTAACACTGGCGCAGGGTGAAGCCAAACGCACGCAGGCCCGTGGAGTGCCGTGCCAGCTTCAGGATACGAAAGATCCGCATCAGCCTCATGATCCTTAGCACCTGGCCGAGCTTTCCCACCTGGCCCACCGCCTGCATGTCGGCCTCGTGCTTCATGTAGTTCTCCTCGCTGTCGAAGAACTCCAGGATGGCCTGGATATACTGCGGCAGGATTGCGATCAGGTCCACGGTGTTGAGCACGCTCCTGCAGAAGGCGCTCATGTCGGGCGTGGACACCAGCCGCAACACGTACTCCATGGTGAAGAACGCGATGCAGAATGACTCCACGTATTCACAGTACGTCTTCCCGCTAAGCTGGCCTGTGGTGGTGGTATACTGCATATCCTCCACCGTGTTGAGTGTCATGGCAACCAGGGAGATCAGGACAAACAGGCTGGAGGCCACGGCCATCACCTTGGCCAAGACGGAGGAGAAGGGTTTCTCCATCAGGTTCCAAATGGCGCAGCGCAGCTGACCCATGAACATGTCCTGGAAGAGCTCCTCGTTTTCCTCTATCTCCACCTCAGCTTCCAGCTCCCGCTGGATCTTCAGCTGCTCGTTCAGGTCGTCCTGGCGCTCCTCGAAGGAGATGCGGCAGCAGCTGTGGGTGTTTTTCATCCTCACGCCCCAGTAGTTGATCTCCTCCAGGAAGTTGCGAGGGCACAGCTCGTCCTTGATCCACAGCACGCCCGTCCTGTAGAAGTTAAAGATGCTGTGGAAGACGTCCGGGTCCCTGTCGAAGAAGTACTCGTTGTTGGTCACCGTGTAGTCGTCGCACAGGTCCAGCTTCATGTTGTGGTCAGTGTACGTGGCCAAACGCCCTATTCTGGTCTTAGGGTATTTGGCAGCCATTCTGTAGGCTATCTGGTAAGGCTTCCCTCCTACATTTATGTTGATCATGTAGTTCTTCTTGGCAGCTAACAACCTGCCTCGTGAGGGACTGTGGGCCCGATTCTCATCTTCTTCCTCCGCATACTCGGCATAAATGTCGTAGATATCCGTGCTAAGTTCCTGCATGGAGCTCCATGTCTTGAGGCAGCTGTCCTTGGCGAAAGGAAGAACGCTTTCCTCTGAGGGTCTCCGGTTACTGTCTGACCCGGTGACTTTGTAGTTCGGGAAGAGGCTTTGCCTCCTGTTCATCAAGCTGAGCACCTTGGTCGCCATCTCTGCGCCCTGGGCTACACAGCAGGCAACAGATCTACTGACGGTTCATTTCCCCCAAGCTTAGCACAGAGGACATGAGCTTGATGCCTCATGGCCCCATTAATGTTGCTGACTGAGAGGATCTGCATGCTTACAGGATATCTAAATACTATTATCCCCTGTCAGGATGATGCGACATAGGTCAGATGCATGTCTCAAACAATACCCACATTAATTAACACTTATAAAGACATCTTCAAATGTGTTCTCGTGATTGTATGTTTGGCAGTTTTGCAGTGACAGAATAATCAATATAGTTGTCCCCCCGTAAATACAACTGTCTCTTGGTTAATCTACCTGTAACCTTTTGGAAACTCGCTGGAAAATCCAACTGCATCTCTACTTTTATATCTTTATTTGAAACATGACTGTATTGTGTAACAATACAATAGCTGCCTTGCCATATACTGTATCTTTTGGAGATTACGGCATGTATGTAGTCTAACAGTAACATTGCTTAAGATAGAAATCCTATTATAGGATTCAGTTATGGCTAAATAAACAGCAATCATCGTGTTTATTTACATTCTCTATGAGCTGAGCGGGTGATGCGGAACACCTCATCAGCTCATTCCTCTGCAATGCACATGTAGAGCGCATCAGGCACATTTATTGTCACTATCTCTAGTTACCTAAATACTTAGTTTTGATCTTTAGCTGTGGCATACAACTTACAGGCACAATCTTCAAAAAACAAACATTAAGATCTGGTTAACCTTTACAATACAAAGGGGCAATTGCTATATTGTTATAAAAGAATGCATGCTTGTTCTCCAATCGGATTTTTTGAAAGCAATACGTTTCAATCAGCAGTTTCACTCCATACTGTTTGTTTCTACATTCTGTCTAATGATAGACAATCCAGTCAAATAGAACTTACTAGCATACTGGTAATGTCTGCTTCTCTATACTCTACTTACTGCTGCTATAAGTCTATACTTTATGTGACTTTCCTGCATTCAAAATACAGGCATATTGCATTAATATTCTAATAATATGCAATTATTGACCGTTTGACTGGCATCTTGATGTTTTACACTTAACTAAAAAGAACATATAATTTAGTTATTCTAATTCACATAGTAGTTTCTGCTGTCAGTGCTTCAAAATGTAATGGAAAGATTTGCATGAAAAAAAATAAGAGAATCACAGAGAGTGACATGAGATCAGGTCATATGGAGCAGCGAGTTTGAGATCACAGGTCCTCAAATCAGACTGCAATTCTCCAGCATTGATTGCAGTGTGATCCGTGAACGGTGGACCGTGTAGGCCTAACTAATTTAATAAATAAAAATACTACACTTTTTACAGTGCTTGCCTGCCAGCTTACAGCAGCAGACGTTTTAATAATTTGACTGCCTATGTCTTTAATATATTTGAGTAATTTGATTAAATATTTTGTCACTTTGTAATTCTCTGACGTCACGGTTCTCCCACAATTCACAGTGCGGGTAAAGTCACCTCTGTTCTGTTGATGTAGCACAAGCATATTAGCCAGTGTTGTAAGCTGTAAAACAATGGCCCCTCCAGTAGCAGTATCGCCTTTGATTAAGGTTTGTGAATGTACATTTTTACAACATTAAAATGCAATATGTTGAAATATGTATGTATGGTCGGCGACTCGGCTAACTGGCAAGCTATGAAGTTATCTTGCAAGGTACAGCGAATCCAAGTAGCCTACAGTATGCCAACAAACTGTACGGTACCGTACCGTATGCATGCAACAGTCTTAACGGGCAACTTAAAGAGTACATTAATCCATTATACTTGTACATATGATATAATAAAACAATGTTTATATACTTAATTGTGTTAAGCAGTCAGAACTGTAAAACTGAACAGCCATAAGCTCACGCTCGAGAGTAATGGTGTGCATCTTCATGTCATTACAGACAGCAAGGTATTCAGCTTTAATTGCTGGTATCATCTATGGCAAAAGGAGATATGGTAAGTTATGTCTTCTTTATTTAATGCAATAGACATATAGTTGAGCAAAAATCAACGTCTTACAAAGTATGGTAATTTAAATCCCATTAAAGGTATGGTCAGCAATTGTAAGACAACACTTTTTGTCCAATTCAGCAAATATCTGCTCATGGTCAGTTAGCTGCCTGTTCTGTGTGATGAAAAATGCCATGTGTCACCCTACCCTAGTTAGTACACAGCCCTGGCTCTGTAAATGGTAACAGACCGCACAACAGACCGCACAACAATACCATAGCCTTGACAATGCTTGTCCAATGTGGGGGGACGGTGCTTCTGACAGAGCACCCTGTGACATTGAAGGGAGAGGTGTGCTTATTTTGATGGTTACAAATATAATATATAATATAATAATATTATTTCTTTAGCATCACTAAAGTCACCTATTTTTAAACCTTAATACCTTTCATTTAATACCTTTCATTTAATCTTTTAATTTGGGTAGCATGAGAGTTACAAGGGCCTGAAAAGCCAGACTGGTGTTGAGAGTTGTCTCTAGACTTTACGGGCCGTGTCTCTCAACCCACACATGTTGGACATGACAACTATCACGTTCCATCAGCAGTTTCAGAATAGGGTCGCCTGCTTTCAACTTGACAAGTGGTCTAATCAGCCGACTCAAGTCAGCAGTTGATGCACCTTTGAATGAATTATGTTGTATCTTCTTTGATCGTGTCTTTGCAGTCTTTATCCATACACTAACAGCCTACAGTGTCATTACAGCGTTATCAGGATCCTGAAGCCTTCTAACGCGGGTAGTCACCTCTCTTGTGTTGATGTAACACATGCATATTAGCCAGTGTTGTAAGATGTAAAACAATGGCCCCTGTAGTAGCAGTATCACCTTTGATTAAGGTTTGTGAATATACACCTGATTCATGTGAATCAGATGTGTTGGAGCAGGGAGACACCTAAATCATTTAAGGCAGTGTGTCCCCAGGACCAGAGTTAAAGGCAGGTCAGTCATTCTCAAGAATGCTTCCTAATTTAGAGCTGAATTAAAAACGGTATCGCTCTGCGGTTCTCCGCGGCGCCACCTCACACCTCGAAATGCATTGTGAAGCAAAGTGTAGTGCTACGACTTTGTTGATACAAGCAGTGTTCGCCACTTTGTTTATGTTCCTATTTATGGAGCCAGGGTTGTGTAGACAGGCACGCACAGAAAACAATCGGATAACGAAACAAGGAGATATTAGTTGAATTTTACAAAAAGTGTATTATATTACATTTAGCTTGCAATAGCATACCTTTAAGAAATCTCGGCCTAAATGACGTTGGCTTGAAGTATACTGTGGACTACACTAGCACAGCAAGGATAACGTGGTTATATTGGCCAACTGACATTTTTTTAATGAATGGTAGTAAAGTAAGACAATAAATAAGCCAGTCATAATTATATTATAGATATTTTCAAAATATCTCAGATAATCTGAAACCAATTGCTGCTGAGGAGAGGAGGGTGGAGGAGGAGGAGAAAAAGATTCGGGAGGAGAGGGAGCGCATTGCCAAGGAACTTGCATTAGGTAAACTCATCACTTTCTTTTGCATGATCCTGTTAAGAGATTAACCATATTTTCCATTTAAAATGTAATTAGAAATATTTAGCTTTTGTTTTATTATCAGTGTAATTGTATTTGCTAAATATTGACTGTACATTGGTGTAGGATACATATTGAAAATGGGTTAACAGCATTTATGACATGAACTCTCTTATCTTGCAGCAAGCGAAGACACAATTCTGAAGTAAAGCTCTGGGTATCCAACATTAGTTTTTTTTTTTACATTGGAGCAAAGTTCAATGTTTCTCCACTGCCTCTGTTTGACTTTCATTTTGTTGATGAATTCACCATTACTTCTGTCATCACACTTTCTCCGTGTCACGAGACACAGTACTTGGTAGTTACTTTAATGACATGTAAAAACAAATCATTTAGAATCAGGATTGTAATTTCAAATGCTACTAACTTAATTTGTACTGAAAACAATGACTTATTTGTACTCAAATAAAAACAAAACTCCCATGATTTTTGTCTTGTAAATATTTGACACCTATTGGCAAACAAACTCATACATATGTACTTTGACAACAGGAACAGCTGAATATTATGTTTACAGTGGTTGATATGTGTGACTAGTTTGATGTGTGCACAATATAGTTCCAAACTACCGGTATATGGTTTATTATTTCTATAGAGGCAAAGCATGTATGGTATGTAATAAGCATGATTGATTCTACTATTCCCAAGATGTTCACTAAAATATTTTAACAGGCAGAAGAACAGTGACGATATTGTTAGCAAAAGGTGATTCACTCGAATTGTGGGGGTTAAAACTGAATTTTTTTATATCAAATGATGTGGATGACCACCACAAAAGTCAATGCGAGTGAAAAGCAGTTTATTTACCAATACAAGTTATAAAACCATAGAAATGGTGATTATTTATATTTCAGTGTTATCTAATATGGCATGTAAGCGTCTTACCTTCTAGAGCCTACATATTAATTCTACCCTGTAGGTAACTTGTTTTTCTTACATTATTAAATGTTCTGTCTTCTTACAATTTAGAGTTAGCTATATAACCAGTAAAACAGTGAGTTTAGGGATTTACCTTTCAGTGCCCACAGTGCCTTGTAACTTTACTTAAGTCACCCTTTAGGACATTCTCTTTTGTAGAACAAGTATAGGACCGTTTGACAAATGAGACAAAACACTATGATTGAAAATCCTGAGTATATAGCTATGCCTTCCACACTGATACATAATAGGAGCTTGTTAAAGGAGTTGTTGACTCATTGTTCACTCATGAATTGGGGAGTTATTATAGAGGATACAATGGGCTGCTGATTGCCATTCACAATATTCAAGTAAAGATGTGGATGTTAATTTTAAATGAATGGCAAACAATATCAAAGCACACAGTAGCAGGATCCACCTTACAGTTTTGTCGCATTCTGTTCAGTTTATCATCAGTTTGTGTTACATTTTCCATATAATACAATTAATTTAGAAACATATAGTTGTCTTAGTAAAAAGCAAAGTTTTGCAATGGTAATTAATTGTTATTGCAATATTTGAGTTAATATGAATTCTAAGAAAATGTCAGATTACAAAAATGTTTTTACACTATATACAATATATAAAATAACCATATAGTTATATATGAAAACACAAATCAGTGTTGTTTACTTGAATGATCAGTATGGTCATTTATTGTTCCTCTGAATAGCTCTCAACCTGAGAGTAGTATCCAGGCCTTCCCCAGTAGTCAACTGCTCGAACTCTGTACATACCGCTAACCTCCAGGTTTACTGTAAAAGATAACAAACACAACATGAACACATGTAGCCATTAACTACACTACAGACGGGAATTCCCATGATTACACAATGCTGCATTTGGTCATCATAAAGCTAATTAAAAATAATTCTACATTTTCCAGTTTACACTCAAAACCATAAAAAAATGTTTTTAAACCGTTCTAGTAAAAAACAGTTAAACTGTTGGTAGTAGATTTAATGTGTTTACCTGGAGAGTAGACATACAAGGTAAATATGGTGTCCTTATTGATTCTGCAGAACTGCTCATGGTCCTTAGAAAACTCTACTTCAAATGTCTTGATGCATCTACAGGTAGTACAAAAGTAATTCAATATATGTATATATTGTATTTACAGTGCATCCATAAGGTTTTCACATCACTTCACTTTTTCCACATTTTGTTCTGTTACAGCCTTATTCCAAAATTGATTAAAATATTTTTTCCCCTCAGAATTCAACCCCATAATATCGAAGCGAAAAAAAGTTTTACATTTTTGCAAATGTATTAAATCAAATAAAAAGTATTCACAGCCTTTGGTCAATACTTTGATGCATCTTTGGCAGCAATTACAGCCTCGAGTCTTTATGAGTATGATGCTACAAGCATGGCACACCTACATTTGGCAGTTTTTCCCCCATTCTTTTTTGCAGGACCTCTCAAGCTCCATCAGGTTGGATGGGGAGCGTCTGTGCACAGCCATTTTCAGATCTCCAGAGATGTTCAATGGGGTTCAAGTCTGGGCTCTGGCTGGGCCACTCAAGGACATTCACAGAGTTGTCCTGAACCCACTCCTTTGTTATCTTGGCTGTGTGCTAAGGGTCGTTGAAGATGAACCTTCTCCCCAGTCTGATGTTGATAGAGCTCTGGAGAAGGTTTTGATCAACATCCCCACAGCATGAGGCTGCCACCACCATGCTTCACTGTAGGGATGGTATTGATCAGGTGATGAGCGGTGTCTGGTTTCCTCCAGACATGACGCATGGCATTCAGGCCAAAGAGTTCAATCTTTGTTTCATCAGACAATATTATTTTCTTTCAGTCTTTCAGGTGCTGTTTGGCAAACTCCAGATGGGCTGTCATGTGCCTTTTACTTAGGAGTGGCTTCCGTCTGGCAACTCTACCATACAGGCCTGATTGGTGGAGTTCTGCAGAAATGGTTAACCTTTCTCCACGGAGCAACGCTGGAGCTCTGTCAGAGTGACCATAGGGTTCTTGGTCACCTCCTTGACTATAAAGCCCTTCTCCCCCGGGCAGCCAGCTCTAGGAATGATTGGTGGTTCCAAACTTTTTTTGAAGGAACATTTTGAAGGCAATTTTGAGAGAAAATAAATATTTTAATCCATTTTGGAATAAGGATGTAACATAACAAAATGTGGAAAAAGTGAAGCGCTGCGAATACTTTCCAGATGCACTGTAGCTACAATAGTTTTCATTTTAAACTTAAAAAAAGCTTAGCTACTTGATGACTGACCATAACACCAATTTTCAGAGAATTATAGAATAGAAAATTATACTGCAACTGGTTTGCAGTATATTTTATATACATTGCTACTTTTAATGTTGATCAAATATATTTAACTTGATCTGTCTGTATCTTACATTTTCCATAAACTTTAACTTCAGTAGTGCATAGCCGTAGAGCTGAGCATGTGTGTTGTGTGAACCTACTTGGAATCAACACAGTGATCCGACCAGACAATAAGGAGTTGGCCTTTTGTGATTCTGATGAAGCGTAACCCATTCACCTGAGCAGAAGGCAAATCCAATTCCGTTACATATAAACAAAGAATCCTAGCATTCGTCTACTGTGACAAAACCTTAAGCAGAACATACAGTGAATGAATGAGTGTGGTCCCAACCTGGTCTGGCACAACCTTGGGCTGAGCACATACATGGATGAGGAAAACAGAGGGCACACAGAGCTCGGTCTTCAGGGTCAGCGTGTCACCTACAGGTAATGGCCAGGGTCCGTCCACCCGAGGGTCCTGAAACAACCAGACGCAGCACTGGATCACTGCACTGTGCATGTGTCGCATGCTTTAGTGAATCCTCCTGTGTTTCCTCGTCATACTGGACCTCCGTGCTTCTGAGCAGTCTAAAGTGCTCTGCAGAGGGGAAGTCAGGGCTGCCGATGCTCCTCCACAGCTGGAATGGGTTGGTCACATTGTTGTCCATGTAATATGTGACATACACAAGCCCTGATGGACAACCAACGGATTTATATGGGTATCATTATGTCATGTAATATGCCAGTATAACACACCTTCTACATACATTAGGGACATTAATAACTAGTTTATACAGAGACAGTAATTAAAGGTAAAGTAAGTAATTCTCAAATCAAAACAAACGCTCTGCCTTCAATGCGTCTTCAGAAGCTGCGGCCCATACTGGAAACGCGTTGACAAGGCTATGATGTTATTGTGAGTGATGTTTGCCACTGATTCATGTTCATAGTTACAGAGCCAGGGCTGTGTAGAAGTAACAAATAGTTTGTTCAGCAAGCACAGAGATAGGTAAACTAGCAGAATGCAAGGAGATGTTTAGTTGATTTGTTGAAGTGTATTATCTTACGCTTGGCTTACTGTACCTTTTAATGTGCATAATCTGAAGTTCTGCTGAGTTACTTCACCATCCTTATATAAAGTATGTCAACAGTCTTGAGAATTAGTAATCAGTATAAGTCATTAGACAACCCACCTTTGTGTCCAGACAGTCCTCTGATGGAAACCGTGACATCATCAGTGTCAGCCGAGGTGCTGTTGTCATGGCTGTTGTAGACCAACACAGCTGCCTGCCAGCTGTCTGACAATCCTGGTGTAAGCGGTGTGTGTGTGCTGGCCACAACCCCCACGGTGGCGTCATCGGCAACCGTCGAGTCCACAGTCTGAGAGACCTGCGTCTCTCCTTTGGTGGGGACAATAACTTTATTAACGTTGACACTGTACATCATTGTTGATAAAAAATATTTTGAATTATTCATTACAATATTCGTTACTCCTTGAGCTACACTGGAGCTGGCTGTATCAGCCCGTTTGTAATCGACAGAGAGCTTGTCATTGCTTATTAAAGTGAGGTTAACAATAATGTGTATGGCGGCCATATTACCATGCATTTTGTAATTGCGTTTGTACACAATGCTAAGCCATTATAGTGTATTATCAGACAAAATGGTTTGGATCAAATACTTTGGCCTCTGAAGTATCTGAATACCCCATGTTGATGATCTACATGAACTACATGAAAACCTACACTTTCTCTAAGAATACCAACAAAAAAACAAACAAGCAAATTTGATTGCCTCAGACTCCCAGCTATTTCTTACAGACTGTTATATACAGCTGCCCTGCACTCACCCAGCAGAGCCAGGAGTCCCATGACGGTGAGCGCAGGCTTGCGGATGAGCTGCACGTGGGGCAGCTGGGTGTTGTTGACTTGGAAGCGGGCGGTCAGGGTGCGCTGGGTGAACGGGTAGGGGTGGTAGCTGAGGAAGGCGTTGTCGTTGCTCAGCAGCGTGTAGTTCATGCTGCTGTTCCTGGAAGACATCAGTAGCTCCTGGTGCTGGCTGATCACCTGGGCAGAGGGAGGGCGATGGTTAGCCTTGATTATATAGCATTGTATAGCGTCCATATAGCATTATATACCATTATGCAGCATCCATATTGAGTTATATAGCATCCATATAGCATTATACAGCATCCATACAGCGTTATATAGCATTATATAGCATCCATATAGCGTTATATAGCATTATATAGCATCCATATTATGTTATAGCATCCATAAAACGCTATATAGTGTTATACAGCATCCATATAGCATTATACAGCATCCATACAGCGTTATATAGCATTATATAGCATCCATAAAGCGTTATAGCATCCATACAGCGTTAATATAGCGTCCATACAGCGTCCATAACAAGTTTTTCTCTGGCAGAAAAGAGCTGGATGTATGTTTTGTTTTTATGATAATATCCTACAGTATATTGTCCTAAAACATGTCCTAACGTGTATTTTTTGTGTGTCATGACAAGTACAGCTCACCCCATGCAAGTCAATGGAAAGTTCCACATATTTCACCATAATTTTGCCCATTACTTATCTCTGTGGGCGTTAATGGGTATTTGGAGTATATAACATGAATTATTAAGTACCTACGATCAATCTGAATCCACAACGGTATTTCTGCAGCTAATTGTTTGGAGGTAAATTGACAATGCTTCAGGCCATGCACGGTATATTTAGCTGTCTGGGCGCTGCGTCTACACCCACTTAAGAGACCAGAACAATTACATTTTTGCTTCCACTGAAATGCATTTCAAATATTTGCTGTACTCATCCTGTGCGTTACCTTGACAACCATGGCAGCATAGGTGACATCGGCCCTCCATGCCAGGGGTGTGGACCAGCCCACCAGAGGGTCGGCCTCGTCATTGTACACAGGGAGGCTGCGGAAGAGAGGGAAGCGCTCCTGGATCTCCCCAACCGTCTGGATCTCCTGCTGCAGGATGGGCAGGGAGTGGCCTCCTCCCTAGGGAGCAAGGGCATGGACAAGAACGGTACTCAAGCTTCTGGTTCTGACCCACTTCAGAATCCTCGTCATCTGGCAACTGTTAGAATCTGGGTGGTTTTCCTAACACCAGTTCCTGCGTGTTCTTTTATGGAGTTTAAGTAGGAGGAGACACTGTGTCCA
>JAODLL010000024.1:4820134-4842880 GCA_026546735.1 Forbesichthys agassizii | reverse complement strand
CACATATATTCAGTACTTACACCTACAGACATTCACACCTCATTCTATTGTTATTCTGTTAGTTAAGTGTTTGGTTTCTTTGGTTTACGGCCCAGGAGCCTGGTCGTAACAATGTATATATATATATGTGTATGTGTGTATATATATGTGTATATATGTGTATATATATGTGTATATATATATACTGTGTGTGTTTATAAGGAGGACAAATGTATGATTACAACTGCTTTAGTATTTTAATGTCAGCTAAAATTAAAATACATTTAAATCTGAGCATAACAATTATATTGCTAAATTAAAATAAATGTATGTTCAACAAAATGTTTACATTATGTAAAACACTTTTAATGCAATCACCAGTGACGATACATGAAACTGGGCTAGCTAACATGGAGTTCAGAACAACTCAGAAATAACTCACTTCCTGCAAGTTAATTCTTTCAACCTCTGTGCGAAGCTGTTGCTATGAGGAGAGGTGAACATCACCCTTCCTTCCTCCACTTAGCTTTGGCATGACTTTGCAGACTTGTACATGTCAGAGCATGCACATTGCTGTGCCATGCAATTAGACCACAGGCAGCGAGAGCGTCAAATCACTGACGAGGTTGTTCGTTCTTTTTTTCCACATTTTCCTTCCCACCTGGCAACCTCTGGCTGCCTCCATTTTGGAATCCACAGGGCTGTTGGCCATCTAAGCACAGTGCTTAGCCTCGGACTGGATCATGTGATGGCCTCTTTTATTTCGGATTCTTATTTTATTTTCCCTTGGCTGAAATAAAATCTATACATTACCAGATACAATTATTGAGTAAAACAAGCAGTAAATTCTTTCAGTTAATCTCACTCTTCTCCGCCCACCAATTTATGTCAGAAGTTATTTAATAGTATTTAGAAAAACAAATAACTTGCCTCACTGCAAATGAGGAACAACACATTTATAATGTTCTGGAGACCACAAATGGTAGCAAAGCTGTGAGATCACATATTGGGGTATTAATAGGGAGGGGAGCTTTCTCAGCTCATGTCCTTGCACATCCTGTGTAATTACAGTGTTTAGGTCTGAGAAGTAGTGCCTGAGTTGTGTCAGAACAGATTAATTACTGTGAGCGCTTGTTTGATAGCAGTTTAAAGAGGCGGTAAAAAGGTACTGTAATCTATTGTATTGGGTGCTGCTTTGAATACAATATCATCTTACATTTAGCTTTTTCCAATAAGATGGTGTGATTATTGCTAAAGCTGCTGCTGTTTCTTATGGTGTATAGGATACTGCTTCAAAATTAATTTGTTTACATTTTTAATTATGCATCCTTTCTTGTTGACAAGTATTTGTGTTAATATAAAACTTGTATGGAATCAATTCAAAATACAGTACATCTGCATTAATCGTTAGTTCATTTATAATTCTATTTCAATATTCAAATAAGACGACTCATCATTTTTATGATCTTTGTAGGAGTGATAATTTAAACATCTCTCATGGCTCGCTTCAACACAGGAAATGTAACTATGCAGAATATTCAATCCAAGCTAAATGTCCAGCCTAGGGTCTCTACATCCTCTTTTTAAGACAAAATATCTGCTTTACAGAGAAACGTGTCAGGGGAGACCAACACCACCACCAAATGCGCTCCATCACCATCCGAGGTGCCTAGTTCACCACCCCTCCCCAAACCATCTCATACCACCAGCCTCAACCCTACACCACCCCCATATCCACAAAACCATCCTTCTACAGTGCACAGTGTGGATCTCCAGTCATCTATTAACTCTTCGACTTACAAATCGCCCACAATGCAGAAGCCGGAATGTGTTGGGACTTCATTAACCAGAGGGCCTTCTGGCAAACATCATCCACCTGTTTCTCAGAGGGAGAATACTGATTCGTCACGTCCTAAAACAAATCCAATACCCCCTGTGTTTGTCCTAGGTGACATTCCTCTTAAGCCACCTAGGCCACCTGATGTTGACATAGGGAAATTAAAGAAAAATGAGAGACTGCTGAATGAAGGTAAAGGTGCTTTTCAATATGACTTTATAAATGTGGCCAAAGGATGAAGCGCGCTAATGCACACTGTTCTTTTACAGCGCATAAGAAATATTGTGCACAAATGTGTAGGATAATATCCAGTTAGATTAACCTGTTCTATTCTCTTTGCAGGGTTCTCTGCACATAAACCCAAGGTCATTATTGGTTATTTCAACTTGAAAGTCATATGCATGTTTTAATCAAAAGCTTCTAGATTGGCAACCTATGTTTTGTATTGCTATAGCATTAAATGTGTATGTTTGGTTTGGTTTGCAACAGGCAGATATTCAAAATGAGGGTGGTTCTAAAAATGTGCTAGAATCATGGTGAGTTATGTCTTTATGATTTTCTTCCAGGAGATTTATTAAAAACAGAATTTGATTAAAGAGAAATACAGACAAAAATATGATGAGTATTATATTACTTAGTATTATTATATTCCTCTATTAAGTGTCAATGCAATTTATCATCCAACAGGACAAATCAGCAGAATCTACATACAAAGACTGAAGATGGTATAGTTCCAAATTTAGTAGGTTGTTTAAACTGTATTTATAAACCAAGTATAATTGTGTACTGTTGCTTGCCAATATTCATAATGTCTCTACCTTTAGCATGAAGAAATCATTGATGAGGATCTGTATGAAGAGCTAGAGGAACTCTGGTGAGACTTGAAATAAAAGCTGTACCCCACCTGTATGTGAGTGTTTGCTGACCAGGTTATAACAACACAGGGTACAACACCAGGACGTTAAAGAAACCAGCCACACAAAGGAAGTGAAAATGGAAGATGGTACATCTACAAAAGATATAAATAAACAACTGGAGGAAGACAAGAAATTACAGAAAGCCAAAGAGAAGAGGGAACAACAGGCAAGGAAGAAATTCAAGGTAAATGGACAAAGTCGCTCTTACAACAGTACAACCATGAAGTTCTTTTTCTGGATTAAGCTTGCCTCCACACCTGAATTATCATGCATTCCTCTCAACTTGTGTTTCAGAACAAACTGAGCTGGGAGGAATTTGGGAGTTCTATGGTTACTGTAACATAAATTATGATTGTGCCTTTAAACTCTATCAGATCAATTAATATCTGCTTTCATGTCTGAAGATTAAAGGGGAGATCCAAATAATCAAGAAAGGAATGGCGCGACTGGACTGTAAAGGGGGAAAGATGGACCTTCCTTTAAAGCAGGGAGAAACCATTGAAATTGTCCACATTGTGGACAACCCAGGGTGTTGCTGGCTCGGCAGGAACACAGAGGGATGCTGTAAGTTATAATACACACATGCCCACATACAGTACGTGGTAATGCTGTGTTATCTACAGATGGACATGCTCTACTGTACTGTACTTTGCTATTTCAGATGGCTATGTGAAAACTGAATCCATCAATGTTGGCACAGAGCCTGAAGTTTATGATGATGTAGGGACCTCAGTTGGAGTCTGTGGGTGAGTTAAATAATATCTATAATTGTATGTAATAAATGCTGTGTCAAATATGTTTGATTCTAAACCCACGTTTTGTTTTGCAGTGTAGTGAAAGGCCATAATGGTACGTATGAATTTAATGGATTTTCACAGTTCTGAAAACTTAATAAGCTACTGTGTGGCAATGATGGTTTCTTCTTTGTTTGATACAGTTATGGATGGGGAGATTTATGATGATGTACTTCCTCTGGATGACAATAAAAGGTATTTTTTATATGCATTTTGAATGGGGTGTAAATATATACGTTTGTAATCTCTATAAAAGCTGTGTACTTTTTCTAAGAATTACAGTAGTACAGTGCATCTGGACAGTATTCACAGCACTTCACTTTTTCCACATTTTGTTATATTACAGCCTTATTCCAAAATTTATTAAAATCTCAATTTTTTTCCCCTTAAACTTCTACACACAATACCCCATAATGACAAAGTAGAAAGAGTTGTTTGAAATTGTTCAAATGCTGCCACCACTGTAGGGATGGCATTGCCCAGGTGATGAGTGTACGAGTTAATTTAGGTGTGCCGACCATGGTGCCAACAGCGAAAACGACCAGATGATTCATCCAATCATCCAAATTGCCAAGTATTTTTTGAAACAGCTTCAATGTACGGCACCCCATATGGACTTGTGGCAACAATTCCTCTGGCATGTCAGGTTAGATGCTTGGTTTTCAAGCCAAAGAGTGATATCTTTGTTTCATCAGGCCATATGATTTAGTTTCTCATGGACTGAGAGTCCTTCAGGTGCATTTTGGCAAACTTCAGACAGGCTTTCATGTGCCTTTTACTGAGGAGTGTCTTATGTCTGGCCACCATACAGGCCTGATTGGTGGAGTGCTGCAGGAATGGTTGTCCTTCTGGAAGGTTCTCTCTCCAAGGAACAATGCTGGAGCTCTGTCAGAGTGACCATAGGGTCCTTAGTCACCTCTCTGACTAAAGCCCTTCTTCCCCGATCGCTCAGTTTGGCTGGGCAGCCAGCTCTAGTTCTGGTGGTTCCAAACTTCTTCAATTCACAGATGATGCAGGCCACTGTGCTCATTGAGACATTCAATGCTCTAGAAATCTTTCTGTAGCCTTCCCCAGTTTTGTGCCTTGATACAATCCTGTCTCAGAGGTCTACAGACAACTCATTGGACTTCATGGCGTGTGCTCTGACATGCACTGTCAACTGTGGTATCTTATATAGACAGGTGTGTCTATATAAGATACTATATAAGATTTCCAAATCATGTCCAGTCAACTGAATTTGCTACAGGTTGCGAGCTGGCGTTAACAAGCGACAGGTGTCGTGCCCCAAAGTGATTGTCCTATAAAAAGTGATTGCAGTCTAGCTGCTTTTATCTGGATACTTATGGATGGATCTGGATATTTATGGATTATTATTTGCTATAATTTCCGATGTGTACGCTATATGTGTTTTTTTGCTATGTAAAATATCCATATTTATATTTGGAAACTAGGCTAGTAATGATGGTATAGACCTAGATTAAATAAATGAATATATTTTTAAAATTACACTTAATTTATAGTATTTCACCTACTCTGTGACCTAGTTTTCAATTAAACAATACATTTTTACCAGTTAAAAATGTTGGAAAATTATCATAAAATGCACTTTTCATATGGGGATCACTTTTGAGCACGACACCTGTAGTCTGCAAGATAAAAAAAGAGGTGGGCGATCCTGCATAATTTGGTTTAGATCCAATACCAAATAATACAGGGCCAGAATTGACGATATCGATACCAATACCAATACTTTTTATTATTAATAGCGACTTATGTACTTTAATGTAGGGGAGAAGAGTATCATGATTTATGAGGTGAATGCATCATCAATAGGCTAAATCTGAATACATTTTCACGAACACTAAATTATATGCCAACGGTTAGCATTTTAAGGTGAGTGGTAGAAATTCTACTTGCCATCTGTGAGACCTGGGTTTGATTCCCAAGAAAAAAATGAATTAGCTTTATTCATTTATATAGCGCTATTTATGTAGTACTATGATGCTCGTTTTTCACTCAGCCATCACTGTCTGCATGCATGACGTGTCAGATTGGCGTCAGTAGTCAGGGTGCGCGCCACGGCGTACTGCGCTTACGCAACCTGTATGTTTGATGTTTAGTGCACAGGAAAGAGCAGTGGAGACTGGAGATGCAGAGTGCATGCACTCTTGTGATCACAACAACGTCAAGTTGTTTGCGGGACAGTTCTACTCTTAAATAAAATGGGTACAATGTAGACTAGAAAACTGCAACTGGTAGCGATCCTAGATATATTAGAATCGATCTTCAATAACGAGACGTAGTATCTGAGGTATCGATATTTTGGGATTGATCCGCCCACCCCTACCTTTCACTTCAAGCCTCTGCTTTGGTGAGTGCAAGAATAGCCATGGTCTATCAGCATGCAGACACTTCCATTCTATATGAGCGAAGGTGCGAATAAAACATTAGCTTCCTGTGGTGAATCAATTTAGCATTATTTTGTATAGACTAGAGTTAAACACTGATGAACTTAGATCTAAATACACAGCCTCAACCAACATTAAGGATGCTAATCATTGGCCTGTGTAATTATATAGATATGTAAAAATGATAATATCATACTACTAGGCTTGTAGCCTACTTGCACAAATAGCCTATAGGCTACACTGTAGATGTAATAGGCCTATTCAAATTGTTATTGCCCACCTAGTTTCATTTACGCCCACCCACACCCACATTACCTTAGCCATTTATTCAGAGGTAGACTTACTATCCTCCTTTTAACATAGTACTGTAAAAAAGATGGTAAAGCACTGTATTTAAAATACTGTAAACACAATATTTTATAAAGTGACTTTCTACCGTATTTTTTACGTTAAATTATGGGCAAACACAGCTGCCGATATTTTATTGTAAAATGTATGGCTTATTTTTTTACAGTGATACATACAGCAAAATTATTTCTACCCTATTTTAAAAAATGAAACTTATTTTCTTTAGCTTCCCTCTACCTGCCGCAGTTGGAGGTAAATATATATTTATAAATGTATTGTATGTATTGTATGTCTTAACAGCCACTGGTGTCACAAATATTAATAAAAAAATGTCTGACTGAGTTTGTCTATGTGGCCATAGATGAGGTTTATAACGATATAAAATCCCAAGGCTTCCCTCCACAACCAAAGTAAGCGTCTATAAGCACATACCGTATTACATTTGAGGCAGGGGTCCATCAGCATATTATCATTTATAGTTTTTTTCTATTGAGTGTTGTTTTTTTTCTTTCAGTTGTTGTTTTTATTCCTGTAGTGTGCTGGACCTCACTCCAAATGTAGTACTAGATCAAAAGAAGAAGAAGAAATTTGAGAAAGAGGAAAAGGAGTTCAGGAAGAAGTTTAAAGTGAGTTTCGCTAAGAATAAAGTAATGCTGTATGATTATGTCTTCCTCAATCGATGTTCACACATAAACACTGTTTTTTATTCTAGTTTGAAGGGGAGATTCAGGTGCATGGTGTTGTTACCATAGCTACCCCTTTGGCCACTAAGAAATGGGGAAAAAATTATCTTCATTTAAAGCCAGGAGAGTTGATTGATGTCATCGTCAAGCCTGTGGACGGTAGACTAATTGGCAGGAACAGTGAAGGAAAATGTAAGTTCACAGCAAGAATTTAATGTATTATGTTCATATTTAATAAACATAAACTCTTATGTTTCAGTTGGCAATGTGGCACTGGCAAATGTTTCACAGTAAGTTAATTTTCTTTCTTCGCTCTCTCTTCCTTTGACACACACAACACAAATACAATTATGTGTCTGCATGTGCCTTTGCCTGTTTGACAGTTTTCTCATTTGTCATTGCTTTACACAGGGGTGAGGGGGAGATTTACGATGACATCGGAGAAGGTACAGTACTTGCTGTGTTCACTGTGACACTATTTCTAATACTGAATACTGTTTATACAGTGTGTGTGTAAAAATATATATATATATCCATACACCTACATACAAATGTCTCTATATTTTTGCAGAATGCATCTACGATAATGACTGAGACTGCCGAACAATGAAATGCTATTATTCCAGAATATTGCAAGATATGTAAAATACGATTTTTACAAGGCATATGATCTGCAAAAAAACATAATGGTGAATATTCTGTTGTAGGCAGTTTTTATTTTCTTACACAGAATAAAATATATTCTAAATACAAAAGCCTTCCATCCTGAATTGCAAAATATATAAAAATAGCATTTCAAAAATATTTTAAAAATGTTATTATGAATCATCAGATTTCCAGTGTAGGCTATTGTGAAAAATGTTAAATTGATATGTGGTGCATTAAGTAATTTCAAAGTAAAATGCATTTTTGACATATATATGATATAGGGCAATTTTTTAAATTTAGAAACGTATGCAGTCTTTAACTTACTTGTTTTGTTTGTGTTAATGAGAGACACATTCTGCCTCAGCATCATGTCTTTGTGAGTCCGTTCAGAGGTGCATGGACAATTGAACTACATGACAACATCCAACCTGTCACTGCAAGCCAATTCCATTGCCTGTAAGATGTTCCCTGGTATATGAGGCATTTCACCCATATGCAGAGAATAACTCTCATATTGTTTTAATCCATTTTTGGTATCAACATTCAATGCACCTGTGTCACCGGTACACTCTGGTACACAATTGGTTTGATCACATCATTAGAAACAATTTTCAACAATTATGGTTTGACAATTGTGTTAGTTGTGTTTGTTTATGTAATGTGTATGTAATCCTGTATATAATCATGAATGTTTACACGTGCATCTCAGTGAGTGAGATTGTCTTCAGAGTTTTGCAAATGATGTGCCAATAATATTTGCAAAGTATGTCTATACCTGAACGTGCTTAAAGTTTTGCCAAAAGTGATTGTGTTCGTCAAATGGATTTAGGCAATTGAGCATTTGCTTCAGAGTTTAGGGGTTTGGTGTTTATCAATTCAACAAAACATAAGCATTGTGTGTATGACTAACATTTACCACTAGATGGCGACCTCTGACTATATGTTTTTCAGAGTCTGAGCATGTTGCTGTTAATTCCAATTCTCTCTAGTGTTGTTTGCTCGAACCATCAGTCAGTCACCATTGTTAACACCTTCCTGCCCAATTAGCCCATTTAAGTGCACACCTGTATCCACCTGTATCCAATAATACTATACATATTTTACTGTATGCATTCACAGTTGCTTCTGTTGTCTACCATCAAGTGTTATTCACTGGCAATGAGATGGCCCTGCCATGTTGTCTTGTTCTGCATACATTTCTGGCTTTATGTGTATTTTGTCAAATTAAAGGTATAATCAGTCTAAATCATTCTGGAGAAAGCTTGCTGATATTTGAACTCAAATGAAAACAAAAACAAGCCTCCTTTCAATGCCATAGGGTTCTCACACAGAAGCTCTATAATGCTGAGTGGAGGTGAGGACCCAAATGCACGACACGCAGGAAGAACTCGAGAACAAAGGCTTTAATCAAGAACCAGGAACACGGGGAACAACACTCACAGTTGAGACACACAGGTGGAACTAAAGAGACTGGGAAACACAATGCAGGGAGTGACAGAGGGCCTGAAACACACTGGGAACAAGGGAAATCACAGAACAGGGACCATGGGAAGGACAGAACGTTATACACACACGGGAAACGCATCGTGAAAGCTAGGATATTGTGTGCGGTCTGCACCACTTTGTGTTGTGGTCTGAGAGATGGGCTATCGTGTGTTATATGACTTTTCCAAAATAACGGCACAAGATAGAAAATTCTAATACAAATTTAAATTAGAACTAATGTAACTGGTGAATTCTGAGATTTCAGTAAAGTCATGACTACCACAAAAGGGCAGCCATACTGTGTGATCCCTCAACAACAACATTCATCCCAATAAAAGCATGGGATCAAATAGCACTTGTACTTCAGGTCAATGTCTGTCTGAGTAGTTTACAAAGTAGACTCAAGTGAAAACAAAAGAGCTGAATAAATTGTTTAGGACTTGAGGGGCCCTGTGAATTGCGTGAAGTGTGTGTGTGTGTGTCTGTGTGTGTGTGTGTGTCTGTGTGTGTGTGTCTGTCTGTGTTTCCACGAAAGTGACAGCTTGTGGTAGAGGCTGACAGCAAATAAACATGTTCTAGTAATTAACCTTGACAGGCCCAATGTGGTGGCAACAGCAGAAACCTGCTAATGACACAATTAATCCATAATTAAGGCATTCTGTCACACTGTGCATAAGCACACACACATACAGACTTCACTATTGAGCATTGTGTGTGTGTTTGGGGGATCCTGTTTGTGCAGGAAGAAAAAATGCATGTTAAATGTCACACTAGACTACACCTTCTAAATTGGTAGACAGCACTTCCTCTAACACCCCATGGTAGACACATGCAGGATGACGTTCAGACATTATTTATTATCCATTAATATCTAAATGTGTGTGTATTAACATTTCAGAATGAGTCAACTTTTCTGGCATTCTTAAAATGTAGCACTTTCATTTAGAAAGTAATCTGTGATATAATCAATTAAATAGGGAAACAGGGTTAAAATGGATGTACAGTATAAACTCTTCAATAAGCATAGTATGACTTGTTAGGTTTATGAGCATTTACCAACATGGGACATTACAGGTGCATAGGCTTACAGTGTTAATGTGAATGGGCAGGCATTTTGGACAATGCAATTTCCAGTTTTCACTGGACCAAATTAATGTTCACATCATTAATCATAGTCAACATCACTTACAAGATCAATATCTAATTATATTACATTTACTCACTTGTAATAGAATTTTAAACAGAGTTTCTTTTAGAATTTACTAGAATATGATTAAAGAAGTTCTTGGATGGCTTCAGAAAAGCACCACAATTTTGGAAATCGTGTTGTCTCTATCTAAATTTTAGGTCCCTCTACTGGTGTAATTTAGTAATGCAATCCCATGTAAATTCCCTTAGCAATCTAGAAATCAAAATAAAAAAATTAATGTTTCAAGTAAAGAAAAAAAAAGTTGGGCTTTTTTGTTATTGAGAGGCTGCTTCAAGTATTCATATTGAATATATATATATAAAAAATTCTCCTTTTGGGCAAATTTTGTGCACAGTGCATTAGCATTAATTCCACAGTGGTTCCAAAGCATTTTACAAGCTGTGTGAGGTACTGGCAAACACACACCACCTTGAATGTGCGACTATTACTGCCTCTGTTTATAACTTTGATGTCTTGACAGCTGTATTATGATCTCTATGTATACATATTTAGCGGCAAGACAAATTCCTGACATGAGCAAATAGACTTAGTGATTCTGTGGTTGTCAGCATGTGAGAGAGAGAGACAGTTCTGACTGATTTACAGCTGCATGTCAAACACAGGCTGAATAAAGTGCAATGTAACACTGCTCTCAGCTAGACAGGAATTTACAACTAGTTCACCAGTATGCGCACATGCATAACACACACACACTATACATACTGTGCATTCAATATACGTAACCTCATACAGTAAGCAGAACCCAACACGGTTTTGTGCGTGAGAGAGAGAGAGAGAGAGAGAGAGAGAGAGAGAGAGAGAGAGAGAGAGAGAGACGCCCGTGGCCTTGTGCGCACGTGAGCGGCCTGACGCCGTGCCTCTGTCACTACTTGTCAGCGCAGCCCTGGCAGGTGTGTGTCCCCTCATCAGTCTGCTGTCAGCGCTAGCAGGAGACCAGACGCTGATGAAGGACACACACACTGACAGCAGGTCTCGCAGAGAGCCTATGTGGTAACAGAGTCAGCCGTAGGCTAACTGTCTGTTACCACTGTCTGTTACGCTCCAAATGAAACGAGGCAAACACATCAAGACTGGACTCATCGCTCAGCGCTGGCACACACGCACACGCATACAGAGAGTGGGCCCTGTTGATCAAACACTAGATGTTGTGCACGTCCCCCCTGTACAAACCAGTCGGTAGAAGATGTTGGGGGTGGATGGGGGGGGGGGGGTCGGTGGAGTAAAGCGGTTGCTTGCCAAGTTCCACCATAGCTATGAGCGTGTGTTTATGTACTCTGTGTAAATCCACAGCGCCGGCAGTGGAGTGACTTCCCTGACAGCATCTCAGCGTCACTCTTCAAACCCATAACACCCTCCTCCCTTCAAACACACACACTTTTGTCTTCTCTCCCTCTGTATGGCCCCATGGATGAGCTGATGACAGCTTTATGGCTGCTCTCGCCCAGACAGACAGACAGAGAGAGAGGGAGAGAGAGAGAGAGAAGAGAAGAGAAAACTATCTTGAGAGAATATTGCTAGCAGACAAAGCATACACAGTAACAAACATACACACACACACACACACACCAGCCACTGTGGCTCCCTGCAATGATATTCCAAGGTCAATGCAGCAAGTTAGCATTTGTTAGTTGGTGTGTCGTATAAGGAAGGTGTGTGTGTGTGTAAGTGCATGCGCGTGTTGATGCCAGGCAGCACTGCAGTGACTCACCAATAATAAAGGGTAGAGTGTGTGCGTGTGTGTGTATGTGTGTGGTGGCTCTGCCATTCACTGGGACATACACATAGTTGACAGCCCCCGCTTAAATGTGTCACTCAACATTACCCATGTGCCCCGACCACAGAGAGACAGAGATGGCGACACCAAGGAAGAACGCAGGAAAGTGGGCGGGGGGAGGGGGGTCTGAGGAAAGCAGAGATTTGGCGAGAGACAGATTGGGGGAGGGGAGGTGGGGGCGGGGTAACATAGGAGGTCTTCATCTGTTACCATTAAGTCTTCACTGTCATGCGCTGACAGACTCCTCCGTGACGTGCAGTGTGAGTAATTGCCGTTAGCCATTAGTCAAAACGCTGGTAAACTTTTAACTGCGGGTGGTTTGTGTGACGCCTACCAGCCTGGCTGGCAGCCGTTTCCTCCTGCTTACAGCCAAATGTCCTGATATTTTGGTGAACGGGGGGGGGGATGCCATTCGCCTTCGTTTTGCCTCCCTGTTGATGTGTCACAGTAACACAACCCGTGTTTCTGTGCACGGAGCGGTCAGATCAAGGTGGATTATAGGAGTTAAGTACCGCACGTCATAACATGTCTCTCTGGCTGCCCCTGGGCGCCACAACAACGCTACTCTTCCAACACACACACACACAGACACACACACACACACACACACACACACCCTTCTCTTCTTGTCACTCAATCCCTGTTAGAGGGGAAAATCAACTCTCTCAGCTCTATTTCCGCGCAGCTCGCTGAGTGACATGGCAAACACACGGACGCAGGGCGTAGACGTGCATGAGCTATAGCGCCAGCTTAGCGCTGTCTGTTGTGTGTGTGTAGGTCTCATTCAGCAAGAGCACAGCTGAGCTCTCACTGTTGTTTATACATTATAACCTCTATTACTTGTGTACTGACAGGGCAATCTTTGGAGTGGAATTAACTTTGAACGTTATTTAATAATATTAGTATTTATTTCATCTGCTGTAGGTACTGTAGGATGTTAGGATTGTAGGAGAGTTTTTAAGAGTTTTAAGAGAAAGCTAATTAAGAACAAAAAAAGTTAAGACCAAACCCTTCCTTATTTGCAGCCCGTTGGTCTGCCTTTGTGCTATTGACAAACATGGTAGCTGAATATGCATTCATGTGATTTACATACAAGATAGATCAGGGAATCAGGGAAAAGAAGCCCTGATTAATCAGAATTATTTAGGGTGTCGTCAAACATCTTAAATGACTTAGAGACGGGGCAGCCAGAGCAGATAGACGTTCTGGTTCTAACGAGAGACAGATCTATGGTATAAATTACACTGAAGAAAGAAGCACCGTTAATAATGTATTTTTGACATTGCTCAGTATATCTACAAACAGTGCTTGAGGAACATGTTCCTTCAATGTGACACTGTATTTGCATGCTTGTTCACAGTAAGCATGTCATTATTTAAAAATAGAGTTTCTCTGCTGAAGATGTTTTTAATAATAGCTTTTCAGTCATAAGACTGCTTGGACTACTGTACCTGGGAAAAGTCACAGATTCCCAGACCAGTCTCACAGCCAGTATGGCAGTTAATTTTATATTTGAAAAGTCTCATCCCGCAACAATCTCAATGCATGCCATCCACATCGCCACAATATTTGGAGCTGTCATGGCCTTCAATTGAAGTCAAGTCAAGTTTATTTATATAGCCCATAATCACATTACAGTCTCAAAGGATTGCACAGGCCCATGTTTCACATGGAAATAAACGACACCCCCTTGGGATAAACACTAGAAGTGGGAGGAGTCTAACCCTTCCAAGATGGGAGGGATGCAATAGAGAGCAGAAGTCACTTCCGTGTTATGGGACCTTAGTTTGGAAGAAATATGTACGGAGTCAACGGCGAGAATAACATTATTTTGAGATCCCATTTGAATTGAATAGTATTATTGTCCTAAACAAAAGAGCCAACAACAGTAATTGTGATTCTAGCACCATTTATATTTAAGATTTTTCCACTTTTTCCTTTGAGTAAAAGTGAATACTATTGCCAAATTATGTTTGTCTCTGACATCCTATTAACAAGACAAAACGTGACTTTCAAAGTCAATATTTTGATGTTTATACTGACAGATGAGAAGCCAAAGAGAACAGGAAAAGGGAGATAAAATGGATAGGCAAGCATATTAAGGAGATTAGTCTTTACTGCAGTGTGTCTTGACAGGGAGGATTATGATTTGACACACAAGACGCCTGATCTGTCCTAATATTATTGATTGGCATGTGTCTGCAATATTTGCAAAGACTCTGCCAGTGGAAGTCAGATAAGTCCATCAGGCAAAGCCAGCCAGCTTGTCTGACATCACCGGCTATGAATTTTACATGAAGCCGTTATACATTACTGTCGCCATGTGTGGAGCCTGGCCTATGGGCGCCAGGCATTAGATTAACTTCATTGACATAAGACATGTATTCTCATGACACATCACCGCTTTCACGGTGCAAATCTTCTGTGTTTATGTTGAGTGCACTCCATCAGCTACAGTTTATGATAACTGCATAGCAGGTAAAGGCGATGTCAACTTTTAAGCAACCACAGACTGAAATATGGAGTTTTAAACACTAACATAAATTGTGTTTTGGAGTTAGAGTGCGTGCTTCTGACTGAGAGTGTGGTCCATGTGTGTGTGTGTGCAGGCGTGTTAGTGCATGCTGATAGTCTCACTTTGTTTATCTGTTGTGATTTCAGAGTGATTTCTGAGATGTTATGTTTGGATGATTGTCGTACGATTGTTGGATCTCATCTGACCTAGACAACACACACACACACACACACGCACACACGCACATTCACACACGCACCTGAGACAAGATAAGACACCCGGCTCCTAAACACAACCATGTCCGTCATGGGTTTGGGTGGCATATGGGTCTGTGTACAGAATATGTGTGGTCCAGGACTTAGACACCCACACATTCTCTCCCTCCCTCTCTCTCGCTTCCTCTCTTCCTTCCTTTCTCTCTCTCTCTCTCTCTCTCTCTCTCTCTCTCTCTCTCTCTCTCTCTCATTGCCTCTCACTCTCAGACGCACGCTATAAGCAAGCACATCAGCGCTGAAACGCAATCATCTACAGACAGACAAGTACACAGGGGTTACATGCGCACCCATTAGAGCCCATCAGCCCAACCCCCCCCCCCACTCCCCCTATCCCGTCCCCCACATTTGTACTCTCTCGATCCACCTCCCCCTCGCCCAGCCCCGCTCCCCGCCTTCCACCGCCCCGGCCCGTCTCTGCGGCTGCCGTTAATGTGGGAGTGATTGAGGAGGTCTGTGGAAGCCGGCTGACAGAGCTCATCTCTGGCCCATGATGCATGGCTTCCCCCGGCCTCCCCGCTGCTCCATTAGGTCCTGATTAATTGGCCCTGCTTAAGTCAATAACTCACCCACTCAGGAGCAAAAAATAAAAGAGCTCCGGCAAGAGGAGGGGTTGGGAACCTAACAAAGGGACGCGCCACACAAGCGAAGAGAGAAGGAGGTGGAGAGAGAGAGCGAGAGAGAGAGTGAGAAAGAGAATGGGGGCTTTGTTGTTTTGGTTACTGGCATTATACGGGTAGCAGTGATAGAAGAGCAAGATGTAGTGTACAAATTATTGAAAGGACAATTTGAGTGCAGAACTGTAAAATAAATGAACTAAACCCCATTACTACAGTATAGCTCGCACATCAGCATATTTCATATTCACTGATAGGCCTAACTTTAGTGTGCTCTTATATACAAGCAAATAAGAATGAAGCCATTATTTTCACTTTGTACAACAGCACACATTTCTATAAACTACCCATGAATAAAACTTTTTTCCTTTAGCGTTTGACAGTGTTGGCTCTTATCTTCGATTTATAATCACGTGTGGCGATACACACTCACACCGCAAACACAGACCCAGTACACAACCTTACTCACGTACACAAACACACAAACAGAGACAGTCACACACAACCCCTTATAGGATTACATCTAATCACCCCACACACTTAGATCATAATACCACCTCGGAAAAACTATACACACACACACACACACACACACACACACACACACACACACACACACACAGTCACTCACTTGAGCTGTAAATGTGAAAGCAATGCCTTTGTTATCTTTGTTATGGTTTCTGACAGCACTGCATGTAAGTAGCAGTGTTATGGCATGTTTGAGGGGCTGTAGCATACCCAAAATGTTGTCTGCCCAGGACAGCGTGTGGCGAGGAGCCTCAACCATCCGTGTCATGAGTGTGATAAGCATTGAATAAACACTTCAAACCTGCTGTCTGCATAGTGAAAAGCATTTTGATTTGGGGAAACGGGTGGACTATAATGAGATCGGTAAGCGGGTGTATGTATGTGTGTGTGTGTGTGTGTGTGTGTGTGTGTGTGTGTGTGTGTGCGCGCTTGCCCGTGTTTGTGTCTGTGAGTATATTAAACATCTCTGTCATCTTTCCATCTCTGCCTTTCCCATCACCCCCATCCTCCTCCATGTCAGATAACACAGAGAGCCTGGCTCCTTCATCACAGATATGGCCCTGACTACATCACATTCAAACACACGCACACACACACACACACACACATGCACATAGCCAGTGTGGAGCTGTCACAGCGCACATACGAGCCCTGCAGGAAACACAGCCTGGGCTCTAGTCATAAATAATAATGGGATTGGCTACATGACATGGTGAGTGATGGGGCCCTCTCAGAACTCATTTACATGGCTTTGTGTAGCAATCATCGGCCCCCTAATGTAGCACTAAGCAAATGAGCTATTCGGAATATTGTGCAATTTATCGCAAGTCAACTGGCACGGCACAAGCGCCCTATGAATCATGATCAAACACATGGCCCCCAATGACAGCTAAATCAACAAGGAGTAATTGCTTCGAAATGCAGTAGGAGCCTTGGAATGCTGGGCAGATGTGGGAGGGGCCTGAGGCAGAGACGGGATGTGTTGCGGCGGTGATGGGGTAGATGTGTGTGTGTGGGGGGGTGGTGATCATCTTGCTGGGAAATGTAAGATTTGTTTTGGAATTGGTGAAAGCTTTGAGGAGACTGAGGGTGGACCCCTACAACTACTCCTGTACAAGAGTGGGGGAGAGGAATTCAATTGTAGCCAGCAGAGGGGGTTGTATCTGACAGGACGTCAACCCCACCTACGGTGCACGCACGCACGCACACAGTTAATAGTGACGCGCTCGGCCGCTCAGTGAGTGAGTGCTTTTTCAGACCGTCAGCTGTTGTGAATGAATAACTGAACCATGTGTGTGAACCAGGGGGCTGTTTGAAGCTGTCAGCACCCAGGGGTGCTGGTATGTGTGTGTGTGTGTGTGTGTGTGTGTGTGTGTGTGTGTCTCTGGGGTGCGGCTGTGTGGCTCTCTCTGACCCGGTGGCCATTAATCTCACTCCCTGTCACACTAATGGACACTGATGGACAGGGTGGTGCCTACACATGTGTGCAGGCTCAAACTCACGTGCACACACGCATACTCAATGGTGGTTTCTCAGAACAAGCCTTAAAGATGTAATCAGTGATTAAAAGCTAATATGTCTCCTCGTGGTCTGCTAGCCTACGCTGGCTCTGTGAATGAAAGCACAAACAATGTGGTAGCACCACACAACACATTGGGGGGCGGAGCTTTAGAAGTATGGTATTGAAGGGAGAGGTAAACACCTTGTTTTGAGAGGTCAAGTATATTTCTTATTTCTTTTTAACCTTTATGTTATAATTAAAACGCATGTGTCTAAAAATGTACAGTTTGATTTAGATGTGTTGAGGAAGCATTCACAATGATATTGATCAATACTTAGTAACTCAAAACACCTATATCAAATGTTAATGTATTATTATTAATAATAAAGAAATAATAATAATTTCATACTTCATATTTTCACGATGGCGTAAAAATGACAAGACAGGGATAATAAAATAAATAATAATCCAGCAACAATAACAACTATGTCTTTGTTTGAAGTGATACTTTTACATACATTTTAATAATTCTTTATTTTAAAATTATTTGGCCTTTACCAAAACATTACCACCTGCTTGCTAGTAAAATTGGAGGTTTAGTCTAAAACTCAACCAAATCATAGTTTCCATGTCTACTCTACATGTCTATGGTAAAACATAGGAAGGGTCGCAATGAAAATGCCCAAGCATGTCTGTTATTAATAATGCTCAGCATCCAGATGTATAGACCGTTTGCATAATGAGAGCTTGAGCTGATAAGCAGCCCATCTGAGCTAATGGAGAGTCGTCCATTAATTAAAACATCTCATTTTTCCTCCGTGGGCTTCATTACGACAGCAGATGGTTGTCATTACACTGCTGTTTGTCAGCCAAGGACTCGACACCCGGCCATAAAGGGTTAGTTAATATAACGTGCTGTGCTAACAGAGACTGGGGGGGGGCGAGAGAGGGTGTACAGTGTACACATGGGGAACTGTTTGGGATTGTGCAGCATTTACGGTGGCATTGTCTTGAACTCTTGGTAATTGTAATATGGCCGCTTTGCACATTATGATTCGTCCGGTTTATAACATTAACAATAACATTTGATTTGTAGGGGTTCTATCAGTCAAGGGGTCCACTGTAGCTGTATATACATAGAATGTATATGCAGTTATAATAGTGCTAAACTGTATTACCCTGTGTGTAACAAAATAATGATTTGTTAACCAAAAATTAAATAAACAATAACAAATTCAGCTATAAAGAATAATGAACAATAAAGTGCACAAGCATTGAGTTGGGATATCTTTTGACTAAAAAAATAGACAAAGCCAAATTTGGAAGAGGCGCACATCAAACACATCAGGCAGCATCAAACATGCTCCACCCTGCTGCTTAAAAGCTGCAGTTTGTAAAGAAACGTCAGTAGCCCAGCATAAAGATGAATGGGTGGTCTATGGCTACCCGTGTGACCTCTCACAGTTTGCACACTTCCCTCTGAGAGAGGCCATGTGTACATGCATGTGCCACAGAAGGAAGGACAGGAAAGACAGAGACAGGAGATAGGAACTGAATCAGAGGGTGAGCACCCGTGTGACTGAGAGAGAGAGAGAGAGAGAGAGAGAGAGAGAGAGAGAGAGCTAGGCTGGGACAACATTATCTTCTCTGCGTCACCTGGTAATTGTGCCTCGTTCTGTTCAATCTAACTGTCCATTCAACTTAGTGTGGTTGGTCACACACACACACACACTGGAGGCTGGATGTGTGGGGGACAAGCACATGCACACGAACAGCCGCACACACACGCACACACACACACAGCCCTCTCAGACTGGCCATAGTGAACGTGACTTCCCCCCAGTAAACACAGGGACTGCTAGCTAGCTTACAGCCTCAATTAGCTAAAGCTGACCTCCCTCTCTCCTCTCTCCCTCTTGTTCTGCCTCCCTCCCTCTATCTCCCATAGCCGGGCTATGCTGTCACTGCTAATCGGGCCAGCGGCAACTCTGGCTGCCACCGACAGCCCCTGTCACCGCCGCTCGGCAAAGGTCACAGCCTGGCAATTAAAGCCAGGCTGGCCCCTGGGATGGAGAGAGAGAGAGAGAGAGAGAGAGAGAGAGAGAGAGAATGGTAACATACCACAAGGCACAGCAGTAGCTCCACTGTACTAAGCTACGGTCATGCTGTCTCTGGGGGTCTAGTGTGCACGTATACACATTCCGCTACGGGTTGACACATGCGTATGCTGTAAAGACACACACACGCATACACACATGCTAATGAGTATACATAATATATACATGCTGACAAGAAATCACACACACACACACACACACACGCACACAAACACACACAGGCAGATTTTGTCGAAAGTGGAACATTCACAATCGCACACAAGCCATATCCTGCTGTGTCACAAATAGCGTGCACACTGCACAGTCACTCATTCAATATCCTGCCCTCTGCACGGCGGCGTGATGTGAACTTCCTTGCTGCTATCAGCGACAGAGACGACCTCCACCAACCCCCCCCAGAGTCCTCTGTTTAGCAGTCTGCCCTTGTTCTCCAACACCCCCTCCCCAAACCGTCCCCTCCTCTCCCCTGGTCTCCTCTTTTCTCCCCTCCTCCCCTCTCCTCCCCTCTCTCACTCCCAGGCCCGACTAATCTGTGCCATCGGCCCCTCCTCTGCCATCCGTCAGAGGGCTCACATTGTTTTGACGTCTAGTTAATTCTGCCCCGATGATTTATCAAACTCTTATTACGGCCCGCTGAAAGCCTCATTTATTGTCCTGATGTATGGTAATGATAGCCCTGCGCCCGCAACACCGCCTGCCCTGAATCTTAACCACCGCACTCTCTCTCTCTCTCTCTCTCTGAGTCTCTTTTCTTTCTCTCCCAAGCGCGTCTGTTCCGGTCTCCATCTCTCCATCGCTCTCATCTCATCTCTTCCCGTTGTTTCTATTCCGAGGTATTCCATCAATGCTGCATCTAATCCTGGTGATACGGAGAATGTCGGTCATCTCCTGTTCCTTCTAATTCCACCTGTCTGTCTCGCTATGAAATGAAAAGGCCTTGACGCTGGCCGGAGGGCCGTTGGAACTCAGCCAGATGCTAAGTAGTGCTCTCTCTGTCTCTCTCTCTCTCTCTCTCTCTCTCTCTCTCTCTCTATCTGTCTCTGTCTCTCTCTCTCTGTCTCTCTCTCTCACTCTCACTCTGTCTCTGTCTCTCTCTCTGTGTCTCTCTCTGTCTGTCTCTCTGTCTCTCTCTCTCTCTGTCTCTGGCCCGAGTCAACCCGATACTGTACTGTGTGGACGCAGTGTGAGATGGTCACACATATTGAGCCCTCAGCCATTGAGAAAACGTCACGTCTGCCCCAGAGAATGAAGGTTTTACTCCTGCAGCAGATCATCAAATATCGCCGATCTAGAATTACTCCCGCGGCCCTGACACGAAAACAAAACACTCAAGCTGAATAATTCAGGCCGCGGCAGGATCTTAGAGGCATTAGCCGTCGATGGAGCGCAATAAAAGCTGGTGAGAAATCAATAGAGCGAGACAATACCCATTGTCCACAAAGCAAGATCCATTCCTAATGTGTTTGCAGTCGTTTAAGTTGAAAGCTCGGCATTTGTTACACTGATGGTTGATGTCTTCCTCTGCGAATCCGCAGTTTAGGTGTGTGTGAGTGTGTGTGCGTGTTTGGTACAGAAGTATTTGCAAAATTAGATATTAAGCATTCATTTTTGTAAAAAGAATCATTAGAATATGTAATTTGACTGAAGTTGTTTAGAGTTTTACACTATTTCACTGCTCTATTTTAAAAAACTCAAATAATGATTTCAAACCATTTTAGTTAACTCATCATATTGCTGCGACTATATCCGACTGCATGTCCATCACAGAGCACACCTTCCAAAGTAAAGAACTCAAACGTGTGATGTCTTTAAATAAGATATGAATGTCAAGGGCCCCCCACTTGAACCTTTTACCAACCTTTAACCATAAACAAGCAGCATGATCAGAATCAAAACACTTTTTCTCCCTTTGCACTCCGACCCCCCAAACCCTGAACCCTTTCCACCCCCCTACACACACACACACACCCCTGCATCCACCTCCCAAGGCCTATGGGAGACAGGGGGGTTTAAATAGTTTATTGGCTTGTAACATTACCTTAATGTCTCCCAGCATCTCATTCAAACAGAGTCTAATGAAGAGTGAAGGGAGACCGTGTACAGAGTACAGACAGATGACCCCAATGTGAAACACATGTGGCTTCTATGGCCGGTACAAGTGTGTGTGTGTGTGCATCTGCACGCTTGTCCACGCGTAATTGTAGAGTTTTTTTTTTTCCTCTTTCGTACTTAGTAGCTGCATTGGTGCGACTGACTGTACAATTTGGGTGGGTGGGTGTGTGTTTAAATGCGTGCTCAGCGTGCGTGAGCATGTGCCCGTGTGTCCATCTTGTTTAAGATCTCTGCGGTGATAGTAATGACTCCTGACAAACTGGGGAGAGGAAGCAGTGGGGGAACCGAGAAGATACTGGCAGACATCTAAACATAGGAGGGCTCACAAAACACTGCACTGGACAGGCCCTGCTCTCAATGCAATCATATCTATATCTCTCTTGCAGCCACATCTCTCTCTCTCTCTCTCTCTCTCTCTCTCTCTCTCTGCTTCCCTCCCTCTCTCTCTCATGAAGGACAAGCCGTGAGAGAAGGAGGTCATACATTAGTGCCGTTATCTGATGAGAGAGTGTGTGTGTGTGTTTGTCTGTGTGTGTGTGTGTGCGTGCGCTGTGTGTGTGTGTGCGTGTGCTGTGTGTGTGTGTGTGTGGGGGGGTGGGGGGGGGGACATCCATCATCTAGCTGTCTGCTAGGTCTCTCCATTAGGCCTTGGACCTGAGTGATGGCTTCACGCACCCATATATCAACTCACACGCACACACACAAGCACACATGCACACACACACACACGCACACACGCACATTTGCAGGCAAGACACATGTATTTAATGCATACACACACACACGCGCACACACACGCACACGCACACGCACACACACACACACACAGACACAGAGGTTTGGGCACCAGATGGATGGCGTCTGGTCGATGCTTCACACGTCACACCTGCACAGTAATGACATTGTCTGTCATACACACACACACACACACACACACACACACACACGAACACACACACACACGCACACACACACACGCACACACACACACACACACACAC
>JAODLL010000024.1:4794792-4820034 GCA_026546735.1 Forbesichthys agassizii | reverse complement strand
CATGCGTGTGTGCGTGCGTGTGTGTGTGTGTGTGTGTGTGCATGCGTGTGTGTGTGCGTGTGTGTGTGTGTGTGTGTGTGTGTGCGCGCATGCGTGTGTGTGTGTGTGTGTGTGTGCTGTAGACATAACAACCACGTCTTATTTTGTGGAAGACTAAGGCGCTATGCAAACACAACACTCACGTCCTGTCATCGCCCCTATCCCACACCTCTCATACGCACACAAACACACACTCATGCAGAGAGACAGAGAACAGTCCAGAAGAAGAATGCACCATTTCTCTATTCACACACAATTATGCAGCACTCAATCAGACCCTCCCCACCCCCTCTCTCTCTCTCTCTCTCTCTCTCTCTCTCTCTCTCTCTCTCTCTCTCTCTCTGTCTCTCTCTCTCATCTCACACACACACAAACTTCTGATAAGGCCACCAATAAAAGAAGCGCAAGTAAATAACCACACAGTACATGCATGAGTAGCTGCTGGTCTTTTTGTCGTACTGTATGAGATCAATATGACATGGTTGTTTGGTTAGCAAGTATAGGGAATGTAGGCAGGTCTATTTCTAAATGCAATGGCGGCCATGTTACATTTTGTTTGTTTCCCCAATATGTAGGAAGGTATGAGAAAATACATGCTCTACATACAGTACAGCTGGGTCCAAATGTCTGAGTGCATTTACTGCTGCTGACCATTCGGGTGCCCTAAGCGTAACTGCTTTGTGGCCACTCTAGCTGACTTTTTGTGCCGTGCCATCTGTTGTCTGCAGTGTTACCTTTGACTGCAGCATGACTGTAGACTGGCTAAACATTCCCACACACACGTGGAACTGTCACAAACCTTTACTACATTTCAGATAGTATACATTACCCTATATCAATTATAGTGTAGTCTAATGTTTACTACTACTTGAAAGTACAATCTACTGTATACAAATCAGGGTTGTATACTGTTTCTGGGTTTTTAAGCCTTCTGGCTCTGTGTGGGTTATCCTTTTTAACTGAACTGCTGGGAGATGGATGATGGTCGGTATCTTCCTCCTGGTCCCATCTTACTGTAATCCATAAACAAATTTCACCAATGACCCTGAATTCATTTAGAAATACAAGGGAACTCAAGGGAAGGGAAGACATGTGACATGTGATTGAATCTAAGTCTATAGAACGTTAGCATGCTGTTATAACATCTTAAGCTTGCTAACTCTATCAAGCTTAGCATAATTAATTGTATTACTTTTAGCAAATATGTAAACCTTGTATTGCCTATAATGGTCTAAAGATGCATATTGTGGTTGTGGTTCATCCTAATTTAAAACAACAAATCATATGATTATTAGGCTACTACTTTATTTGGAGAAAAAAGGAGTAAGTTATGGTCAAACAAAATATTTAGGGTTTTTATTCAATTAGTATGGTTACTTGTAATGGACTCAGACTTTTGGACCCTTCTGAAAACAAATGTATTTGAGTCTTTGTATTGCTGTTGTTAAGTGCTAATGTCATGCCCTGACACATGCTGATAGAAAGTTTGGGGTGACATTCAGAGCCTGTGATAGATAGCCTTTCAGGCCATCTATCACATCTATCATCGCAGCTTCAACGGAAGCTGCGATTTGTTTGTGATAAATAATGTGATTGCTATGCAACAGTTAAGCGAAAGCCATCAGCTAAATAAGATGTCACAATCCACAGCATAATGACCAGTTATGGCACCACAGCCATAAACAGCATTCCAATAAAGCTAACAAATAGGAGTGTTGCACCAATGAAAAAATCAGAGAGCTCATTTGTCATAAAATAGGTGTATGTGATGACAACCTGTGAACAACATTGTTCATTTCAGAACATCCTCTGTTAGACACTGCTTTAACATTGTTTCCACTGTTAACTACTGTAAGTGATCAAGTAAGACTATATTATACCTTATTGTCAGGACACAACATCGTCAACCTTGCATTTATTGTTGGAAATCTAATGTAATAACTAATATAGTGTACTCTGTCTGTATAGTTATTATGTTGTACTCCTACCTGTCTGCTCTGATGTGTTTATCTCAGGATATACAGACATGATGCAATGCAGTGGGGAGAGTGGACTGAACGTTTATATAAAGAAGGGGTTTGACGTCACGCCCTAGATGATGGATTTGTTTTCTTGTTCCCTCTCCTCTCTCCCCCTTATTGGCCTTGTCTTGAATGGACCCAAGGCAAGTATGTCATCAGGTTACACTTCTCTGTTGTAGAGATACATCGCTAACTAAAGAGAACAAATATTTTATTTTATTTGGTCTTGGGAAATTTGATATGGACTTGTTGCCTTGAAAAGGCAGATATTTGGGTTTTTATATGTCAGACTCAAATTGCCATTTGTCTATGGATGCACAACTGTCCCTGCCATGTCCAAACAAAATAAATGGTGTGTGAATGACCAAAAGAAAATCCCAGTTCACAGTAAAAACTATAACCTCTTTTTAATTTCACCTTTATTCCAAGGAATAGCCCCTTCATTATACAGTAGTGGTCTATCTATCAAAAAGCAAGTAAAAAGTCATACATTGACATTGAAGGCTATTGGTATACAGCGTGTGCTTGCATTTTTAGAATGATTGCGTAAACATGGAAATACACAATATTTTGAAAGAGGTACCCCTAGTGTCTCTCGTAATTGTGCTAAATGTACCCACAAGTGCCAAACTGTTCACAATGGCATAACCATTTTCATATAAATATCTATTAAAACATTAAAATAAAACATGCTATAGTTAGGAAAGAATGATTATGAACTACAAATAATATAATATGCTTAGCTGTGAAATGCAACACATAATATATTTAACTGACCAATTTTATGCGATCACCTAACATATTGTATTGTTAGCATGTTATAGTATGTAGGAATATCAAACAGATTTTTCTGAATAGCCAAGCTCAGAGCCATAGAAATAACAGAGGTACGCCAACGTAAGTCAAATGGTTCATGGAGAGGCAAAACCTATGACAAAAGAGTTCCAGGAATTGCTTGATGGGCAATTTGAATATATACATATATATACATATATATATATATATATTCAAATTGCCCATATATTTACAGATATTTAACACTGATTCAGATTTAAAATATAATTTATAGTGTACTTTTAGTATTTAGACCAATTTCCGTGAAATATTTTGAAGCTCTGTTGCTGTGAAAAAACGGTCCATTGGAGTGAACAGAGATGGCGCAACTCTGTTGGTATTTCCATGGCTCTGGCCAAGCCCATTGGCTGGCTAGATATGTAGTTTTACAAGTTTGTTCGTGACTTGACAGAACTGTCCATCAAAATGTACAACCTTCCCCAACAGAACATGTGCGTCATCTTGAATAATAATGTGACTTTAAATGTTAAAAGTTGAAAGGTTCATCATAACAGGAAGTGATGTGCTCCTTCACTAATGCTTCAGCAATTAGTGATAAACTGGATTCTAATGGTCGGACTTCTTGAAATAATTACACGAACGTTTATCTATAACAGGTGTTTCTGATATTTCGAGATAGAAAATGTATCGTTTCTGGAATGTTTATGGATGGTTTCAAACCTCCAAAGATTATGTGGTATCCCAGGCAGTAGCCAGATCCCTCGAAGATGTTTCAACACAAGATAACTGATCGGTGGGGATCTCTACATGAAAACATATTTTTCTCTCTCTCTCTATCTGTTCTGAAGTAGATATGTTAGTTAGCTTTGTGAGAGTCTATGCTTTCTGCTCACTAAAATAATGCAGTTATTTAGACGTTTTACATTTTGGCTTCTAAATAAAACAAGTTCTGAAGCAAAGCGTAGTACTACAGCTTTGTTAAAATTATCAGTTTTCGCCACTTTGTTTATATTCCTATTTACGACGCCAGGGCTGTGTAGAAGAATAAGATAATGCTTTTAACACGCACAAAGAACGGTAAGCTAGCGAAATGCAAGAAAATTTTTGGTGAATTTGACTAAACGTATATATTTGCTTACAAATCATCTTGCAATAGCTGACTATACCTTTAAGGCGGACCCTCCAGTGCTAAGTATGAAATCAATGTGCAAAGGCAAAACTCTGCAGTTCCTCAAATGACCACTTGAGGCTGGCTCCAACAGCGAGTCAATCTCATATACCCTCATATAAATACACGAGAAACAGACTAACATGTAACTGTGATGGCAGTTGGGATTGATATTTTAACAAACAACCTCTTTTTGGGGGAAAGTGTTCCAACAGAACTTCATTGCCACACCATTCCACAGCTGAGACTTGGTGTTGGAGACGGAGAAAATGAGTGGAGGTGGGGTTGAGTAGGGCCGCTTTGTCATAAGAGTCATCAGTAACTGTCGCCGCTGCGCTGCAGGCTTAATTAACTAGCTCGCTCATTAGCACATGGCTGCCCCTTCTATCTCTCTCCCTCACATTCTCTCTCTGCTCCGAATCAGAATGCTTGATTATTCTGCGCTCCAGTCGTGGCCAATTACAGCGCCCAAATGGAACAACATTCATCAAATCTATAGTATGGTGGCAAACTCAGAGGTATCAGATTGCAGAGGGCCGCAAAACTAATATGTCACTGTCACCGGCGGCTGTATAGGCATTTAGTGGCTAGCATCAGGGAGACGCATGAGACGGCTAGCGCCGGGGCGTAATATGGAACTGCGCTATGGAAACCATTAGCATGACATGGCAGGGGGAACACCGCGCCTGTCCTTGCAAAACACTCATTTTTTATCCCCCCCCCCCGCTATCTTGCTCTCTCTCTCTCTCTTCCTCTCTCTCTCTCTCTCTCTCTCTCTCTCTCCCGCTCACTCAGTCGCTCTGCTTTCTTTCTTTCTCCCCGGCAGTCAGACAATTGGAGGCTGGAGCAGAATTGACAAATAGGAAGGGGAGAAGTAGACTGGGAAGGGTATGATTAGCAAAGGAGAGACAGGGGAAGGGGTAATGAGGTGAATGGAAGGAAAGGTAGAAGTGAAGCAATAGAAACCCCCTCTTGAGGCTCAGCACACAAAAAAGGAGATAGCGAGGCGCTCCCCATGCCAGCGTGGCTGACGTTACCTCCGTTGGAGGAGGACATATCCATTCAACCTGTCAGCCCCTAGTCTATTGGGTCAGGCCTCCCAGAGAGTGGCACCAGCCTGGGGTCTGCAGCCAGGGCGAGACCGGCTCACACTGGTCCATGCTCCGACAAACCCATCTGCCTCCCTGCCTTCCCAGGGTTTGTCCCAAAACATGAGCCACAATGGGAGCCAGCCAGAGGACACGGCCGCATAATGGGCTCATTAGGACAAATGATTAAAGCCCAAGTGAAATGTGCTAAATGCCTGTGTCACTGAAGTGGCCTTTAAAGGGGCATAAATAAACAAGAGTTATGCTGAAGGTTTGGGTGTGCACCCTGGCAGCATAATAAATTACAGGGTAATGATATTAAAAGCACAAGAGTCGTTAAGATGCCAAGCGGAGACACCATAAATCCCGACGCCGACTCCCACTGGCTGTCCCCACACCGAGTAATTAAAGCAGATTTATGGGACGCATTACATCAGTGCTAGATAGTTCATATATCGGCCTCCTTTATTGGACAGCCTGACAGGCGCCAAAAAATATTGTTTCGAGTTCCCTGGCCCCTCGCCGCCGAGAGGCCTCTCCCGGCACTCCATCTTTTTGCCGTGTCACTCCAGCGTGGTCGTGATAGATGAGCCGCTCCACTCCTCCGCGGCTTTCCTCGCTGGCTCAAGCCTCCACCGGCGGGAGAGTCGTGGTGCCGCCAAATAGCTTTATCTTCACGTGGCAGCGCTTTCACAGCCTCCTGCCATCTCTCCGCTGTGCACTGGATGGAAGGGGGGGGGGGGAGGGGGGAAGTGGCACAGGTGTGAGGGACGGAAGAGAGTGAGAATGACAAAAGACGTGTGGAGAAACGGCGAACATCCTATTACACGGCACCCCCTATATGATGCTCTGTGAGGCCTTTCAGCGCTAATGTACTGTAGATGGGCACTTATGCAGGGAGAGGGCTGAACGCACAGGAGAGTACATGGCAGCACAGAGAATGAATAGTCCTAAAGCTGTAGCGTACTGCAGCTTCTGCAAACTTAACAAAAACACAGATGTAAGCAAAAGCGAGAGTGAGAAAAACAGAGATGGCGGAAAAACGAGTAAAACACACGACAACAAAGCTCAAAACCAAACATCAGCATTAAAAGATAAAGCTAAATTCTGTACCTTGGTCAGGATATCTGCTGACAAATGACAACATATTGTTGTTAGTAGATATGAAGAGGGCAGGCTACTTTGATCTTACGGAGCATTTCTGCAAACACAGCTCGCCTGAAAGTTGGCAGATTGTAGAGATCTTAAGAGTCTTTATCTTCAGCAGTCAGTGTGCAGACTATCGTGCATGAGCCCAAGGCATCATACGCACTCTTTAGCAAGCAGGGGTACTGTACATATTAACCCCTGTGTGAAGACACACAAGCTTTTTCCAAACACAGACTGATGAACAAATACTGGAAGATGTGATCTAAAAATACTGACTGCAACAGGCAATTGCTTCAATTAATCTTCCTTGTAAAAACAAAAGCAAGCATATACATTTGCCGTAGACGCTGTTTTATTTCAACAGTTATAATCTGTATATCACTGTAAAATTACCCTGCAATAATTGCATTAACTTTTATTCTGCCACAGGATATTCCCCCGCAGAGCAAGACAACATAATTGGTATGGCTGCTTGTAATTTTAATAGCTCCCATAATTAAGTGCCTTATTATAAAGTATACAGTAATCCATCACGTTAAACAGACTTATAGTACGGCCATATCCTGTCATTAAAACAACATGCATATACACACGGGTTACATTTGGACATCTTGGATGTCCTGTTGCAACATGTCTGAAACAGGAGAAAGGGATGTGGCCAGGAGAGGGAGGGGACTTTAGCACTCACATTAACGATCTGTGACACTTTTATCATCATTATTAATTAGTGCTTTTCAAGCAACAGAATTAAATCAATATGCAGGAGTGAAACAAATTTCAGCAGGCCATTCGGATCAATCTGGGGGAGTTTTTTTATCTACATTAGTGCCAGTAAATCCAGTCCAGTTACCAGGGACTCGACAGGCTGGAAGATTGGTGCGATTTCTAATTAGAGGGACACGAACCGACTAACCATTACTCTTCTCTCATCCCCAGTCCAACTCATTTGCAATTCATTAGTGTTTCTTTCTCGTTTGACTTTTTAACTACAATATTTTTTCTCTGTGCCTTTTTTCTTCTTGCAAGCAACTCTCGGAGGCACAGACGCACACACGCACGCCCACACACACACGCACACACGCACGCACGCACATGCACACACACACACGCACGCCAACACACACACACACAGAAACACAAATGCACAATATACGTATATATATATAGAGAGAGAGATAGTGTGTATATATATATATATATATATATATATATATATATATATATAGAGAGAGAGAGAGAGAGAGAGAGAGTAGTAAGTAAGTAAACACAAATGTACACGACACATAGAAAAGACTCACACACACACACACACACACACACACACACACACACAGAAAAGAAAACACACACACATAACACAGGCCCGTTGTGTGTGCCCTTTTCTCCACAGGCGTCACCCTTAGTGCTGCATCACACTGCGGGCAGTGCCAAGTCAACTAAGCCACCAGAGCTAGTTTGGAAACCCTGCGCAACACTCATCCCTGTCCCCCTGAAATAACCACTGTGACAGCTGTTCCACCCTGCTTTCCAAAGGGCAAGAGATAGAGTGTGTGTGTGTGTGAGAGAGAGAGAGATAGAGAGAGAGGGAGAGAGAGAGAGAGAGAGAGAAAGAGAGAGAGAGAGATGGGGGGGGGGGGGGGGGGAGAGAAGCGTTCATAGCTGCATTACCCAGCAGCCATGAACGCCTGCTTTGTCCTTTAGAATAATGGGCTGGGGGCCATATTATTTAAAAACACACCGCAGCACTCATTACCTTCATACCTGACCATGTGTTCATTTATCAGGGGCTTGTTCTTTTCAGCAGGGCATTAAGAGCACAATGCCGCTTCCCTCTCCAGTCACTTATCACCTTGGGATGAAGAGAGATAGAGAGCAGCGTGGAGATATGAAGGTGTACCATTGTGAGGGCAGTGTCCTTCATTTGCCTTCTGTTGTCCTCTACAGGGAAGGCAAAAGGGAGATGTAATGTATCACCGTCTGTAAACAGTACAGTGCAGATCCTCTTGTGTGTTTTGCTTAGTATAGAAACTTCTATTTGGGGTAGCAAAGGATGCCATGGGGAGCGAGGGAACGCAATGGACACTTTTTAGTACTGTAACCAACTAAGGAGGGAATTGAACCAACAGCCGCTTTGAGCTGAAGGCACAGCTGCACATCATATCTTATCTTGTTCTCGTCTCTCTCTCTCTCTCTCTCTCTCTCTCTCTCTCTCTCTCTCTCTCTCTCTCTCTCTCTCTCTCTCTCCATTGCTATGTTGTTACTTGAACTCGTAAGTAATGCGTTAGTTTTGATGTTATGATGCCTCACAGCTTGACCTAGTGAGTGTTACAGTATAGGGACCCTCTAGGCCCCAGTCCTGTAAGTGCAGGTGAGTAATACGACCTTTACTGTAACCGAACAGGTGCTCCAGACCCAGTGCCTTGTAGGGACACGCTGTTCTGCTGTTTACTCTTTCAGTCAACCAGCTGCACCACTCCGTCTATAATACACTGATAAGAACACTGCAGATGGATATGGGCTGGCTTACTGTATGATTAATGAGCAGCACTTTGGCCTGCATGTGTTGCTGCCTCCGAGCCCTGACGCGTCTTTCCGGCTCCGACATTTTGTGTGCTCGGTGAAAAACGAGCTCCTTGGCAATCGTTCATTATACGCAGTGTCTCCTCCGCCAGAGCTCTCCCATGCATATTCCTGCACACTGAGCCCCGTGACTCGCTTACAGTGCTGCGTGCGGGCGTCCCTTCCAACCCCCCCCACCCCCCCACCAGCACCGTGTCACTTTGCGTCTAAGTCACCGCTATCCAGTGAAAGCGTGCGTTAGAAGAACAACTTGACTGTGACTTGGGACGGTGACAATAACAGATGAGTCATTAGGGGGTGAGCGCAGACAGCCTTAACAGGGAGTATGTCAGTGTTCTTGTGGAGAACACGCTGGGATAGAAAGCCCCCGTAGATGGTTTTCTGCTGCGCGGCGGCCATAGTGATATGACAACAGCCTGGTAATCATTGTTCCCTTCCTGAAGTTATAGCTGTAATTCGGCCTGTCAAGAGAAAGGAGCCCATTTATCTGACAATGCTACCCGCAGCCAGTTGAATGGATCTACACACACACACACACACACACACACTATATGCAAAGATTAACCATCCCAGAGAACACACAGGCACGCACACACACACACACTCGCGCGCACACACAAGCGATAAACACGCTCCCCGCTACTCAGCTCGCTCTCAAGGGCACGTTCCAATAAAGCTGAATTGGAAAACAGGCATGTGATGGATTGGAACCAGAGACGGCAGTAGGCAAATCCCCTAATGTGGCATAAATAAGGCTGCACCGGTCTGATAGCTCTCTACAGACAATGTAAATTACATTGTCAAGCGCAGTCACTTTCCCACTCGCTGTGCAGCTAACAAGAGTCACCCGCCAAAGCCCGACGAGGAGGGGAGGAGTCACGTGGGGGGGATTAATTAATGGTGCGACCCGCCTACGCAGTGCACGTAAACACGCACGCACGCACACACCTTGGCTCGCATACTGCAGGAGCTGATGGTATACATCAGCAAGTACACAAGAGGATCCGAACGCACGCAAGTAAGCAGATGCAAAAGCACGTGCGCACGCACGTCATCACACACACACACACACACACACATGTGTGAGGCTTTGATTTATTTCCCTTGCTTATACCATCCCTCTCCCGTCCCAGTGAAGGTCGATGCGACAGCTCTTGTGCAAAACAGAGGTGAATAACTCAGCCATTTTGGAACTGAGCTCTCTGTCCCTGAGTTCCTCGGTGCCTTAGGCGCGCATATACTCAGGGGGCAAGGCAAACGAAAAGCCTGTGAATGATGTGAAATGCACAGCGATGTGCTCATGCACTGACTTGATCAATTCTAATCTGCACACAGTTTTCTCACTGCGAAGCCAGGCCAAGGACGACGTATCAAGAGGCAGTCACCGCTAGTGTGCTGCTCCATGTCTGCCCGTCCTCCTTCTACACGTCTTTTACCAAACATGTCCTTCCTGTCTCTTCTCTCTCTGTGTGCAGCTGCTCTGTGTCAAACTGCTTCCAAGGCCTTGTCAGACCCCAGCTGTTTTATCCCTGCCAAATCTGTGTCCTCACAACCTGGCCCCAACGGCCACGGGAAAAGCAATGAGGCTTGTCAAAGTTATCCTTCAGTTACAGCGTTGGTATTCCCCAGCTACATATTTATCATGTAGTGAAGATTTAGCTCCGTGTAGATTACAAGACAGTGCAGTGTACAGTGCTTTGCTCTGAAATACAGCTTTGATCACAGAGCAATAACAACTGGAAGCAGATTTCACTTATAAACAACTCAGCATGGCCACATGTATCTGAAGACACAAACACAGGTTGCTCAAGCCTTACAATTAGGGCATCATAAGAGGACATATTCACGGAACGAGAAACAGAGAAAACAAACACCATCCTTCACAAACCCATATTCCCAACACTAAGAGCCACGTGCAATGTTTGCTAGCAAGCTACAATGCATAGAAACAGTTCTGCCCTCTCTGTCAAACATTTCCTCCTGTAGCCAGCTAAAAAAGTGTTTCCCAACCCTGACAGGGAAAATAGATGGCCTCCATTACGCCTGGCTACAAACACATTCCGCCAGCATGAAGGAGCCATAAATTATCCTGTGAGCGAGCAACCCAGGCCAAAGCAGAGCCAAGATAACCACCTCCCCCGCCTCTTTCTCTTTAATGGGGTCGGCACATCCACAGGCTATAGTGCAGTGAATCATGCACCCCGACAGCAAAACACACTGTCACCGGTGTGTCCAAAAATACACATATATGTTTGTGTGTTTTAGTGCTGGTGTAAAAAACAGGAGGGGGAGGGTCTTTTCGTTAAGCACCTGTGAAGAAGTCCTCAAACTCATCTTCTGTAAATGAATGGTTACTCAAAAAACACATCATGTAAACAATTAAAAAAAGGTGATTATGTTTTCTCCTGGCTGCGGAACCGCAGTTTTCAGTTTCGTACATTACGACAAATTTAACAGTGTGTACCATGACATGCGGTGTGCTGCCAACCCAGAGGGTGCGGCGTACCTGTGGAAACTCTTGGGTCGAATTCAGTTCACATGACAAGTGTTTATTGGCAAGTTGCGGCACCTAGAAGTAGCTCTGTCACATTATCCCATAATGTGGCTACATGCTAAGTGGGTGCGTAAATCATTGCATGTAAATAATAGCACAAACGTTGTGCTATTTCCCGCGGTTGACTTTGTTGTTGTGGTGTGAATGAAGCTCCCCTGCCCTTTCTCAGCTTCCCAGACTGATAAGAATCTGGGTCCTTCCTTTAGCAAGGCCCAGCCCAGATACCTGAGGGAGGAAAGCTCTCTGACTCTTATTCCTTTTGATGTCCCTTTCTTGTTCCTCTGCTGGCCTTTGGGAGATGCACGTGAGTTCCGTTTGCTGCCGAAGCAAATAGGGTCACGAGCTAGAGACGTTTCTATGCAGGTTGAACGTAGATTGTTTGCTGTTGTTGCATACAGTGAAGATATTATTTCACTAAAGGCATTCTTGCAGATGTCAGTACCTCGTTCTTGTCACTTATTGAACCCACACCCCTCCAACTCAACCCAACCCTCCGGTCTGTATTGGTGGGGCAGCCAGCTGCTGCGCCCCGAGGGTGGATTGGTGACAGGCCACATTATACCTGGGAGCTGACAGGAGGAATGGGGTCAGCCATGCTGTCATAGCAGTAAAGGAAGGAGTAGGAGGAGGAGGAGGAGGGGAATGGGGTGGGCGCGAGAGGAGGAGACGGTCCTTTCATCAAGACTTTTCCCTGGTGACAGGCCCCACAGCTGCGGCACTGATGTGCATACCAGCACGCACGGATCTCGACCCCACCGTAGAGCTGCCTGCTCAAGACCCAACCACGCTGACAATGTTTGCATGCTGGGAATGTCATCAATACAATGTCAATATCACAAATATCAGTGTAAAATGAGCATGCAGGAGTAGTTTGAAGAGTTTGGTAATTACTTGAAACGCAGAGAGTCTACAGCAGCAAACAGGGTATTTGACTCACAGATGAAAGGCTTGAGTCCAGACATTTTCTCTAGCATCCTTGAGAACGATAACCCCTGCCTGCTCTCTAAAGTGGTTCAATGTGACTTTCTACCACTAGATGTCACACTAAGCACACCAGCATCTCAAACCAAAACAAACGCTTCATGGGCCACACACTCACATATGTACAAACAGTTTTGGGGAAGATACTCAGGAATTGCAATAAATTACTAGTAAGTGAAAACATTACAGCCTTTCAAACCAGATGATTGGACAGGTTGGTTCAATAGCCTACCCTAAGATTGCTAGGGCCAGAAATCTTGTTTTTGCAATGCAGTATTGCAGCATTATTTGGATTAGTAATAGTAATATTATTACTGTTTTTAAAAAAGTAATTAGTTACATTACTAGTTACTGGAAAAAGTACAAATATTACAGTGACTAACTAGTTATTGACCAATACTGTGTACAAACATGCAGGCGTGGCCACGCCTGTGGCCAGCTCAGATTACAACAGAGTATCCGTAATCTGAGCTCCTCTGAGATTTTATGAATTTCTATATTAATAAATAACATATTATTATATAAATGATTAAAATATCATATATAACATGTAATAGTTGTGACTGTAAATTACCTAATTTCAATTTAGGTATTAGGGATTTTTTGCATCCCTGATATTTTTCATGTAAAACATGATGCAGATAGTCATTTCAAGGTAGTGTCATGGCTTAAACAATGTTTGGAAAGCATGTTTCTTTCAACCAATCACCTGCAAAGGAACTGAAATGACACAGACTCCCTGCATCTTGTGGCTTTTGAAGATGAATGGCTACCAGTCAATAGTTCCACCAATGTTCTTTTGCTGGTCAGCTTCATATCCTTTTCCTGTTCTGTTTTGTATCTGTAAGAAAACATCAAGATGTGTGTGAGCAGGATCAGGTCATCCTGACACTGAAAAGCTCAAGACACTCACCTGACAATGAGCAATTACAGTAGTTAGATTACATTTTAGAGATTGGAAATGTAAAAGTTATCCATCCATGACCTAAATATATTAAAAAACATATTTGAAAAATGAAAAACATATTTGAAGGCTTTGAGTTATATAATGGCCTTCTCTGGGTATTGGCCCATGCGTGTGATTCATTATGATTAATTCTTTACTATTTAAGTCACAAAGATAAAGGGACATTTTGCAATGCCTGATGCCAATAAAGGGTGAATTATGGGAATGCACTGTATATTTTAAATGTTTAGTTTATGGCATATGATGACTCCAGAGGTGTTACAAATTTCAGTGGATGTTTTATGATTGGAGATAAAAGCGTCATTAATCCTTTTCCTGGGAGTCCATCCACTGCAACTCACTCTCCTGTCAGGTCCATCAGAGCGGTACACATTCATCAGTGTGTAAATGAACCCTTCAGTTTATTAAGGTTGCAGTAAAACAATCCCCTTTTATAAGACAGCATACCAAAGCCCTCCTGGCTGCCTGGACACTGCTGATGTTGTATGAGACATTTCAGAAGATAGGAGGTTGAATAAGTGTGTGTGTGCGTGCTCGTGTGTGTGTATGTATGTAAAATCTAAAAAGTCTGTCCAATTTTGATGTGGGTCATATTTGTCTATTGTTATGTCCTAATAACTATTAATAAACCACCGGATACTGAGTTCAACTGGCCAACGTGCTTTATTGCCAAGAGCGTTACGACAACAACTTTACGGTCGGCTCACCATTCCCCAAACCATCCTGTCGTAACATCCCTTCAGTGTGTACGTCAATACGCACTCCTAACATAACCCTATACATAACATCTATTATCTTTTCAAACTGTTTGCGCTTGTAACCAAAATCTAAATAACATAATTATGTAATAGAGCCTCCCTTTGTAGCCTAGAAAATGACACAAATGTGAATTCAATGAGTTTTCCATCCTAATGGCACTCTGTGGTACTTTGTGTTTATTACAATGCAGTATATGATGTGTATCCTACACCTGGCCAAATTCACGTGCACATTCTCTTCATGTCTACACCAGCTAACAACTTCTCATTTTCACACACAGCTAGTGTGTATTGAGTGACTGAACTAACAATGAACCTTAATTTGACCTCTGTAGACCGCAGTGGTAACTTCAACCGCACATTCCTATATCATTCTTCTATATCATTTTATCTTTCTGCATCTAACCTAACCTGTTTTTTCCCATCCTCCATGTCACTCAGAGAATTTGTCACATACAGCAGGCGGGTCGCTTCATGCAGCATTCTGTCTGTACCGGTGGCCACTGTCTGATATGTTTGCCAGAGTGACAGGCTAGCCAACTTCTCCCCGGCTCACATGACATTTGCACTGACTCATCTCACTGGACCTATTGTACCCTGGCTAATGATTACACACACACACACACACACACACACACACACACACACACGTGCACCCACTTAACAATCCAGGTGCAAAATCACGCATGCTATAGCATGACACACACACACACACACACACACACACTGAATGGGGTGGAAGCGCTGAGCTGTGTGGAGGCGTGGAGTGTGATATGCAGGGCAGTGTTTGGGCTTGCAAGGCAAGGTTACATCAATCAGATTGACCTGAAGGTCTGAACTGTGTCTCTCTCTCTCATTCTCACGCACACACACACGCACTCTCTCACACACACACACACACACTCACACACACACACACACACACACACACACACACACACACACATTGAGACCCTGTAGGAAATTACAAGCTGGAGGCGTTCGACCACACACACACACACACACACACACACACACACACACACACGTACGGACACACATGAACACACACACACAAACATACACACAAAACAAACATACGCAGGGATTTTTCTGTTTTTATTCTACAAATATTGATACAGAGTGTGTCTCGTATCAAACCTGGGGCTGTGTAACCTCAACCAAGCAGAAAATGTGTTTCTACCATGGAGCTATTTGTCTTATTCCATGTCCAACATATATGCATGCACCAGGACACAGACACCCTGTGTGTATTTGGCTGTGTATGCAGAAGAGAATATGTTTGTGCCATGTACATGCACGTTAATCACACACCCATGTAGCCACATTTACGTGTGTGCACTTTTAAACAAAGACTGAGTTCATATTGCAGTCAGCCAAGGTTTGGTGTGTCAGTGTCATTTTCTGCAGATCGTTCTACATTCTCTTTCCTGCTTTTGTGTGTGTGTGTGTGTGTGTGTGTGTGTGTGTGTGTGTGTGTGTGTGCGTGCGTGCGTGTGTGTTTCTGTATGTCTGCATCACAGCCTGGACTCAATCCAGGCCATCACTCACACTTTATCCAAGGAGAGGGCATTGGACAAGCTTTATTAAAACTCTGTCAAAGGGTGTGTGTGTGTGTGTGTGTGTGTGTGCGCGCGCACGCGCGTGTGTGTGTGTGTGTGTTTGTGTGCATGCCTGTGCCTCCAGCTCAGAAGAGATACCATCTCTCTTTTGACATGTTCTTTCATCTTGGCTTTTTTCTTCTTGACAGACGCCATTTTTGTTGCCAATCATGTTATTCTAGTCAGACCTTTTCACAGAAATGGCTCCTGTACTGTGTACTTTAGTGCACATCACATATAGAATTACTTTCTTTTAAAGTACGTATATGACCACATCATAAGACAAATTAATATTCAGGACTGTGTCAATTCCAAATCAAGGCATGACCTGCTAAGGTTGGTTTTGATTTCTTCTCTAGGATTAGCCACCCAAATTCACATAACAAATTGCTGAAATTAGCTAAATCTGTTGATATCTGTGTGTTCTCGCAAAACTCAATAATACCGCAAAGACAACGCATCAACTAGTCCTAATACAAATAGCAGACATTTATTTGCATTTATACAGTTAAAAATGAATGCCCTTTTACATTTGGACATGCCAGACGGCAAGAGAAAGCCACACACACAGCAGGCACCGTAATTAAAAAGCTGAGACAAGGCTTTCCTTGTAAGGTAGGGTGTCTCCCTCCCTCTCCCCTTCTCTCCCCTTCTCCCCCCTGCTTCAACACCCCCACCTGAGCCGCTCGCAACTATCAACAGGCCGTAAGTTTTTAATCATGCTGAAATGATTTATTTAAACGTCAGGCAAAGTGTCACCCCACTTCCTTTAATTTTTCACAATGTTTGTGTTCTTTGCTGGATGATAAATTTATCTTCAGACAACCCCAATATGACTAATTAACTTTGAAATATTGGAACCAGATGTCGAGCTGAAGTAAGCTCTTAACAGGCAGCCAAGAGAGCGGGCTCGTACCTCCAGCCCCCCACACCCGCTATTTCAGCAACGCTCCGTGTCTCCCTTTCCCTCCTGCTCCTTCGCCGTTCCTCCCTCCAACCCAGAATCCTCTGCATCATTCTGAAGTCCGCACTGTTCAGCTTTCTGGCCTCAGAAGTCTGAGCCATCGCGTTGAGCTTCAACATGTTGCACCAGGTCGTAAATCTGCCCATATAAAGTTAACCTGCAGATGCCCCTGTGTTTACTGCCATCTCCTCCCTCTCTCTCCATCACTCAACACCTCCAACTAATTTCCCCCTCCACCTTTAAACCTGCTTGCTAGCTTCGGACATTGCTGACTTCTCGGTTCGCATTTTGAGCGAATGCCCAGAACGTGTAACCAAAACCCCTGAGTTAGTAAGTAAGTTCCCAATATGACTATTCAACGTTCACTCCCCTTTCGTCGTAGCTAATCTTCGACAAATAGCTATTTTTATTATATATGTCACTCTGCTTCCGCAGCGATGTCAAAAATCGTCAGGATTAGGAGTCTTAAGTGGGATATGAATGTTTTCACTCTGTACTTTGGCTCGTACAGCGATAATTTTTCCACGGAGCAGTAGAGAGAAATTCTCTGTCCCTGCAGAAATGCCTTGAAAAAGAGAAAGGCCCCTGCAGGAACGCTGTGGCGCTGACACTTTGACAGTTTGCCATGAGTGACGTCTGATCTGTACAAATTTCAGGACTAATAAATCTACCTGTCAGAGCGCAAGACTTGAAAGGGCTGCAGCCCCGCGGCACAGCTTTAACACAACTTGTGTTGATGAAATTCTGTAGGCTGGAGAATTATAGCTGTCAGAAGAACGCCCACATCAAACCTGAAACCTTGGCTTTTTTTCCCTCTGCTCTCTCAACACTCATATATTGCTCATGCACCCCCCCTACACCCCCCCCCCCCCCTCCCCCCCACACCACCCCCACCATCCTGGTACCTCCTCCTTCCCAGACATCTCTCTTTTCCTTCCTCTGGTTCTTTCTCAGGGCGCTGCAAATGAAACGTCTTTCCGTGGCTTGGTGACCATTATAAAATCATTTTGACACACACGCCCTCCTGCCTCCATAACAACTCTTTCTCTCATCCACTTAATATCGCATTTACCGACCCCCCGCCCCCACCCCCTGCTCTTTCATTGTGCCCCTCCTGAATAAAGACTTTGCTTGCAGACAATGTCGCTGGCCGTCTGACGGTCGACTGTGACACGTCCCCCTATCACACTCACAGCAGAGCTGCTGGTTTAACGCTCAGACCCAGTCTCTGGGTATGAATGTCACCAGTCAGGGTTAAACAGGGTGGGAGCAGGTAGGATATACGCTGCATAGCTTCACAAGGAGGCCTGCTTCCCGTGGGTGATGTCAAATGCCATAAGGTCCGTAAATCAGCAACCCCTCCTCTTTCTCTTGCCAACACCTCCCTATAACTCCTTCCAGGCCTTGCCCCCGCCCCAGTTAGTGGATTTATTCCTGTTTATCTTTGATCATGGACCCATTTGTACCTCAACCCGGCCAAAGCATGGGGCGGGTGATAACTCACCTTGCGAGTGTTTAGACAGTTTTCTGCTGCTGCTGATTTTCCCTGTAAACTTTGAGCGGAGTGGATCATATTTGCATTCTTCAAAGGCCTGTCACCGGTGTGAAAAGTTCATCGGAGTCCCTGGGGAAGGAGCTGGCGGTTATAGACTGACTATTGGTGGTGTTTGAGGAAGCGGGGTTGCCGTAGTAGCCTATATTGATTTAAATGTCAAAAGCTGTATCTTCTGCATATTGCTGGGAACCTTCTGGTGCTGTGTGATTATTCTTTGACAGTTAAGAGTCAAAGAGGCCATGGTGCACTGTTTTCATTCAAACACCAACAGAAGCACACAAAGGCAATTTGATATAGAGCAAGATGGCTTATAAGACATACAGTACATCTTATATCTCTTAATAGGTCAGCAAATAAGTACATGGCTTGATGCATTTGCGTGTAATAAATGTGACATTGAGTTGCATATGGACTCATCATGTGCACAATGAGCAATGTCCCGGTTACCTTCACTGAAACATCAGCAGTCATTTACACTACACACACAGCCACCCTTACAATCTGTCAATCCATCTACTCGCCAATCACTCAATATGTCAGTGGGAGCCCGGTGCTGACTGACAGCTTGTGTGATCTCTCCCAAAGGCTAGCAGGTAGGCAACAAAAGACCCAGCTACAGTAATTGGCATGATAAAGACTTCCCACCAATTCTTCACTGTCACTCATTCAGCTCCAAAGTCATGAATCAACATGAAACATGCCATACTGGTTAACCGAAGAGAAAGTATGCAGGCGGCACGCTGGCCAATCAGGAACCGATGCATGGCTTGCTACAGGGTCATCTCCCCTGGGGACTGGCTGAGAGGTGACCTGTTTAAACCAACACAGTGAAACCCCCGATTTCAACTCTCTAACCTTGTCACCCACCCCTATCTACACACACACACCCCCTGAGCCTATGCACTCGTAACCTCTGCATGACCTGATGGCCCTTTGCTTAGGTCAGCCTTTAAATGGCCTCCCTTGCTGAACCACCTCAATCTCACCCCCATCCCTCAAACACACACCTGGTTCTCATTTCTTCCATTTCACTTTCCATCAGGTTTGTGAGTGAGATGACATCTGTCTGTCTGTCTGTCTGTCTTTGTGTGTGAGGGTGTGTGTGTGTGTGTGTATCATAGTGGCAAACAACAGGTAAAGGTGGAGAAGGCTTTGGCTGCCATTTTTGTTTTTTAAACAACGCTGTCCATAACATTATACGATAAGAGCAATGAATAGGCTTTGAAATGTAGATAAGGTATTCCTTGACAGGCTGGCAAGCGAAGCTCCCAGACCTAGTGGATAAGAAGTGGTTGAACTCAGATAAGATTTGAAATATCATGACAGTGTTTTTGTCAAACATCTCTAAAACAAATCTTGATAGAGATAAAATGCGCTATGCAAATTTATGTACCTGCAGGTCATAGCATCGGGCCATAATATCTCTCCTCTGTGGTAGTGTAACTCATCTGTCCATTATTAAGTAAGATAGGCCTTTGTTGGTGTCACGGTCCACTCTGAGAGGTCAGTAAGGCTATCGGTGTCTTCCAATGAGGTCTTGTCACAGTGTGAGTTATTTAGTGTGTCTCCTAGCTAGGCAGATGGCCTGCATATGACCTTCCTGTCTGTCCTCCCTCAATCACCCGTCTCCTCAGACACCGCGCCTCCTCTCATGGCTAAAACCATGAAACAGGAGAGCAAAACAACTCTGAAAAGACCCAAGGAGGGACCCCCTATGCAGCTTGTAAAGGTCTCTCTCATGCATACATACACACACATACATGGGGGCCCTGTGTCTGACTGCAGGGTCCTTCAGTGGTTACTCATTAGTCATCAGGCAGATCAAAGGACAGCCCCAGGAAGTGAAAGGACCCTGACAAGGAGGGGTCCATCTAGCTGACAAGCTGTCGCTCATATTCAACCAACAGCCCAATATGCTTTCCATCTCACTGGTATTCCCGTTGAAGAGAAATGAGGTCAGTTAGCCACAGACCATTTAGCTGCATTACAAATGGTGTCACTTCATTCTGGTCTGAAACAATATCACTGGTTAGAGATAAATAATGACCGCTGAAACAGGTCCACTATCATTAGCTAAAAATATGTCTCTTTAATTTACCTACAGGATTGGTGTTCCGCGTGCTTTTAGCAATGGCCGCTGTGTTAGGATACTTATGTGTCCGAATGGAGAAAGTAGCACTCACACAGTATGCATCTGTGCAAAGTATTTCATAAAAGCGATAACATTCCTCCTCCAGAAGCCAATACATACCCAGTTCGTCTCCTCTGCGTACCGAAATGACAGCAGCTACAAAGCATGTTTAATGACTCAACAAGCCCATAGAAAAAGATTTACATCATGTAGGTTTTCTGAGGTGAGGGTCCATTATGTGAGCATTATGTGAGGGGGGGTGCAACATTCCCAGCTCTGGTGACTCTCTGCATTGTGGCCTTCACAGTGCATGGCTGAGCAATGCCTCTCCTGACGCAGGAGGCATCAATTACAGGGCCTGACCGTCCTGCTGTCACTGGGCTGTAATTAATGGACTTTCCCGGCACTTCACCGCGGCTCTGGCCTTACTGTGAACTCTGCAGGAATTCAGAGCCAAACACACACACACACACACACACACACACACACACGATGCACACATAGGATGCACACACACATTAGCAGATCATCATTCAGACACCAGCGCACACTTGTGTTTCTAGGATACACACACACACACACACACACGCACACGCACACGGCTGGCCCCCCTGTCTCCTTCTCTTCATTTGTCAATCAGCCAGACAAACAGAAGCACGAGGTCTCCCAGGTCACGAGGTCATGGGATCGTATGATTCATCCAAAACCCTAGATCACACAGCACACACACAAACATGCACACATACACACACACGTGCTAAAGCACACGCACGTGTACACTCACACACACACACACACACACACAGCCAGCCAGCCAGCAGGCCTGACCAGATACGTTGATCCTGTTGACTTTGAAGTAGTGTGTTGGCTTGGCTGAATTCTTCCTGTGGGGGGGAAGCCTTTCCCTCTGCCTTCAGTCCCCACGTATGGTCGATACACCGCCACCCCCTATCTTTCACACACACACACCCTTCAAACATCACGCCTGGAGCTGACTGAGTGTGACCCTGCCTTTATTGTTGCAGCGGGAGAGAGGCGCACGCACGCACGCATGCACACACATGGGGCAGGGACTGTCACCCCAGTGATTAAAGAGCGCATGTTTTCAGTCAAATGCCTCAGAGGGGAGTCAGCCTTGAGAGGGAGGGAGGGAGTGAAAGGAAATAAGGGAAGGAAGTGTGAAAAGAAAAGGGAAATGGAGGAAGAAGAGAGAGAGAGAGAGGGAGAGAGAGAGAGAGAGAGAGAGAGAGAGAGAGAGAGAGAGAGAGAGAGCTAATGGCCAAATGTGATGATGGAGGGTTTTCTTCGTAAACTAGGAAAATGGCGGCTGCATTTTCATGCCTTCATATACGACAGAGATGCTTAAACCGCCTCTCATGAGAAAATAAAATGCAATAGAAGGGTATTTTCATCCCCGAAAGCAACAAATAAAAGGGAGTTTTGTTGAGTTACATCCGCAGCGAGGGAAGAGAGAGACGTAGATGTGACATCTTGGCCATTAGACCTTGCTCCGCAAAATATTATTTTTATTAATGTGAACAGGAATTGTTTTCTCCTACAACACTCGCGAGGATTAAAACAAATAGGGCTGTTAAAGCGCCTTGGCGAGGAAATAAATAAATAAATAGCTCGCCCACCTCCATATTTCATTGAACAGTCACCTCTGAGAGCTGTGGGCCTCTGTGTTAAGCGGCCAAGCTAAACACTTGGAAGTTTGCTCAGTCATAAATTAACGGCTTGACAGTCAAAAGTGTTCAAACTAATTTGTCAAACCGTGGTTGCTTTTTTTTCTGCCGTTTAAATTCATTACAGCAGTTTTTCTTTTTCAGACACACAGGTTCCAGAAATGTGTTTCTCAGTACCACACAGAATTCTAATAACTTGGAAACCATCAAAATCCCTTGGCCTGTGTGTGTGTGTGTGTGTGTGCTTGTGTGTGTGTGTGTGTGTGTGTGTGTGTGCGCGTGCGCATGCCTTAACCAAAACCCTGTAAATATCCCCCTGCACTGCAATAGAAAAAAGGCTTGACTTAATTTCCACCCCAAGTACAGTTAATCTTCATGGCTTTCTGCATCTCAGGAACCTTCGTGGGCTCTCAAGAACCTCCAGGCAACATCTTCAAAACTTGTCTCTTTGTTCACTCAGCAGTCACATACAGCTAAAACAGGATAATTGCTATCAACAGGTTGTTGCTAAACATGCCAAGCCAGGATAAACACAGACGATGAAGTCTTTGGCTCAGCACTAGAACAAACTAAATGGCACATGTCAGAGAACAGTGGATTAAGACATAGTGAAGCAAATGCAGATTTTTTTAAACCAAATTAAAAGAAATGGAAGACATAAGCCACAATGACACTAGCATGACATGAATAAAATAAAAAACTAAAACCTTCTTAAAATGACTCAGTTTAAGCCGGTAGCCTTAGAACATAACTCATCACAACTATGGGGTTCTGTCATTAAACACAGTGTTGTTGTTTCAGTGTTGTCATTTCAGTGTCACGGGATGCATTGAAGAGGGTGCAAACATCAGAGAATTCAGTCTTGACCACAAATAACCCAAGTCCCCGTAAGTGTCCCTTACATAACCCCCTCCCACCTTTCCTGTGCCATTCTACATTTTGCATGTGGGTGCATTTATCACAGTGTGAATGTGTGTTACGGTTTCTGGCTGTCCATTTCTTGTGTTATGCACAGTTGTGAATGGGCGAGTGCGTGGGCTTAAATGGGTGCATGGGTGTACGCCTCTGGGTGGGTCTTAACCTAAAAGAGTCGGAAAGCTACACAGGCATAAAATCCACCAAACTTCTAATGTTCTCTTTTCATTTATGCCTCTCAGATACATGTCGTGGATTGGTTAAACAAACCCTCTTTTGATGCTGGCAGCAGCCTTTGATCACAATGAATCGGATTCACTGTCTCACTGGAGTCCTGGATCTGCCCCACATGGATACCCCTCTCTCTCTCTCTCTCTCTCTCTCTTAATCTATCTCTCTATCTCTCTCTCTCTCTCTGTCACACACACACACACAATCAGTACACACAGATACACACATGGGTTAATCTCCACCACTGACATGTGTATATGTGCTGCACGAACAGGCATGCACACACACGCACACGCACACACACACACACAAGCACTCAAAGCATTGCTCTCCACTCAGTTTACTCTGAACTTGTGACCCTGGTTGCTACCTCAAACCCACCCCACTCTCTGCAGAAGGTCTTTACAGCATGGCCCCCTGGGTGATTGACAGCCAGGAGAGGGAATTATTGAGCTGCAGATATATATAGAGAAAGACAGAGAGGGGGAGGGGGGGAGAAAGGGGTACAATTATGAGGTCAGAAGACAGCAAACCGAGGAGAGTTCAACATCTGCTGAGACATGGAGGCTGACATGACCCCGGACACAATGCCAGGGGCCTCCCTACCCTGCCTCACCTGTTGGCAGCCATCTTGAAAGCCTCTCACCGCAGATTCCACCCAAGTGAAAACACAGGTTTTTGCTGAGATGTTTAGAAGAAGAAGAAGGAGAAGAAAAAAATCACGCTGGGAACTGTATTTGACCTGCCAGCCGAAAAATGGGGTCAGGATTGGTGGGAGTTGGGTGCGTGGTTAGTGTGGAGTGATTAACCACGTCGCTGTTGGCCTGTGGGATTGACAGTAACGCTGGTTGACTTTGGGCACATAAGGAGAGGAGGACTGGAGGGAGGGGGCGCTTGTGTAACAGAGACACACAGCCAGGCACTGTTCTCCCGTCGAGCACGAAACAAACCGCTGTTGACATCCCTGTCACCAGCACTCATTTCCAGCGCTCCACCAGATTAGACTCAACTGGCGGCGGTGGAGACAGGGGCATCAAATTAAGCGAGTGCGGCTGACAGCGAGCATGTTCGGCGCGCCGCTTTTCTGCAGGGCTGTTTTCCTCCGCTTTGCCTCACATGAGATGCCACCCACCCGCCTCACATACTCACACACACACACACACAAATGGAAGGATCAAAGATCAGATCGGGTAGATTTCAAGATGCATGCGACAAGCTCGTTTACAAAAAAGATAGAAGAAAGCTATGGGGAAAGCGTTCATTAATACAAGTAAGCTTTGCAGGTGAGGGGCTGATTGATTCCATCAATCGGCCATTCGATTCCTTGTTGTCTCACGGGCGTGACTCAACGTTGTTCTTCTCTATCTGTCTGTCTGCCGGTCTACCTCTCTTCCTGCAGTGGCTCCACCCTTCACCCCCCCCCTCCCCCTCCCCTTCCCATATACACAAAATCACACATACCCTTTTTGACAGTGAAGTTGTCAAGCAAATGAAGAGGAAATGACACAGGGCATATTTCCCCCAAATCTCCCCTGTTGGCATGCTCAGCTCTGGCAGCGGGCCTGTCAGAGGCCATGTCTCTTTAGTTTAGCCTGCACACGCTGTCAGGCTGCCAAACGCACCGGGACATGCTTGTCCTTTGACTGGAGGGCAGACAGACACATGGGGATGGAGAGAGAAACACTGGGGAGGGCTAGAAAGACCAGAGATACATTCTGGAGAGCAGGACTCGCTGAAGGAGAAACGTAATGCAGATAGAGAATAGAATGGGTGAAACGTTGAAGAATAATAATAAGACAGAGAAGGCCATGGAGATTTACAGAGGTACAGTAAAGTTTAACTTTACCTGCCTCCCTTAACGTCAAATGCCAGGCTTATCCCTCTCCGCTGGTAATGTAGCGTGAGCCTGTGGTGCTGGGAGAGCCACGTGTCACAGTGACTTTGTGAAAGTGACTTTGACACGGTGGCTGACGGCCAAGGCTGCCTGCTGATCTACCTGCCCCGGTGGAGGTGGAGGCATGCAGCCGGCCTTGATGGCTGTCTCCCACAGCCCCCTGCTC
>JAODLL010000024.1:4778667-4789215 GCA_026546735.1 Forbesichthys agassizii | reverse complement strand
TTTATTTTAATTGAGAGAGAGAGAGAGAGAGAGAGAGAGAGAGAGAGAGAGAGAGAGAGAGAGAGAGAGAGAGAGACTTCATTTGGAAAGGTTTTGGAAAAGAGTACCATCTTTGCCTCCATGCTGAACACGAACACGGCCAAGATCTTTCAATCTGTGACGGCTCATTTGGAAAATGTGGCCCTGGGCTCTTGCACCCGCTCAACCTTGCCAAATACAATAAGTCTTCTTTTTATTTCTCCAGCTCAATATTATATAATTTTGTGATTTTTCACTGTCAGACGTGGCCTTTTGAAGTATTTTTATTAAAATTCCTTGCTGGACTTAATTTCGCATTTCACCTCAGTGTAGCGCCCTACTTCATAGTTATTATTGTCTTCTCTCTGTCTTTCTCTCTCTTTTTATCTTGCAACATGGTTGGCCTCTTACATTCTGGTTGACTTCTCTAGTCCTGATATTTATCCCCTCCCACAGCGTCACTTTCAATTAGAATGTCTTTGTGTGGTTTCCTCATTGTCGATGATATTTTTACAACTACTCTCCGCTCTGAAAAGAGTAGCTTGGATGACATCACCGGCGTTGTCACTGTTGCTTTGCATCACACAGACTGACACTGGGGCTTGTGCCAGCACTGTTGCTGATAATGACTGATCTAATCCATCCTCTTGTGTAATTTCTCCCACTCAGTTTCTTCTGAGCGCACGCACGCACGCACGCACGCACGCACATGTTTGCAATTGCCCCTCAAGTGGGGTTGGGGGAGTGATGATTCAACGACAGCATCAGCTCAATTCATCTGGAAGCATGAGAAACACAACAAACTAAACTCTCTTGCCATCTTTTTTCTTATATTTTGTGTATGCTGGTGTCGGATGGGACGGGACGGGACGGGGGGTTTAAGAGGACAGCGTCATGCTGGCCTAATCACATTGCGGGTGCCATATTATATGTCAAGCTGTCACTTTCAATTTGATCCGTGGAGCTGTCGCAGCGGGCCTCATTTTTTCTTCTTCACATTTCTGTTTTGATTGGGGCTTGATGTAGGGACTGGGTCGGAGCTGGGCGTACACGAGAGAGAGAGAGAGAGAGAGAGAGAGAGAGAGAGAGAGACAGAGAGAGACAGAGAGAGAGAGAGAGAGAGACAGAGAGAGAAACAGAGAGAGAGAGAGAGGGAGAGAGATTCAACGGCTGCGAGTGTCCATCATATGTTTACAATTAGTTTTGGTCTGGGCTCAGTTCAGAGGGTGTATGTGTGTATATATGCAGTATAAGTGTGTGTGTGTGTGTGTGTGTGTGTGTGTGTGTGCCTGTGTAGGGGAGCTGGGGTAGACATACCCCACTGACCTCTTCACACTGAATCACATGTCTGATATTATTCTTGTCTCCTGTTTGAACTCATGTCATGTGTCTCAGTAGTGTGGAGGGCTATACTGGCCAATCTTTAGAAGAAGAAAAATGTCTCCGCACCACGAGCAGGGTAAATTGAGGAGATACAGACTGACAGCGGGGGAAAGGGAAGGAAGGAGGGTTCAGAGAATAGGGGGCCGGCAGGGCATGAGCTCAGTCAAAGCCAATTGTCCTCCAATTGAGTGGAATGACTCTGAGGAATTGGTAGGAGTCAAGTCTTTTGTGTGTGAGCAGCTGAATCACTTGAGCGATTGAGTCTGAAATCCCCTTGCCTTCCTCCACCAGAGTGACTGTTTTTACAGCTATTCAGATGTAGCCTCCCCTGAGCTATCACCTCCTCCCTCGGCCTCCCTTGCTCTCCCTGTTTGTCTCTCTGTCTCTCTGTCTCCATCTGTCTCTGTCTAATAGATCATCTGCATGGCGATAAAAACCAGAGTTGTGTCAGAGCTCAGATCTGTTGTTCCAAACAAGACTAATCATTTGAAGAAGTTGGGAGAAGAGAGAGAGAGAGAGGGGGGGGCTCTGAAGCAAAACAGAACTGTTAAAGTGAATGAGAGCTGGGCCCTTGTGGCCATGTCAAAATCCAGGAATTATATCTATCTAATGGTGTTTTATTTCCATCTCTAAGGTTTAAGCATTGAATATCTGTCAGTGGGCTGTCCTGCAGCCAGTAGCAAACTACTATACTCACGAGCATGTCAAAAGCAAGACTTTGAGGTCAGGGTGTGATTGAAAAGACAACTTGAAATATTCTTTATTCTCTTTTATCATTATTGTACTCGTCATTCTTCAAGATAAAGTCCAGCAATAAGGCCAGGGTTAGGGTTGGCAACACGTATAGACAGAAGAAGGTGCTTTCAGCAGAATGGGTAAGGTATCATGTACAAACACAATTATTTTGAAACAAATATTGAAATTGAAAGCTAATCTTGTTTTAGTTAAGGTAATTTTGGCAATACATTGTAAACACTTTGAAAATGTGTGGTTGAATCTGAGCACTATACTCTATGTAGGTGTTCCCCTCCTTTCTGGTGGACTACCACCAATATTTTACTAGGTGTTATACCAAGACAGCAGATTATGAAAGCTATCAGATCAGAACAGCAAATGAAAATGTGTTTTTTTGAAGAAGGATGAATTAACATTGTGTTAACTAAATCAGTCAAAAAAAGCCGGGAAAATTGTATTTATTTCTATAAGAATGTTTGAGATTGTAGCTTTAAAAAAGTTAGCTATTATTAGTTGTTCCGATTTTTGATACGATCGACATCTTGTCAATATCCATGATAATGTACTGTATGGTACTGGGCTCAATAAGCATTCTACAGCACCTTATTAGCCAAATGTTACTAAGGCATTCATAGAAACAGCAAGGAACTCGCCATGCTCCGAGCATTTCATCTGATTGATAATGGCTTATTTACATTGCAGCTTCTCATAGTTTATTGTACATAAATCATACACATATTTTATAATGTTCTAGATTAAAGTGATCAGTCCTTGTATAGAGCGGACTGTTGTTTTAGAGCTACTATTTAAAAAACAAGAGGCTAAACACATGCACACACGCATGACATATAAACAATGTACACTGACACAAACTAGACTGACACTTGGAAAGACACCTAAAACAACAAGACATATACACGCACGCACGCACGCTCACCCACCCACCCACAAACACACACACGCCTGCTTTTCTTCAAACTCTACAAGGCAGGGTTAATACATAGTAGTTTATGAACACAATCAGCAATTCCAAGCAAGTGGGAATTTCATATTTTACAATGGAGCAGAAGTTATGGACTATAATAAATATTCACACATCTCTTAGGTATTGGCAATGGCAGGGCACATTAATACGTCTTACTGTATTAAAGCCTGTTGACAAGTCCTATTTGACCCTGCATGTATGCACTCACGCACACACAAAACACAGACATTTCTTTCCTCAGTCAATGCTTGACTAGAACTGCAATGACATTTACACTCAAAATATATAGCAAAACTAAATTAGTATTGAAAACTGCAACTATTTTATGCATAATATGGCTCAAATCTGTTCTCTTGTTAACGTTTGCAGCACTATAACAAGTTATCTACATGTGTAGAAATACCTACATAGAAATAGCGTTAAAGCAAAATAACTTGTAGAACCGAAAACCAAGAACAGAATCAGAAAATGAGAATTGGAGAGAGAGACAGAGAGAGAGACACATCAAAGGGCCCGGTGTTTTCCATAGAGGGTGAGCAGGCTCCAGATCAGACAAGCCCCTCTGTAAACAGGCCCTCTTAGAAGGTGTCAGCATGACGTTCCCTCTCAGCACCCTGCTTTGTCTATCAAAGTGCTCCCACAGCATTGTAGGGGAGCACTCTCCAATATAGCGCCCTCCCCTCCTATACAGAGGGTTGCCCCACCACCCCAGCTCCCAAAGCCCTCCATCACAGAATAAAGGTGATTATCTCCTCCTTCTCCAGCACGCCCTCCACCTCCCCCTAGGCCTTGGCTGATCCTTATTCTTCAGGTTCTCCTTCATGCGTTTCAAAGGCTCACCTCCAATGTCTCGTTCCTCCCATTCCTTCCTTTCCGAGCTGTTTTGTTCTCAGAGAAAGAACTATTTTCTAATTTGTTGTTGTTGTTGGTTTGTTTATTGTTGGTTTTCTGCTATAATATTCCAGGGTATGTTGTTTTTCTGTATTTGCTGTACTATAATATTCAGAAAGAATGTTGCAAAAAGTATTGCGGACTGGAATACAAAACTAGGGAAATGTAATTCCGTTACTGTAGTTTGTATTATTGTCCATGTAGTCATTAGTGTTAGCATGTTTGTGATATTAGCCAATGGCTGGACAGGGTCACACACCATGTCAAAGCTGTGCGTGCACTGCTCAGAGGAGGGGAGCGTAACTGCAGCTCTGATTTCTTCTTCTACTCCTTTTCAATGGGCTTTTGGAACCAGCTTTACAAGCTCTTCCCGGCTCTCATCCTCTGCTGATCAAAGCTCACTCGCACAGATACATTTCCCTCACAGACAATGCCTCTACTCAAGGTGCTGTCAGTTTCCCTTCTTTGCTTTAATTTTGTCTCTTAAACTTTTTTTTAATCCCCGCACCCCTCCCCCCCCCCCGCCTCCAATCTCTCTGCTTCCTTTGTGAGGCCTGTCAGCCATGACACTTTGTTGCCAGCGGGGACTTGAGGGAAGAGGAGCTAGGTGCACTTTTACAAAGAGCCGCCGCCCGGCTGCGCTTCGCTCGCTCTGTCACTCAAAAGCGGCCGCGTTTGGCTCGCACGCAAACAAACACCCAGTGACGTGCGCTGGAACACGCACCCCTTCCCGGCGCTTTCATGCACGGGCAACCGCAACAGTGTCACGCTCGCGCATTTACACCCAGAGCCACGCGCTCCGACATGACGGACACTTTGACCTTGTGTTTGTTGTGTCACATATCGTCTCCGCGCCGAGGGGAGGTGGGCAGGGGTGTAACGGGGGATGGGGAGGGTGCTCCGTCTGGGAGTCTCAGATCACAGGCCACGAGGAAACTCCGAGTGACAGAGTCGTGATGGAGCGCTGGCAGTGCCGGCGGTGACAGGGCTTAGATGACAGACACAGGCTGACAGACGCTGACATCCTCCTGTCGCCTCGGGGAGACACGCGGCCTTGAGTGAAACCTGAGGAGTCCTCCCCGCAGCCATGGCGACCGCACAGCAAAGCCTAATCCTCCGGGTTCACACAAAGGCGTTTGCGGCGGTGGCAAGCGAAGCAGTAGCAGAGGACTATCATTTAATTTTCTGAAAGCGGGAGAGGTGAGGGAAGGGAGGCTGCCTGAGGGGAAAGCATTGAGTTTGTGAAACATTAATTACACCTTTTCTTATCCTCCCATCCTGTCTCTCTTTCTTCATTTTGACTTCTTTGGCTGCGCCAGGGCGGCCCAGAGCAGACTCACAGAGATTGTGTTCTCGTAAAGGTAGAATAGTCAAAGTATCGTGTTGACGCTTTTTTCTCTCACACAAATCACATCTTGTCGCATTGGCCAAAACCTTGTCAACCTTCCTCCCATAGCCGACTCTCTCTCTCCTTCTCTCCCTCCCTCCCACCTTCTCTCTCTCTCCCTCTCCCTCTCCCTCTTTATCCACTTATTTCTCTTCTGTTTCCCATTCCACGTGAGAGGCCATGCTCAATGGGGGACCCTCACCTCTGGGAACCACAGTGTCGCTCCCTGTGAATGGGCTGCCAGCTGAGTGCTATAAAATCACCGCAAGTGCTCAATAACCTTCAGCGCCGAAAGTCACAGCTTAATAGATGGGTGTGCTGACTTTGATGAGCAAAGGTGCCTTTTTTCACACCTCCCTTTAAAACATCAAGAGACAGATACTCAACTCCAAGGAATGAGGATATTAGCTTTTCAATGGGGTGGCAAGTTTCACACGACTGGGGCATTTGGCTGGAGAGGATAATCTGGTCAAATCAGAGAGGATTGCAGAAGACCATTCTGAACCACTGGAGCTGGTTATATTTATCTCTGGTTGCAGGGAGCTTTTGTGTCCAAAACAGCACCTATTTCTGCTTTAATGTTCCGTGTAATTGAAACAAACACATGTAAAAATGGTTATTAAAAACTGAATTAGTGTATGTAGTCATACCATGACAAGAATGAATGTTTCCCATGTGTTCAAAGTACATATCTGGCAAGAGGAGGTTCTTTCTTTCATCCAGCAGCAAGCGGCCCATGACAAAGCCTGGCTTTAGCATTTATTCCTTTTCACGTTATGACCATGGCTTGTGCTCGCACTTTAATAACTAATTTCTCTTGCCACTTTCAAAGTCACTGTTAGTGCTGTCATGCGAGAATGCTGAGTGAGCTCCTATAAAATGAATGTACGCCGCACGCCCTTAATAACGCTGCCACCTGTGTTCCTTTCTTTCCTTCCCCTTTTTCCAGTTCCTCCAGTGGCAAACAGTACATTACTTTGAGTGACAGCTCCAATCATTTCACTGTGTTTGCTTGGCAAGTTTAGAATGTGACTGACACTCAACTCATTGTGCAGACTCACAGCTCATTGGGGTGATGTGGTGGTGCTGATGGCGGTGGTGGGTGGGTGGGACAGGGCGGTTTAGAAATTAAACAGAAAACAACATACCCACCCCCCGCACACACACACACACACACACACACACACACACACACACTAGTGCGTCCAAGCAATCTAGCTCCCACCTTGTGTATGTCATCTTTCCATTCCTGTCGCTCCTTTTCTACTCTAAATCCATGTGTATGGCACATCACTGGGCTCAGAAAAATGGCAGATAATCCTTCCTAGCTTCATTGCTAAACTGCGTCTTCTTATTTTGTCTCTCTGCATGTACGGTATGCCTGCCTTGTTCCGCCGATATCATCTGCCAAATGGCAGAGGAGTAATGGACATGTCACAATATCGTGTTATTGTGGTAACTCACTGTGCTAGAGACCCTGCTCCATTGAAACCATTATATTTTTCTGCACTGAATACACAGTGATGTAATTTGGTCTTGCATTCATACTTATAATTATCTTAAGAACATGTTTAATTAGAGTAAACTGCATACCTGCATATACCGTACTGCAGAAATGTTACTGTTCTCTTGAATTTACAAGGTTATTCAATAGCTTTTATATTTGAACACATTGTGCAGTGTGTCTAGACCAGCGGTTCTCAACTCGTCAAACCTCAGGACCCACATTTGCCCTGACTCCTTGAGTCACAACCATTATAATTAATTTCAAAAAACAATTTCTGCAGTAATCCACAAGGTCTACGCACATGTTCACAACATGAAACAAACAAAAAACAGCTAAACGAGCTTCTTCACAAAATGAATAGTGCAGTAATTGCAGTTCATTTAATATTATATATAATAATGTTAAAGCCCACCATATGTTTGACTGAGCTGAAGCAGATGTCCACAACCCGGGGTTGCAAGACATCAGCCTGAGGCCCACTTTGCATGTGGTCAGGACCCACCAGTTGAGAATCACTGTTCTAGACCGATTCATGACAACATTTCAAAGCACAAAAGATTCTAAACACAAAAGAAATTAATACTTTAATTTCCTAATTCCATAGAACAGATCAAGTATGTATGACAGCGAAGACAGCTGTGTGTGAACACTATAATTTACCTGTTACAAGTCCCTATTAAAAATGAGGAACATGTTTGTTTCCATATCACCATAATAACCGCCTGTAAGCAAATGCAATTTACTCCTGTCAAACCTGGGAATAAATAGCTCAACAAGCAGGCCAGACCGCCTCATAAAAGAGAAGTAAGGGATGGAATTAAGACACTGGTTTACACTAGTGAGCTCTGCCTCTGCTAATGGCTTGGCCTGCGGACTTGGTAAAGACAGTTCCTTGATGCTCTTTGCTCGATGTTCGTTGCTCTTCATTGTTTACAACTTTGCATTTCCAATGTTCAAACCCTTGCCTGACAAGAGAGCTAAGTCTTGCTTGACTTTAACACTATAAAGAGGGCAAGGCTAAGACATCTGTCACACACCCGCGCAGCCAGGGCGTAATGTCTCCACTCTCCTCCCTCGGGGTCAAACAGACAGTAAATCTCTCTTTGCAAAACAAGTTCCTTTCAGCAGCCTTGCAGCAGATCCAGATCCACTTTCCAGGAAAACCTCCCCTTAGAGCACCTTCTCCTGACTCACGTCAGGCAATGGCCTGTGAGACCGGAGGAGATCAAGCTACAGAGAAAACAATAAAGCACGAGAAAGACAGGAAAACTGGAGGCGTGTGGATGAGATATAGGCCTATTGAAAAATGAAAAGGCGGAAGAGGGTTAGAGGCATGATTGCATGGAGAGGTGAGATTGTTTTACATGGTGCTCCTTTTTTGTTATTTACATCCAAATGAAAGGTAGAGGTGTTCATGGAGACATCTGTTCTACAATAAGACACTGACATGAAAACAAATAATGGCATATATTAGGTACCCTTCCAGAAAGCCAATATCTTTAGAAAAACACATTTTAATCGGATTCTATTGTACACCTGTATGCATGAATACAAATATGTTTGCACGTGTGTGTACAGTAATTGTATTGTATTTGAGCATCATTTTGGACATGCTTGGAAATACTGGACGTCCATGCACTTGTTTGAGAGTGACACAAGTTTTACATTTGTAGGAGAAAAATTATTGAATTGTTGTTCATATTTGTTATTACTATTATTATTATTATTCTCCAGCTTCTCCTTCCACATTTTTTAACCTTTCAACTTCATTCAACCTATAAACTATTCAGACTTGGGAAGGAATGGAGTGTATTCTACTCTTTCGTCCTCTATCAGTCCCCTATAAGTTCCAAGATGTTTTTCAGACAGAAGGGATTTTGAAGAAAAAAAACCCAACCACAGCAAGAATGACTGAGCATGTGTGTGTGTGTGTGTGTGTGCATGCATGTGCGTGCCCATTTGCAGATGTGCCTGTGTTTCTCATTAGGGTTTTATGTAATGAACAATGATGAAATCTCTACCTCCTGCTGACAGCTTGTCCCAACGCGCAGGCAATGACGCGCACGTGCAGTATTTACAACGCTGAAATTCAAGCGGCAGGTCACTTAGCATGTGCACGTCATGGTATTATACGACATATGGTCAAGGCTCTCATAAAAATAACAAGGCCATAAGAATAGCACTGAAAGATCATTCTGAGATGGAATGTAGATAACACACATTGTGAGAGCAAGAATGACCATCATGTCATACTGACATTTGTCTTTGTAAAAACACACTGTATTACAATAGTATACCATCCCCAAACACACACACACACACACACAAACACACACAGAGTTGCAAGAATGAGCACAGATCCAATACTTCAAATATGCGTGCAGGACACACACACTCTCCATCTCTCTCTCTCGCTCTATCTTTCTCTCTCTGTCTCTCACACACACACACACATACGCACAGGTAATTTTTTATTTTCTGTTGTTTCACCTCTGCACAGAAGGGACTGTCTGTCAGCTGAGACTTCTTCCCTGCAGCCCTGCGTTAATGGATGAGAGTGCCAGGCTGTGTATTTGGTTTTAATAACACTGAGCACAAACACCGTAAATTTACAACAGTGTGTAAAGAACACAGCATTTTGCCAGAGCCATAAGTTGACTCAACGGTAGCTCTACAGCCGAGCTCTGTCTCTGTCTGGTTCTCTCTCTATACAGCATATCTCTTTCTCTCGCCTTCTTTCTCTGTGGCAGCTGGAGGTACTCAACATTGCTTCTAACACGGAGCTTTGAAATAGCAATCAATGCCTTTATACTGCGGGGAGGACTCGTAAAAGTGTCGTTGGGAGGAATATACGATGCCATATTTCACCTTCCCCTCCCTATTTTTAAACACTGAGTTATGGCTGCAGAAATGTGTACCCATTAAAGGTGATATGATGTATTTCCTGCCTTGTTCAGAAACTCATTCATCACAGTGGACCAAAAAGAAAAACCGCACTTACTCTTTCACCCCCCTCTCCTGACTCTCTTATTCCCCCTACCGTCTCATAGCCCCCACCGCCATGTTCCCCTGTTCTTGTAGGCTGTCGTGTGTAATTTACGACACTCCGGCAGTGCAACCTTCTGGCAGGAACTGCAGAAGCAGTTTGCTCTCTCTCTCTCTCTCTCTCTCTCTCTCTCTCTCTCTCTCTCTCTCTCTCTCTCTCTCTCTCTCTCTCTCTCTGTCTCTCTTTCTCTTTCTCCTTGCAACCAGAGAACCTTTTATAGAGGGACAAACTTGGCCAAGTCTTCTACTGGTGCATATTAGGAGAGCACGCACACCAGCTTTAAGTGGACAAGCACAGGAGACTCATGGTCAAAACAATAAAGTCTCTAGGGGACGTCCTGATGGCTCTGAGGAAGGCTGCACTGCAAATATGTCCATGTAAGCAATTCACTTAGTTCAATACTTCCCTCCAAGATATACTCCAGAGAAGAAAATGTCAGTTATAACAGTGTACAACTATATTGGTGGCTTAGTGAATGAAACATTGATTTCAGTTGAAGGCAACACAATATTGCCTACTTTTATATTCACACTTAATATCTTACTAATATGTCAATATTTAAAATGTGGCATTGGTCTTGTAAGAGCACATGTTGC
>JAODLL010000024.1:4767374-4778447 GCA_026546735.1 Forbesichthys agassizii | reverse complement strand
AAAAAATTGTTTTTTTTTATAAAGCTTCTTTCCCTCAGAATTCATAGTAAAGTATTCAAGATTGGAAATGTCTTGTGTGCAAGACACATTTTCCCCTCTCTATTTATGACATGGCCCTTGCCCGGTGTAACCAGACTTCACTTCGTGAATAGGGTCTAGTCACGCTCCATTGGAAAGTGTTAACAGTTGTTGCCTCCTACTGGGCATAGAACTGGTTTATTTTGAAACTATTGGACAGCGTTTAAATAATCACAGTTAGTTAGCTGTTTTGATCGCTTGATCCAGCTCTACCACCATTTGGGAACACTTTGACTTCACTTTGACGTCATCACGCCCGATTGGTCCACCAGCAGGGTGGCTGTGCCACCGCTACAGCAAACAGGGCTTCCAGACTATAGTCTCAGCAAAACTTGATCTGAGTCAGTAGAGTCAGTCCAACCTGGCCTGCCACCATTGCTCACTATTTCCTACCATAAGGATGTCTTCATTTCTACCATTTTGCCGATAGCTATGTTTAAAAAAAACAAATCAAGTCCACAACCAGCACCTCCCTCTTTATCCCACCAAATGTATTCTCGACTGTGAAAAGGAAATGCAATAAATATAGGTATTATCGATTAATAGTAGCTGTAGTGATTATGGCCATAGTCTTGTTGAAACTAGTATATTCTGAATTGACTATACATAGCGTGTGTGTGTGTGTGCCTGCGTGTGTGCGTGCGTGTGTGTGTGTGTGTTGCTACTATTACAGTCTGTGCCCGTGTCTGCCGACAGAGGATTAATCTCCCCAGCTGAGGCAGTAGCTGGGGTCAGCAAGGGAAATATTTCATAAGTGTCAGCTTGGCCCGTAGCCCTCAACGCACAGCTCCCTATGTGAATGTGCGTTCGCATAACAAACGGCCATGTGACTTTGCGAGGTGCATACGTTCCACGTGGGGTGGGGGTTGTGGGGTGGGCCATGTGATATATGGCAGTGCTTGGCTGGTATTCATCTGAGCCTGTGAATGATTGCATAGACAACATGCACAACACAAAGACTTAGAAAAGGCACATATTTTGTCAATACCAGTTATGTGTCTGGTATGTTTCCCGTTAGCATTAGCATTAGCATGTTCTACCACAACATTTCTTTTGAAGAGATAAAAACAGTGAGCTTTGTGCTTTATAGTTCAACCTGGCCTAACAAGATTCTACCAGGAAATCTCTTTGAAATTGACTTGTGTCACATTCCCTGTATTTAACACTCCATTGCGGGATTTCTCTGAGCCTGGCGTGACCCAGGGTTGGCAGGCTCATGCAGAGAGATTAATAGCATGGGCGGGCCTCTGCAATAACCGTTTTGTTTGATGTGACAAGCCTGATAGGCGTTGATTTACTTACACAGTGATAGGCTTTTAATTGAGTGGCTCCATGTCTCGTAACATCAAAGCCGCGTTGACCAACATGCCTCTCTGACTGCGGGCAACAATGACTGGCAGGTACCGCTACCACTGGTACCGCCTTTCCTTTGGCATCGCTCTACTGAATGTGACAGGAAGTAATATCTATTTCAAAACATGGTTTAAATGATCATGGCTGTCATAATATGATAATACAAGTTCTTACTGTGCAAGTTAAGCCTACTGTATTTGTGTAAATTAAACAAAACGAAACAACAAGAGAGACATACCAGCTTTCTCCAGTCACAGTTAACAATAAAGTCACAAATGTGTTGTTCTTGTCCATGTAAGTGTGTCAGTACAGTGTCTGAAATACTGCCTGAATGCAAATGTGTGGAGGAAACAGCATGCTTGTTGTACTGTAACTAGCCTGCCTCCTTCACAGGAGCTGTTGTTATCCCTTCACTGACTTGTCATGTGTCCCGACTGTGAATAGCCCAATTGTACCACTATCAAACTGCCCTCACTCCCGACCCGACGGAGAAGGAACATCTTTTGATGTCATCTGAAATTTCACACAACAACATAGGGCAATCTGATTTCAGGCAGACGCTGTCTGGCAGACAAGCTATTTCTCTCCACCTCCCTCCCTTCTTCCTATCCTCCGCCTCTACTGGTCTCTCCATATTCCTGTTAACTTGGCATTGGAGGACAATAGCGACCTTTGTTTCTCCAGTGTTTGCGAGTGTGGGACCTGAGGTGTGCACGTGAGCGCGGGTGGCGTGTAGTGAATGCGTGCCTGTCTGCGAACGCCTTTCAGGTGTGTCGAGTTTGTACGACAAGGCGGAACCCTTCTTAGAGCAGGAAATAAAAGTGTCAATCTGGCTACACAGAGGAAAGGCTATTATCCAAGTATGATTATAATGTGGACAGATAGAAGACAGGTAGACAGTGTGGAGAAGAGCTTTAGCTAGCGAGACGTTAGCAGCTGACAAGAGAGACAATCTCCTTCCTAAAACCGCAGTGATAAGGTTGTCAGCCACAGAACCGCTACTGACACACTCTCTCTGACACACACACACACAGACACAGACACATGCGCGCGTATAGCCAGATATGACGATACTGTTTTAAAAGTATGTAAATATTAATTTCATGTGTGTGTGATTCTCATCTTTCTCATATAGTATACTTATGTGTGCGCATGAGTGTTTTGTTGTCCATCACTGTGTGTGTGTGTGTGTGTGTGTAGGTGTGTGTGTGTGCTTGTGAGTGTGTATGTACACCTATGTTCATTACTGGAGGGGGGAGACAACCACACACAGACAAAAGAGAAAACGTGAATACATTAAATACACAGTGCTGACATTGTTTGTGGAGCTTTAAGATGGAGGAAACCCTTGTTTCAACAGTCTGTCCATGGTGGAATGTTGCCTGCAAGGTCCTTTTTAAGTGTTTGGGTCTAAATGCCATGTCTGCTACACCCCATGAAACTGTCTTAATCCACTTTTTCCCCTTGGTTTTATTGCTGTTGGAAAACATATATGGCTAGTGCAGAACCCCAGCCTGCGGCCTCTGTTCTCATTCCACACACCCCATAAGTCAGTCACAGATAATTAAATAGGAGTTATTTACACTCGTTTTCCCTTTTTCTGCCTCTCTACTGCTTTTATCATTCCTCTGAACGCCGCTACACACAGCCGGACATTTTTTAAGTCTGAAACACACCAAGCGGAGGCCAGCGCAAGTGGCTCTAAAACAAGGAACGGGTCTCTTATGAGCTCACATCAATGTCAGCCCGTCGTTAAACAATCACGCCGCGTAGCTAAACAAAGCTAATCCCTCCGTGCGCCAAAAAATGTCCAGCGCTTCTAAACAGAGAGAGCAAAGACAGACGAGCAGACAAAAAGATTCTGTTGAGCTTGGTTTGAAAAATTCAGCTGCCTCGTGTCAGCGCTATGTATTTACTCTGGAGGCGGGCAAACGGGAGCTTTTCAACACCGGGATGAATTAGGCCCTTTCGCAGCACCAAGGCGTCCATTACAGGCCCCGGTGGCTCCATAAATCACAGGATCACAAGGGCATGCAGGTTCTCCTCCACGGCTGCACCGCCCTCAGCAGAGATACCGTCTGGGGGGGTTTGTGTGGCCCTTGTCCCGAACGTGTCCTCTGTTTTGATACAGCCAAGGAAGGGCAGGGAAATGCCTCCAGGGCCAACAGGACCTGGACATGCTGGGAAGCCTCTTTAACGGGAAAGATGCCCCCTTTAAAACATCCACAACAGGAAACGGCCATCAGTCATCAACACGCCAAAACAGCTGTTACCGGCCTACATCAAGAGGAGACATGAAAGGAGATGTTCCCTGTTGTTCAAGCCCTCCCTTGTTTCTTTCTCTTGCTCCTTTTGTCTGCCTTTCCCCTCAAACCTCCTCTGTGGTCTCCTTAAGCCCCCCATCCCCTCCTCCCCTTACCTCCTTAATACCATCCCTCCCGTACGGTACCAATCCACCCACTCAACCTTTATATTTAACAAGTGGATGACTAAAGTGATAAATAGGGGAATGTTGGGAAACCTCAGAACTTAACAGGCAGGCAACATTGTTAAAACATTTTTTTAAACAACCCTTAAACAGCAGAGTGGGGAGCGATGCGTCACCTGTTTATGTTTCTCTGGCAGACAAGCTCCAACAAAAGGAGGCATTGAAATTATGATAGGAGCACTCTTAAGTCACCGTGCACTACTGTATTCACATATTGTTGGGTTCCGGCAGGTCATTTAAGCATCAGTGGAAGTGTTTGGGTGATGAATGATAGCTAAGCTTAATGATGACAGGTGTAACACTGATATTGTTGAGTGAGGGCCAACTGACTCTTCCACACCCTTTCCTCCTAACTGGAGATAAATGGCAGCCGCTCTTACAATCGTGAAGGGAACAAGTCGATGGCAGTGCTTGATAAGGCTTTGTCAGGGACTCACAGTCAGGTTTATTTGTTACAAATGTGGAGACAGATATTCTGATATGCTGCTAGCAAGTCAACAACTGTCCATGACATGACTAGACTGTAAACAGATTTGAAATATAATGTGTAATAAAACAATTCTGCCATTTGAGTTTTAACACCAAAACAACAATGTTTTTGTAATGCTGGTCTAAACCAATGATAGACACAGATTATAGTGTGGAGCAAATTATAAACACATACTATTAATGTGAGTATAACGTATGTACAGTATATGAGGAATACTTATCTGAAATACAATTGTTATACTGTACATTTTCTACATTTCTGTTGAATTAAAGTGTTCATTAATATTAACCACAGTACATCACCAAAAAAAAACTAAAAATGTCATTCATTATCAAGGCATAAGACATGTAATCATGTAAATTAAGTTTTAGGATGGGCAAATTGAATCAGCATGCCACATGCTCAACCCAGAGGCAAGACGCATTCAGAGCATCAATGTGTCTTCACTATAATAGTATCTGTCAGACCTGATACTTGAATAATGCATCCAGTTCATAATGCAATGAGATTACCCAAATTCCCTTATCAGCAGTTTGGTTTGGTGTAATGCAATAAAACCATTAACATACCAGAATTGACCTGCTGTGGATAATGTTATTAAATCAAATTAACTAATTTGTAAAAATCTGTAAAAAATCAAGAATATACATCATAGAACATTTTCAGTCTAAAGTAGGTTTAATAACTTTGAGATAAATTATGTTTTTCAAACAAAAACAACATACGAGACAGATGTAAACATTACATATAGCCTACCTGACACTGGTCTACTCTATTGTATTACAATTTTACAGCAATTTTACAGTAATTTCTTGAAACGTGACAATAATCGTTCACGAACATATTGCTACCCAAAAACAACACAGTGTAATGGGCGGTGATATGAGGAAGGCCACACCCCCAACCCTTGTCCAGTCCCTTTATTATGCACACAGTCACTTGTTATTGGACGGCGACTCTTTGCTTTGAAATGCCTCCCCTTACATCTTTAGTATGTGGAATGAGTGTGATGCTGGGTTGCTGCTGTTACTGTTGCTGTTGCAGAGAGAAAGAGATACGCACACGCTAGGACTGGCTTGCCGTGTCTCTATGCGATAGATTACTTGCACTTCTCCGTATTGTTGGTGCAGTGGCATTTGACGACAAGCTGTTTTTACTCAATAAAGGAATAATTCTATCTCAGGAGTGAGCCTGACGCTGAAGAACCGGATAAAGATGAAATCTGGAAAACATATTCCTCTTTAGATAAAACGTCCCATACGGAGGGAGCGTGTGGATTGTTTGGATTACTAACACGTCCTTATTGCCATTTGTAAAATTTCTAATCATGAATTGTGCTGGTAAATGAGTTTTAACCTACGCCTTCTCGTTCACTATCATTGCCCGTACCCCGCGCTGTTCTGAGCCAGATGAAAGATATCTCCGGTGGAACTGAAACGCTTTCACGCAGTCAGTCCCCCGAGCGCACCACAGACTCTAGTGGTTATCCACGCAAGGAAGGAACGGGAAACCCGTTCGTTTCTATACAATCACCAAGGGATCCTTTACGCCAAGCAAAGCGGCTACCCATTCGGATTCTAAAGATGTTGTCGGCGCACAGCAGTCACTTGCTACACCCGGAGTATCTCCAACCTCTGACATCTGCGCCAGTTAGTATTGAGGTAAGCGTAATACATTTTCCCTCAAATGCATTAACCTTAATCTATAGTTTTAGTTAGCTGCCCTTTATTTTGAATAACTACACAAATAGGCTAACACTATTTATGCACGGCAATTTGGCCACTATTATTTGACGATTCTACGATCCATTTATGCTAATGTTTTTGTTCCGTTCCTTACGAATATATTTTGAAATAACCTACAAATACATGTAGTTAAACATTATCTGGTGTACATGAGATAATATGTAACATATTACTAATACTATTTCTTGCTTTTTAAATATTTTTTATATTATACACAACATTAACATATTGTATATTATGGCTTTATAGCCACAATCTTGTCTGAAATACTGTTCGCTCTATTAAGCTAAAACCAGACTTAATAATATTTCTCTGTTTTAACACTCTCAGCTGGACGCTAAGAAAAGTCCCTTGGCTCTGCTGGCCCAGACATGCTCTCAAATTGGCAAACCAGACCCTCCTTCTTCTTCCAAACTGGCCTCGCTCTCCTCAGGCAGTCTTGGAGACAAGGAGTCCTCAAGTCGTTCCTCTAAACCTGGAGAGCAGCACCAGGGCCCGGAAGACAAGTCCAGCTTCAAGCCTTACTCCAAATCAACGGGTGACTGTCGTAAGGATGTTTTAGTGACCAAGGGGCCTACAGATAAAACTGGTTTCAGGGTGCCAAATGGCAACGCCAATGGAGGAAATGCTTCCTGTCCATCCTTTCCTCCTCATTCGCAGTCACCAAGCTCCAGTTCCCCTCCATTGCACACACAGAGCCAGACACACAGACAAAGCCATTCCCCATCCACACAGGCCCCTTCGCACGCTCATGCCCAGCACATGGACAACAAGCCTGGGAGCTCAGAACAGGCCAGCTCTGACAGCAACAGCAGCAGCGCGGGGAAAAAAGACTCTGACTCCACCAAGTCAGGGATGGACGGGCCTCAGCTAGCCAACTCTAGCCACATGCGGGCTAGCGCTAACTCCAGCAATGCTAGCTCGGCTAGCAGCCCACGGCCAGAGAGCAAGGCCGACCCGCAGGCCTCTCAGCCAGGAGCGGGCTCCGGACACATCGCCCCCGTCTCCCCATTCAAACCTGGACACTCTGTTTTCCCCCTTCCTCCAGCGACCATGGGCTACCACGGCTCCATTGTGGGAGCCTATGCAGGCTACCCCTCCCAGTTTGTCCCCGGCCTGGACCACACCAAGTCCAGCCTGGGGCTGGGACTCCCGGGAAAGCATTCCAGCTCCAGCCCTCTCACTGGAGCCTCGCCCCCGTCTCTGATGCAGGGTTTGTGTCGGGACCCCTACTGTCTGACCTACCCCAACGCCCCCCACCTGGGGGGCAGTAACTGCTCCACGTGCATCCATGACCCATCCACGGGCCTCAAGTCTGGCTACCCCCTGGTCTACCCCTCGCACCATCTCCACTCCCTTCACCCCAGCTCTCTGTCTTCCACCTCCCACACGCTGTCCCACCCCCTCTACACCTACGGCTTCATGCTCCAGAATGAGCCCTTGCCGCACGCCTGTAACTGGGTGTCGGTCGGGGGTCCGTGTGACAAGCGCTTCTCCACGTCCGAGGAGCTCCTGGCCCACCTGCGCACGCACACCGCCCTGCCTGGCATGGTGGACAGCAAGCTTTTGTCGGCGTACCCGTCCTCCGTCTCCTCCGGGGCCTCCTGCCACCTGCACCTTCCCCCGCCCAACAGCCCCGGGGGCCTGCCTGGCTCCTTCTCTCTGCGGGGGTCTCCGGGGTTGGGCCTGGCACGGTACCACCCCTACGGTAAAGCCCACCTGCCGGGAGCGCCGGGTCTGCCCATGTCCCTGGCATCCCCCTCTGCATACTACTCCCCCTACGCGCTCTACAGCCAGAGGCTGGGTTCAGCTTCTGCCCTGGGATACCAGTGATTTGTGACATAGAAGCAAGACCCCCAAGAAACCAGCAGGTAGGCACCGGCTTCCAGACGTTAGACCGGCCCACAAGACGGATCCCGCTGATTGAGCAACGTGCCTGTCTGTCTGCCTGCCTGCCTGCCTGCATTCCTGCCTGGAATACCTGTTTGCCTCAGGGTTCTGACTGACGTTACGAAGGCAGAGACCCAACAGTGATGGATTGTCTGCCCCGCAGAACCCATAGACTTTAGTGAAAATGAGACGCCTACACGGAGCTTGACTATGATGAGACTGTGGGATTATAACAGCGGTCTTGGTTTTGTTCTTGGCTTTGTTCTTGCATTGGTTTTTTTTCAATGTGTGTCTCCAAATGACTGAAAATCTGTATTTATTTTTCACTCAAGCGCTTGGTTATTCGACTTTGGGGGGAAAATTGTTGCTGTCCAAATTAATTGTCCAAAAGTATTTTAACTGAAAAAGAATGATTTAAGTATAGTACCTTTATGCCATAAATAAAAAACTTCCACCATGATGAAGACGGACTGTGAGGCTTTATTGTGGGGACCTCGATTTATCTATTTTTTCTCTTGTTTTGATTTTTTTTTCAGCTGCTTATTCAGAATCTGGAGAACCGCATGTCAACAAAATATTATCTTGAACAATGCCAATTATTTTTTATTTGTAAATACGCAAAGATGTAATATTTTTTCAAGCCTTACTTGGGTTAGCGAGTTGGGGTATAACTGACTGAAATGGTACAAAGAAAAAACAAAACATATATAATAAAAGAAACGTAATGATGGCTGTGCTATCCAACCAACTGGGAAAGGTCTTATTTTACTAAATAAATAAAAATTGAATGCATTTTAACTTTGTTTTGGATTTATTCACTGCTAAATTTAGCACCATGAAATACCTTTTCATCACACAAACCTGAGAGGATGAAATTAATCATACAAGACGTCTGTTGCAGTTATCAAGACCTATCTGTCATTACAGCTGTGATAGCCATGCTATATGTGGCTCTGTGTAATATATCAAGGCTCATATCCGCTGACAGGGCCATCTCATGGAGGGCAGGCTGGGTCACATTAGCCCTGTTAGGTAGTCCCCAAGGACATTCATCCTACTTCTTCCAACACCCACTCTGCTGCTGTTGGTGTTGCAAGTGCAGCGTTTAATTGCTGATCCCTGTTTGTGAGCCCTAGAAACAGCCTCCTCAGCAGAGTGGATGGCTGTGTAGCAAGTGGTTGCTGGGTCATTGGGACTTCAATAATGACCTGAGGGAGGTGTCCAACCAGGCTGCCCTCTCAGTCTGACGGATTGGCCTGTAACACAAAGGCCAGACCTGACAATGGGAGGCGGTTAATAGAGAAATATTCATCAAAGTCCTGACATCTCCCCTGGGGAGACCAGTGCTGTTCTTTTTTTACAGGGATTACAAACATGCAGGCTTCAATCCTGCAGAGAAGAGCCATTTTGTTTTAGCTCTAGCTTCGGTTTCGGTCAGAGCTGTTTTAATAATAACAACACCAGCAAGTCTATCTTGAAGCCAGCCTACAGCCACAGCTATTAGAGTGTTTGGGTGCTGATAATGTGTCTGTCGCTTTGCTCCATTTGGCTGACAGTGTGCAGGGAGCGCAGTGAAGGGACTATAGTCTCCGAGGCGGCTATTGACTCCGACTTTGCGACTCCTCCACTCTCGTGGTTCATTAGCACTCCAGACAGGGAAAAGGCGAGCACAGGTGTCACTTGACAGGACCATTAACAAAATGGATGACCCTCCCAAACTGCGGCCAGCCTCTGCCAGACCTGCAAGGTCACGGCGCCCTGATAACCACTCTGGGCAGCACTTTGGGGGACTGGACCTATTTTTCTTCCTGAGAAACCAGAGCCCCACACTACTGGTCTCTTTGCTTACAGGACTTAACTTTCTGGTTGCTCATTTAGAGTTTATAAGGTCCTCTATACAATATAACCCAAGACAGTTTGGTTATACGCTTGTATTGTATCTAGCAGATATTTATTTCCTGATACTATTAAGGTTATATACTGGTGTGGGGTGCCCCCTATGGTTGTGTTGGTGAAGTGCAAGGGAACTATTTTAGTAGCCTACATAAAGTTACCAAGAATAGCTTCATTGTTACTTGTAACAATGGTACATTGTCACTGCTTTCTATAACCTTTAATGTGTAGTTTGGGATACTAGCTTACAGATTGTAGACAGAAGAAAGCTTATAATAAGTCGATTCACTGTTGGAGGTCACACAGAGGGGAACACTTTCAATCTTTTCCCGGGCGTGGAATTAATTCCACTGCTGCCACTTTACACTCGTTCATCAAAATGCCTCACTATTTCCCCCTTCCCTAAACTCATCAATCTCCTCCATCTATCTTTCTCTTCTCCCCATTCTTCCAGCTGAGTCAACACCCACGCAATCCGTTTCTGTCGCCTCTGAGACCTTCTGTGTGTGAGTGTGTGTGTGTGTGTGTGTGCGCGCGCGCGCGTGTGTGTGCATGTGTGTAGTCAAATGAAATGTGTGTGGATGTCAGCAGAGGTGTGTGTTTGTGTGTTAGTGAGCAATGCTAATGTGCATGCTAGTGCTAACACTCAAGTGGTAAGAACATAATATGGTTGAAGCAGCCTGAACCAAACCTTTTCCTGCAGTAATTTAGAATCTGTGTGAACCCTGTATGTGCCCAGTATGGTAGGCGTGTACTGGGGCTAATGGTATCAGGTGTTAGGCTATCCCACTAATATTGCAGTTGTAGCTGCTGTACAGTAGGCTATTGCTGGTTGGAGTGGTGATGGCTGCGGACTCCGGTGCTTTCCCTTGTCTTTGTCAGTGCTCAGAGTGTTGCAGAGTGTCACTGTGGGGTCCTGAGCAGCCAGCTGACAGCTCTGGTGATTAATGACGACAGGGTGTGGAGCTGCTCTTCAATTAGACGCCAGCTCTACCCTGGCCGGCTGGCAGCGATGACAGCTACGACAGAAAGGGAGAGAGAGGGAGAGAGAGGAAGAGAGGAGGGAGTGAAAGAGAAGGTGGTGTGTGTGTGTGTGTGTGTGTGTGTGTGGAGGGGGGGGGGGGGGGGGGGGGGGG
>JAODLL010000024.1:4748862-4763890 GCA_026546735.1 Forbesichthys agassizii | reverse complement strand
CCCCCCCCCCCCCCCCCCCCCCCCCCCCCCCCCCCCCCCCCCCCCCCCCCCCCCCCCCCCCCCCCCCCCCCCGTCAGGTGGTCATGCTTTGTGTTTTTATTCTCCCCATTTCTTTCCATTTCGTCCTTTCTCTCTCTTGATGGGCACCCTGGCCGTTATAACTCTAACACTCACCTTAACCACCCTTCTCTATTGAACAAAACATTAACCTCAAAGCCATGATGGCATTGTCACACATAATATTAGGACACTCGCAACTCTCTACGTTCAACTCTGACCACAGTGTTAAATCATGCCAGACGGTTTGAACATTACGCGCAGCGGGACTCTTACACAATATTTACCTTATTCCTGGCTATAAACACACTGTTATGAGTATGAGCGGAGTTGATCTCCTTTCATCCATACCTTGCGTAAAGCGTTATAGCCAGTTATTAAGCAAAAATATCATGTTACAGTAATGTATGGAATCCATTGTGTTGGTCTACAGCGAACACATTGGTTTCATTCCTGACACATGTCCTCCAGTATGAGCAGAGCTTCCTATCAACCTTATTGTAAAATGTGTTAATTATAATTGACCACAGTTGTTTTCAGTATACTTAGATAGAAAATAATAACAAAATACACTTTCAACAGCAACTATAGGCCAGGCACTCCTTCTCTCTAAATAGCTTAAATTACTTTATCAGTAGGGTTGGAGTCATCAATCAGGTTTCATACAAACAAATATTACTTTAGATTTAATTTTCAGTTAGACATGAACTTGGCAAATTGTACTTGTTCCTGATGTGGGAGCTGCTGCAGTCTCTTCTCGGGTTCCAGAGGCACGAATGTTCACTGGCAGTATTCATCTTCTCCAGAACCGCCAGAGAAGAGATGAACACTGCAATTACAGAACTGTGCGCTGAGCCCACATCTCCAGCTGGACTCCATTTGTTGCCATGTTGGGAGATGGCGGCAACAATGTCATGAGTGCTCGGTAAAGAACGTGACTTGGCAGGGAAAGACTGATGCTCGCCATCCGTGCGATGATTGGCAACATGCTCTTTATCCCTTCACGCCAGGATGTCCTGCACTTACTCATAATCAAAATAATGGCTTTAAAAACATCCCAGGACATGGTTATATACTTGTGTTTTGATTGAGCAATAATTCATCTCCTTGTTTGTTGCAGTGCAGGGATGTGGTTCATAACGGCCTATCAAGCCCCCACAGTGTACTGTGATACTTAAATGTTGATGAATACAGTGCTCAATCATCATCCAAATAGAAAAGACAATCCTAGGATATTTTTACAGATTACAGACTTGAACACAATACGTTGTGGGTGAGACAGGCACTTTGATGGCCTAGTTTGCCTTTTATGAACTAGAAACGGAATGCCTTCAGTGGGGTTGTGTTAAATTGACATATTTCAATGCTGTTATGCATTATGTTATTATAATAAAGTAACAAGTATTATCCTAATCTAATGTTGGGAAAGATAATAATGGAAGTGATCATTGTAACTAGGCAGCATAACACAATTTGAGCACTATATGATTCTGTAGTTTACTCTATCACAGGTGTAATATTATTGTTCACTCAACACAGGCTTCACAGTGAGTGATCCAAGTTTGTGTATCTCACTGCAGTGTGTGTGTGTGTGTGTGTGTGTGTGTGTGTGTGTAGGTGTGTATGTGTGTGTGTTGTGTACCTGTATGTCATGATCGTCCATCCATAGCCAGTGGCTTGAGAGGGGGCATTGTACTCTATTGCACACTGTTCAAACAAGGACATAATTCCAGTTGTCAACACATTGTCAGTTCCTGGCATGTCCCCCACACAAATCCTCACAGATACAAATAGGCCTAATCTAACATGAATAAAAAAGCCCAAGAGTTTACTTTTCTTTGACACAGGAGATATATCCTGTAAATCATGTTAATGGTGAGAAAGACAGATTCACTGTGCTACTTAGAGTATTGTTTTCCACTCCACTCCACTGTTTACTGAACTGGAACTTATACCGTCTGATTGACATCATCACTGCACCTCTCTCTCTCTCTCTCTCTCTCTCTCTCTCTCTCTCTCTCTCTCTCTCTCTCTCTCTCTCTCTCCAAAGTACTCTCAAGAAAATCATTTAGCCAGTCTCCCTGGACACAGTTGGTCCAAAGTGATCTTTCACAGTGAATGCAATACCCTGCTGTAAGTCTGTAGAAAGGATCAGATAGACTGGCAGAAAGGAACTTGCATGTACCTCTTTAAGATGGAGATATTGTGAAAACAAACAAAAATGTATATCGTAAGGTTGACTCATTGCTGCGACACATTAAATGCAGGGTCAGTCATTCTACGAGCTCAAATGAAAACAGTATCGCTCCACGATCCTCCGCAGCGGCGCCTCAGACAACGAAATGCATTGTGAAGGAAAGCGTAGTAGCATACTATGGCTTTGATGATACGAGCAGTGTTTGCCACTTTGTTTATGTACCTATTTACGAAGCCAGGGATGTGTATAAGTATCGGATTATTTGACACGCACAGAGAACGATAAGAAATACAAGGAATTATTTGTTAAAGTGTATTAGCTTACATTTAGCTTGCAATAGCTGACTATACCTTTAAATAGCAGAAAGCTCAAGGAAGGACGCATGCTCTCGTATCATTTGAGAGATCTACAATCTATCATTTCATAGTGACTTCACTCGATAGCGCCATTGATGACCAGTGTTTGCGGGCCATGCTTCTATAAAGCACACACAATCGTGTGTTTCTGATGAACATTTCAAGCCCGTATCCATGGATTTAGTGTGTTTAATTTAACAAGACTGTGCCAGTGTGTGCTCACATACACAGGTTTACATTAGCAGAGGCCTTGTGGTTTGTTGAGTGAGGGCGAAAAAAAAAAGGAAAACCTTTCCACTGGCGGTGTGCTTATTTTTACTCAGCGGAGCTCCCTTTTAGACACACAGAGACCACGCCCTGCCTCTCTGCCCCATCCTACAAACACACACGCACACACACACACACACGCACACACACACACACACACACACACACACACACACACACACACACACACACACACACACACACACACACTCACACACACACACACACACACACACACACACACACACACACACACACACACACACACATGCCTGCCCCTCCTGCCTGAGAGTTTACCCAGCCGAACTGCTCAGTGCAAGAAAGAGAGAGAGAGATAGAGAGAGAGAGAGAGAGAGAGAGAGAGAGAATCCAAAGGGAAAAGAGAGGAGGGTGTAGGGGGCCGAGCTAGGCAGAGGGTGGGAAGGGAAACAGAGCTGATTATACAAATACAGTCATTAAAGAGGAAATGTGTTTTTCAGCCTGTCAAGATGATTAATGGGCGAGAGCAAATCCTCACAAATGCTCTTGTTTAGTCTAAGTGGCAGACACGATCCTGCCCATTGATTTATGGCAGACCTGCTGTGTGAGACCATAGTGAGGTTAGGGGGGTGTGCGCTTATGTGTTTGTGTTAGTTGTATGTGAGCGTGAGAGCACGTGTGTGTGTGTGTATATATCCATGCTTGCAAGCATGTAAGCATGTGCACATTTCAGCATACTTGTGTGTATGAATGTGTGGTGGCTTGGCATGGTGACACAGAGGGAGTAAGGGGATTTGTGGTGAAGGGGTATAGAGCACATGAAGACACAGAGGAGAGCAGTAAACTTTTGCCCTTCAGTTTCAGAAGTTTTCCTTCTGAGTTGCTTTTTGTATTTCCTGGCACTTAGATGCGTTGAGAATTATATGAACATCATTGTTATATCCTTATTAATAAATCACACTGTCCCAAAGTAGCATTATTTCCCCTCGCCATTTTCTCACCGCAGTTGAGAACGGAACCGGCGCTAGCAATTTTCTTCTCATGACTCAACATGAACCAGTGTGAATTGGGGATACAGTATGTCATAAATAATATACACACCAGTTGCATGCGCCCTGACAGGGCAGGGCATCATGGCCTGATATAGCATTGTGATAATACCATAACCACACTTGACATTGCAATTTGCTTCTCTTACTAAGTTCTTATTTATTTTAGGACTGTAATGGAATATATTACACACTAAATTACACACACACATGCACAAACACATCAATTTAACTTGTTTATTCAGCTTTTACATATCTAAAAAATAAATCCTTCTCGAGAATACATACTGGAATAAATGTCGCATATCTTTTTTCTGGATGGTACTATATTAAGAACAAGCAGCTGACCTTGAACATTATTATTACGGAGTAATTAATAGTGAATGATTTCTCCACCCAGAAAGAATAATGAAGATGAAAGGTTGTAATGGAGAAATTAAACTGAATGTCTACTTAGCTTTAAAAAGCCACTAACCCTAATTGGCCCAAGGCAGTTAACATCCATCCAATAATAAGCAATGCCTATAATGAATTTACAGTGTTGCACCTTCCTATTTATTGTAAAGTGGATGCCACTGACATTAGTAAAGTAATTTGTCAAATAAACACATCAAATCAAAATGTTCCCTTGAATGTCACACTTGTCACATTGCATTACGTTAATCAGCATCGAGAAACAATGTTATTGGTGGAGCTTGTTGCTTTAAAAACAGACATGATCATACTCTTTAGGTGCAGGGTGAATGCATGTTCTTCTGTGGTCTGGTACAGATGGATAGATGGGTGACCGGCAGCTGCTAGCCCTATAGCCTCTTCTCTCAGCAGAACCATTAGGCATATCTGTCTGCAATTTCCTCATTCTTCCACAGCCCACCCCCACACAATCCACACAGTCCACAGCAGTCCGTTCCCACACCCCCTCAGAACTGTATGTACATTACTGCAGCTCTGTTTGGCCCCAGCAAAGCCAGGCACATTCACAAAAACCAATTACCCTGTCCGCCCACACACACACACACATACACACATGCAGGATATATAACCATGCCCGTGTGTACATACACTCATTAATAACACACACACACACACACACACACACACACACACACACAGAGGCCTCTCATACATTTCAATGTGAAGCTAAAGCCGGTGGACACCCATGAGGAAGATGTTAAATGGAGATTTCAGCAACGAGGGGATGATGAATGTTTTTGCCTGCGAGAAAGAGAGGCTGATTGTGTAAGTGTACCAGGACCTCCTCTGGGAGGCTGCAGTGGCGAGGAGGAGATCTTAAACTCCCAAACGTTAACGATAACAGATGACATTGATAAAAGAGGAAGAGAGAAGCGGCAGATAAAATAGGACACCCAGAGCCTTAAAGTAATGTTTTGATTTAACCAATCACTGCGGCTAAACATGAGCCGAGATCTAACGTTGTCAGTTTAGCTAGCTCTAAAACTGTAAATGTTAATAAGTTACAAGTTCATAAAAACATTTCACGGCTTTTTGTGACCAGGGCCTGGTGGGTCTGTTCTGACCAGGGCCTGGTGGGTCTGTTCTGACCAGGGCCTGGTGGGTCCAGCTTAGGGTGGATCTGTGGAATGGAATAAAAGGGTTGTGGGGTCTGAGTTTGGAGAGTCCAGTCAGCAGTCTTTGAGACATTTATCCCAGCTGTGAGCTCACCTGTGTATGCAGTGTGTGTGTGTGTGTGTGTGTGTGTGTGTGTGTGTGTTAGTTTGGGTTTATCTCAGCTGCAAGCTCAGCACCAATACACCCAAGCATCTTAGTCTGGCTGTGAAAGTATGTATATGTGTGTGTGTGTATGTGTAGGTATGTGGGTGTCTGTGTCTGTGTGTGTGTATGTTTGTGGGTTTCTGTGTGTGCGTGTGTGTATGTATGCGTCTGTGTTTGTGTGTGTATGATTGTGCGGGTCTGTATATGTGTGTGTATCTTCGTGTGTGTGTGTGTGTGTGTGTGTGTGTGTGTATGCGTGTGTATGTGTGTGTGCGTGTGTATGTGTGCGTGCGTGCGTGTGCATGTGTGTGTGTGTGTGTGTGTGTGTGCGTGCGTGTGCATGTGTGTGTGTGTGTGTGTGTGTGCGTGCGTGTGCATGTGTGTGTGTGTGTGTGTGTGTGTGTATGTATGTGTGTGTGTGTGTGTGTGTGTGTGTGTGTGTGTGTGTGTGTGTCAAAACCTGGTGATTAATCACCCGGAGGCTTGGTTTCGTACACGTTCTTCCTATGCAGCGGTGTCACACATGACGCAGGCAGACAGCTGGAGGAAGCCCTGCCATGCTTCACCTAAGTGGACGTAGCATAACCGCCCTCCATGTCCAAAACACACACATACATTCACACGTCACGTGTAAACGACAACGCTCATCCAGAGGAAGTGACTGCAGCAATAGCAGCTCTAACTCCCAACAGGCCAGTAACAATAGCAACAACCAGTAAATAGTGAAAAGGTTGAGCAACAGAGAATAAGGTTGCTTCATGCACTGCCTCCCTCCCCTTCACACACACACACACACACACTATGAATGCCGCACAGAAGAAACACAGACATTTCCAAAGTCATCTTGTCTGACACACTCCAGCACGGGATGCCAAAATGTGCAGCTATACGCATGTGTGTCAGTGAGTGTGTTCATAAGAAGCCATGTGTTCTGGCATAGACGTCTTGCAGTGTGTGTGTGTGTGGAAGGGGGGGAGGAGAAATATAGGGTGGGTGAAGGCCGATAAAGAAGAGATAGGAAAAGAGAAGGAACATATACCAAAAGAGAGAGGCAGAAAAGACAGAAGAAGAGGGAGAGAGAGAGAGAGAGAGAGAGAGAGAGAGAGAGAGAGAGAGGCTGTGGCGCAGAAAGAGAAAAGGAGAAAAGCTTGCATGTGTGCTGGTTCCCAGCCCTGTCAGGCGGCTGTCAGCCAGTGATTTATGGCGCAGAGACTGGGAGCAGTCTTCGCTGCCAGCTCAGTATTGTTACAACTGACAGCTAATGAGGCCGGACGGGCTTTCAAGCACAGCACTTAACAGAGGCCTCCATCTTCACGAGTCACAAGCTCTGCTTTTTCTTTTCACCCTCCCCACTCCTTCTCTCTTTCTGCCATTTATTTCTTCTTCGAGGTGGCAGAGAAGTGGGAATAGGCAAAAGAGAGCTGGTGTAGAAGAAGACAGATATATTGCAACAATCTAGTGCCTCTTTACACCTCCAACCTCCTCCTTCGGTATGTGATTAAAGACTGACCATGAATTCAATATAGCCAAACATCCCTCGCACCACACATCCATTCCTACCTCTCCGTCCTCACACACCAGATATTCACACACCACATTCCGCTCTTTCTCGAATGGCGCTGTGGAGCGTTCTCCGTCTGTAGTTACGAGGCCGTTCTGGCCCTCTGGCAAAGAGTAAGAGTGTCATTATGCAACCACAGTGCTATGAGCTGCGTGAACCTACCTGAACTCTATAGGCCTGGCTGTGGTGCGACACACCGTCAACACGACTGGACCCCTATTCTATAATCACTACCAGAGTCTCTGGCAGCGCTCCCATGTGCTCCCACTCTGCCCCCACCCTACTCCCTCGGCCCCTGGTTTCTTGTCAGTCGTGATTAATGGCACCAGGGCCTCGGCGCGGCTTATGCTGCCAGTTCCAGCGATGTTCCCTTGATACTTAATGAACTCTGACAAACTTCTTTTCCCTTGCTGGGTTGCCCTCCCTCCACCCTGACTGTTTAAAATGCACGGCACAAGAGCTGCCACTGCAGAACCTAGGGGTTAGCTGTGGTCCTTGGTATATTTCTCAGGAGGCAGAGATCTAAAAATAATGCAATGCATCCACTTCATTGGCTTGACCCTTGACTGTGCCACCGCTTGTGAGTAAACAAGTTAAAATGACTTTTGAACTTTGAATGTTAGCCTACAGGCTATGCAATTTATCATGAAGGTTTATTTATGAAACACATTTTCCTTTTAATTTAAAGTAACATAGCGCTTTGCACTTAATTAGTTAATGAAAGGTAATAAGTAAGCTGTCAGACACTGATATTAACAATGAATGCAATCTTGAAGAGATGTCTTCCATAGCACGAGAAATCAAGTCAGTGCCTCCAACACCTTGTCAAATGCACACACACAATCTTATCGTCTATGTCGCCATCTGCTGGTTAAACTAATAACGTCTACGATGTCTGACGTAGTGATTAGCTCAATGCGGAAGTACCATACTTAATTCAGCTAGGCGCCGCTGTTTGTTTTGGTTTCGTTGTTAAGGCATTGCGGTCGGAAATAAGGTAAGGAGATCAGTTGGGTCCCAGTACCTTTACTGTTTTGATGGGTTGTAGTCCGTTGGGTTTATCCAGGCCCATGTTACCGGGACAACTACTAAAGAGAAGCGCTCACTGTGGTTGTTGGCTAAATTGTGCAGGTGTCCTCTTATGCACACCTTTGTAGAGGCACTTATAACAGGTTGTCTACCGGTACCTTGGTATTCAGTGTCACTGTCAGCAAATCATACAAACAGTAGGCTACGCTTGATTGTTTTCGCCTGGTATTACAATTGGGAATGTGGTTGTTTTGCCAGCGCGCAATGTGCTAACCTGCTAGCCTAACCGGCTCTAACTTGAATCAACTCTGCTACCGTACTAAACAACACGTGTCTTATCTAAAGTACCTAACCCCTACTCAGACAGATTGGACAGTAGGCTACTCTAAGACTTTATCACATGTACCCATGTCCAGAATATTCTTGCCAGTGATTTATTTTATTATAATATTATTTAAATGCGTGTTATCAAGAGAGATGTCACGACCTTGACCTATCTGCTCGTGTGACAAGGCCGTCTGGCCTCTAATGATACAGTATCTGGCTAAGCTCACTGACTATACAGCTCTAAACACTTTGCCAAGACAGCCATTACACCGGCTGCATACAGTCATACAGTAGGCGATGAATATGCTATCGTATTACAGCGGTTCTCAGTGTGGGTCAGAAAATATAGTTATATGGTCAGTATGGGTCTTATAATATGGTTATATGGTCCCGCCCCCCTGTTGACCATGGGATAAGACCATGACCAAATACTAACTACTTCAACAAAGGCACCTATTGTAATTCTTTGTATTTTGCCTTATTATTATTATTATTATTATTATTATTATTATATTATTATTGAAGGAGTTATAGTGAATAGGACTGCTGGGTCCTTTTTTAAATAAAGAACAACCACCTCAACAACTTTGTTAGTTTTTCAATATATTTATCTCCACCAACAGGCCAAACTTTGATTTAAAATGTCTAATGTCACTGCTCCCTTGAGGGATGGGTTAAATGCAAAGGATGAATTTTGCTCCATATATGTGACAATAAATAACACATTTATATTTACCTTCTGAACTCCAGTTGGCCTAGAATTATGATTTTCATCAATTATTTGTGTTTTGCTAAGCCTGTATTTTTTGCATACTAGTTCTATGCCAAAATTGTCAGATGAAGCATCTTTGGACACTGAATATCATTAATGCAACTGTCTGAGATAAACTTTATTTCACATTAGCATGCCACACAGACATTTAAACCAACGCAAATTTAACCAAAATGTTCAAAATTAATATTTACATGGTTCTTGATGTGAGCATCATACAGTAGAACACCAATTGCTCAAACTGTAAAGGTCCATTTTGAATTTGAAATTGAAGCTGTAGTGGGAGAAGAAGCGAGCTATTGTGCTGTGTTTGTTTTCATGAGTACTTTTCTGTCTGCCAGCATGGCACAGTGGGGTGCCATATTCTCAATAATTGCAGCGATTGGAGGAGCAGCACTTTTTGGTTCTGTGCACAAAATTGAGGAGGGACACACAGGAGTATATTATAGGTAAGGAAGGCTACATATTCCTTTGACTTGTGTCAGCCAGAACTGGTTGTAGTTTGTGTGTTGTTGATAACTCTACGCTAGCCAGCCACAAAGCCTGTACATTTATGTACATATACAGCTGCTACTAAGCAGGGATGCAACAGCAAACAAGTTGTAAAATGGCTTGTTAATCTAAGATTGCCTTGGAATCCAACTGTGACTTAACTGAGACAAAGGTGTTACATGTTTTATAATGTTGCTCTGTTCTTTTTTAAAAAGCCTTTTAAATCTACTAATTGTAGGTCAGTTAAAGTGTGTGTGTGTGTGTGTGTGTGTGTGTGTGTGTGTGTGTGTGTGTGTGCGCGCGCGCATGCGCACGCACGCTACTATAGAGGAGGAGCTCTACTAATGACCACTAGTGGCCCTGGGTTCCATCTAATGCTTCCTTTCATTACAACATACAAGTCAGTTCAGGTGAGTCTGCTTATGTTCATATAATCATGATATTTAATATGGGATATTCTGTTAATTTGTGTATGCAGTTGTTGTAAAGATAAAGTTAAAAGAATAGTTCTTTTTTTTGCCATTTTATCATTATCACCAACACTAGCATTTAGAGACAGTTATGTACAATCAAATGCATTTCAAATATTTAGAATATTATGACACTTCAGACATGCTACAAAGTTGGTTTGATATCAGTCTGATCGATCAAATATTGGGGGAAGGGAGTGGGGGTCCACAACTTCAATAAAAGCCTAAACAAACAAACTGTACTAACTGGTTCAGCTGCAGAGGCAATCTTGCCCCATGCATTGCCCTTCATGGAAAATACTTCTAATAAGAATCTTGAGATTGGTTAAGTGCTCTGTATTTCTTTACCTTAATGAATCTACCTCAATAGAGTATTTGTCTGATTGGCGTGATGTCATATCCGGCAGTGGCTTGAGAACTCGGTGACAACAAACCTCTGTGGCCTAGCAACCAAACGTTAAACAGTGGTGAAACTTTTTCACATGTAGGCTATTCACGTGGGTTTTTGTAAAGTCTCTGTTTTATTATCTTTTATTTATTGTGCTGAATTAGGCTATTTAGTATATATTTGTATTATGATGAGCTCCCAGGTGATGCCAAGAAGCATTAATTGACACGGATTTGGACCATATAAAAAAAAGTTTGTTTTCACCGAGTTGTCTTGATAAGCAATCGCGTGAAATCATTTCCGGGCGTTTGCAGACCAGGCGAATTACAAATTAGTAAGCTTAGGTTATCAGTGTTAATCACAGAAATATTACTGTAAACATAAGAAAAACAACACAATAGGGATCTGTTATTTTTATTAAATATCATGGAAACATGTCTTCTTATGAAACAAGTTTTGTATTGATTGTTGTCACCATCTATTATTGTCCTACAGTTTATATGGTTTTGACTTCAATTACAAAAGAGCAACCACAAATGTTTTTTTTTTGTTTTGTATTTGTATTATATTTCTGCTTATGGAACATTGTCTGATGCAGATGCTGTTCCATGAGGCAGCATCTGCCATCAAAGTGTCATTGTTAAACATGGAAGCAGATTGAACGAGGCCTTAAAGGTCCTATGAACTTATGCTATTTTAAACATTAATAGCAACAAACAGTTATTGGCGTAATTGCGCCGTGAGCAAAGAATGTTTTCTGTGAGACTGCATTGGCTGGTGTCTTCTGGTAATGATCAATACCCTTTCTACTTTGACTCCCTTAGACTACCCTGCAGACAGATGAAGTGAAGAACGTACCATGCGGTACAAGGTAATCCCTAACACAACATGACCCATCAAAGTTTATTTGGTTGTGTTGGCTGAGTTCTGGGCCACTGTACTTTACTAATGTACTGTTATGTATATTCTGCATACTTCTGTTTTCGTTCCACAGTGGAGGAGTGATGATATACTTTGACCGTATTGAAGTGGTCAACTACCTCGTCCCCTCAGCAGGTGAAGTCACCAATTACTAATGAGACAATAGCCTTTTTTGTGAGCCAGAAACCTTGAAAAGAATTATGTTTACATTAATAAAGTAAATTACATGTTTTACAAGAAATGGGTTTGAGCCCCTTGAACACATTTTGTTAAAAATAAATGTACAGATGGGTGACACGTTTAAAGAAAACCCAAAGTGTCTCAGTAATGTGCCACAACCAAAGATCTGCAACTCTTCCCCACCACGATTATGCCTCGATATCCTGTTTGTGATATTCATGGACAGAATATCAAGGCATAGTTGTGGTGGGGAAGGGTTGGGGTGATAAAGCGCAGCCCTGGCGGGGACCAAGCCCCGCCTGGAACGAGTCCGACTTACAGCCATGAATCTGTACGCAGCTCACCCTTTAGGCATACATGGATTGGATTGCTTAAAATGAACCCCCTCACCCCATAGTCCTGCAGCACCTCCCACAGTATCTCCCGGGGGACCCAGTCATATGCCTTCTCTAGATCCACAAAACACATGTAGACTGAAAGGGCATACTCCCAGGCCCCCTCCAGGATCCTTGCGAGAGTAAAGAGCTGGTCCGTAGTTCCACGACCAGGACGGTATCCGCATTGATTGTTGTTCTTCAATCTGAGGTTCGACAATTCCCCATCAACCTCCAGCTCTGTCTCTACCATAGAGGGTGTATCAGTCGGATTCAGGAGTTCCTCAAAGTGTTCCTTCCACTGCCCAAGTACCTCCTCAGTTGAGGTCAACAGTGTCCATCCTTACTGTAAACAGCTTGGATGGTTGCTTTGCCTGCTTCTTTGCTTCTGCTAAGGCAGATGCTGTAGCCCTTTGAGCCAATATGGTACCCTGCAACCGCCTCCGAACATTTTCCGAAAGGCCTCCTCCTTTAGTCAGACTGCTTTCCTGACCACCGGTGTCCACCACAATGTGTGAGGGTTACCGCCCCTTGAGGCACCAATGACCTTAAGACCACAGCTCTCTGCCGCAGCTTTAGCAATAGAAGCTTTGAACATTGCCCCAATCAGGTTCAATGTCCCCAACCTCCACAGGGATGCCAGAGAAGCTCCGCCAGAGGTGTGAGTTGAATATATCACAGACAGGGGCCTCCTCCAGACCCAATACCATCAGATGGTGATCAGTTGACAGGTCTGCCCCTCTCTTCAGCCGAGTGTCCAAAACATGCGGCCTCAGTTCAGATGATACGGTCACAAAATCGATCATCGGCCTTCAGCCTAGGTTGCTGTGGTACCACGTACACTTATGAGCATCCTTATGTTCGAACATGGTGTTTGTTATAAACAGTCCATGACTAGCACAGAAGTCTAACAACGTCCGCTTGGGTTTAGATCAGGGAGGCCGTTCAACCCAATCACTCCTCTCCAAGTATTTCCATCATTGCCCACGTGTGCGTTTAATTCTCCCAGTAGAAATATGGAGTCCCCTACTGGAGCCCCATACAGGACTCCATTCAGGGTCTCCCAGAAGGCCGAATACTCTGAACTGCTGTTTGGTGCATATGCACAGACAACAGTCATGCACCCCCACCACCCGTAGGCGCAGGGAGGCGACCCTCTCGTCTACCGGGGTAAACTCCAATGTTTCACCACCACCCATGTGACAGCGCACCCAACCACCAAGGTTCCTCCCACAAATGGTGGTTCCACAGGATGTTTCTAATTTATGAAGGCTATATTTATGTCTGCCAGTAGGTAGGGTTCTGGCATGCATGTGACTTGCTCTGTGATCCCATGAATTAGACACAGCTAAGTTCAACTTCCACCCAATATGTGACTGTTAGAGGAGGAAGATGAGATAATATGTAATATTAAGCCTAGGCCTACTATTCTGAACCATAAGATGTTTCTTAGTAGTGATTATGGTGGTGGAGAGCTCTTTGTAGCACATCATTGTGTTGAGATCTGGTGATTGCAAAGGCCACGGCATATAATTATTTATATCATTACATAATCCTCAATCCATTCAGTGGGTGGGGAGTTATCCTGGAAAATACAATTCCCATCAGGATTTACATTTTTTTTGTTTTTTTTGTTTTTACACCATGGGTTAAAGGTGATCGCTCTGAATAACTAGAATGATTTGCAGTGACGCTTGAGAGACAAGTGTACCCAAACATTTGCCGGGAAATTACCCACATTTACGGAAATAATACATCTGTGTTTGTATCTAATATTTTTCAGCTCCTTCTCACTTGAATAAGCACTTGTCTTCTCTCTTTAGTGTACGACATAGTCAGGAACTTCACAGCAGATTACGACAAGGCCTTGATATTCAATAAGGTGCACCATGAACTCAACCAGTTCTGCAGTGTGCACTCTTTACAGGAAGTGTACATTGGCTTGTTTGGTAAGTGCAGTGCATGATTTAGTGTAAACTTATCTATTCTCAGTTTGCCTTATCTAAATTTGAGTCATTTACTGTAGCGGTTGCCTTTAGCCAAAGCTGCTAGTAAGTATAACTTTGGCTAAAGCAGTGTGTTAGGTCTTGCTGTATACTGTAGCAGAAACAGCCATACAGTATCACAGCAATCATAAGCAAAGCATGTTTAGAACAACATCACATTAGTGCTACACACTTAACCACAGACACACAGCGCACTGTAAAGTTCAGATTATTACATTATACAAGTGAAGAGTTATAGGACAGGTTAAAGCGGAAAAAGCACTTTTTATTATATTTACTTAACATAGAAATTATGGCTGTTCTTAGATTCCTGAAGCCTCGGTTGTTGTAAACATCATTTCCAGGACTTGGTTGATAAATATACGTATATTAGAATTGTATAAATATATACAGAGATGTTACATGAATCACACACAAAGATAATGAAATCAAAGAAGGTGCTGCGACTGAACCTTTTTATGTTCCCTCTCTCCCACCAGATCAGATCGATGAGAACCTGAAGCTGACTCTGCAGGAGGATCTTACCAGCATGGCCCCTGGACTCATAATACAGGTAGAGGCTGAGGGGAAAAGGCAACACCCGGGACCTCCGGGAAGTTGGCACCCAATATGATAAGAATGTGAATACAAGTATTTTCATACATTTGCGCGTCAATTGTGCACGCCCTTTTAAACATTTATTTTTATTTTTAAAGAAATTAGACAATGCTTTTGACTGGTGTGACGCAAGGTTATAATCGTAAACGAAAACGAACGAAATAACGAAAACTAAGTGGGGAAAAAACATTGTTGTTAACTGAAATAAAAATACAAACTAGACATTGCAGAAAAACGATAACTAACTAAAACTGTAATTGTCTGGTTGCAAA
>JAODLL010000024.1:4747104-4748762 GCA_026546735.1 Forbesichthys agassizii | reverse complement strand
GACACTTTGGGCCCAGTTTGGACATTTTCACTTAGGGGTGTACTCACTTTTGTTGCCAGCAGTTTAGACATTAATGGATGTGTGTTGTGTTATTTTGAGGGGACAGCAATTTTACATTGTTCTACAAGCTGTCAAACAATCACTAGGTTACATTGCAGAAAAGTGTCATTTCTTCATTGTTGTCACATGAAAAGATATGCTCACATATTTGAAAATGTGTGAGGGGTGTATACGTTTTCAAAGGTAGCCTTAAGGCCGCTGCCCACTGAAGGCGTCGACGCGCGTCAAGTGAGGCCAGGATTTTAGAACTAGTTCATTTTAACTGGGCAACGCCCACTGGCAGCGTCTGACGCTAAGATTTAGAACATTATTCTATGTCTTGAGCGTAAAGCCATATAATACGAATGCATTGCTTCCCCGTCTTTACATGTTTTCTAGCATGTATTTTTAATATCATTTTTTGACGCGCCGTCGAACGACGCTGCCAGTGGTCGGCGGCCTTTAGCCTATAGCCTAAATGTTTAAACGTGTGTTTAAAATGACAAGTAGGCTACGTGTTTTGTATTGTGTCGTGTACCATTGTATAAGGGTCGGACCATTATTTTGTAAACATTTTAAAGATAAAGTCAGCTATCCTGGAGAAAGATTGTTGATATTTTAACTCGATCAAACCAGAAACTGCTCTCTTAAATGCCAATGTGCTCCCTCAGATGCTCTGTACGGTAGCCTACCCGAAAATGGAAAGACATTGCCATAACGTGTAACCTTTAATACAGTCCAAATGTTACACAAACTTTCTATAGACTAGTTATAGAATAAATAGGCTATGTTACTCTTACAAAGTTTAAAAGTGTCCTTGATTTGACTTAATCTTAAACTGATGTGCTTCAGAGTACACAAAATGTAACATATGCCCTGGTAGTGCAAATGCATTTACAAGGAAATAATATGTGGGAACATACATGTACGGTACCGGTACGAAACAACATGCATACACTTGTAGTTTATTTAATAAGTGAATTAGTTGAATTATAACACCGTTATGTCTCACGTCCTTAATTTCACACGATATAAATATCACGCCCCTTTCCTGGGTTTAGCTATTTCATTATTTTAATGTGAAAGTATGGTATTCTATATAGACAGATAGATAAATAGATCAAATACTAGTATAAGAACTAGCGAATACAACATGATATATGGTTGCATCAAACAGGCATTTCGACGTGAGCCATTCATTAACAATGTAGCAACAGAGGGCAACATATTAAGCAAAGAATACTACACATTATTAACAGTAACAAAACCACGGCTTGACAGAAAGGAATAGCATTTCATTACATAACGTGCACGTTAAATGAAAATGTAATGCAAGTGTTGTGTGCTGCTGACAACATCACAACGATCGACAGGATGTTGTGCTAATGCTACACATGAGCTAGCTCCCCTGGTAGGCTACCTAACGGCAGGAAAGAAAACATCTACCTTGTCTTCCGAGTGCTGCTGCTTCAGGTCTGTCTGTCCACGGTGCCTCAACTCTGTCATGTTGGCAACCCGTTTCCAAAAGACTACAGTGACGGTCGTGAGAATAATTTGTTATTGTGGGTCGTAGTGACTTTTTAGCTATTCCAGAGCTACAATTTTAAGACCCCCCCACC
>JAODLL010000024.1:4737104-4744604 GCA_026546735.1 Forbesichthys agassizii | reverse complement strand
AGCTGATCTGTGGAGATAATGGTCCAGTGAGCAGCAGCCAAGCAGATTAGCACATTCACTTAAGGAGATGACTGTATCTGAACAACAGGTGTGTAATTGAAGAGTCTCCAGGCTTGTAATACCATGATGGCTGTGGAAATCTGTCTGGGTGAAAAATGTCTTCAATCTGCTACTATATAACAAATACTGACAAGATGCCCTTTGAGCAAGGCACTCTGGTTATACAGGTTTTAATATTTTCAATGACCCTGGGAAATAATTATAGGGTAACTGTTAGATAAACATTGTGAACATCAGAGGAATGGACAGTTTCCTTTTTCTGTATTTTCCGTAGTTATTCCAATATCTCGACCTGCTTATTATATCAATAAACCTTTTTATATTAAATTATTAATGACTGCTGTATCAGACGTTGGCTGTATGTCCACTTGTGGGTTTAACTAAACTCACAAACAACCTCAGCATTATTCTGCAGTCTGTAACACCACCCACATCAAATTATTATTCATTGTTGTTGTTGAGAATATAAATGTCAGTGATCTGGATTATTGACATTCTTTTTGTCCTGTAGGTGTATTTGTACCGTATATGATGACTGATTTATGAAATTAAAGGCATATGGGTAATAATGTGAATACATTGGAATAACCAGGATGAACGTGTTTGGTTAATAAATGTATTTATTTGGCTTTCAGAGGAATATCACTGCATGAGATAGCAGCACATACAGTCACAGTTGTAAGCAGAACGGTCTGTAAAGTGTCAGCATTCCTCCACCACCCCAGAAACTAGTGAAATGTAGGTGAAAACACATTTCTTTTTTCAGTCACAATTAAGGCAAATTTAATTTCTAACACTCTACAAGCACATAAATCTATCCCATCCCCAAAAAGTAAAGCTCCACGTATCAGGCCATGCATTCTTTCCCGTCAATTGATTCATTTGTCAATAAAGAAGGAGGCGAAGCGGGAGGCTGGAGGACATGAACACAAAATATGAGCCCTCCACAGTATACGCTAACTCTTTGACAGCTTTGGTTGGCATTTGATTGGATCAATCAATACAGCTGTTATGTTCTCTTTCTCTAGAAATACACACATACAGAACATGAGAAGAACAGATTGTGTTCCTGTAGTATCCTGGAGTTCATTGACCAAATGAGTATTTCTGTCCTTCTGCTGATCCCATCCTGTTTCACCTTCACCAATTTTGCCTACAGTATCCTACTCCTGTCACATTACAGTTGTTCTGGCCTATACTTTTACACCTTACAGCTGAGAACTGTCAGACTACAGGGTGAGAATATTCGGGAGTTAGGTGGTGGGATAGTGGTTAGCCCTTATGTGAGAAGCCATACCATGCGTTCCCAGTGGCATTTGCCCCTCCCTGCACTCTGAGTGAAGGGCTGTCACTGTCATTGCCACCTGCCTCCAAGCTGACACCACTGTCACCATCCTGCCAAGTATATAGCAGGCAACGTACTGTCTGGAAATACACGTAAACACTACTGGCAACCACAAACAAGGCTGCTTTCATATGCGGTGGTAAACAAGATACACATTATGCACTGAAAGGTTTGTTGGGGGAATTCTTCATCATTGACAAAGGAATCAATCAAAGTGGGGGCTATTCATACATTTTAGTAAAATAATATATGTGATATTTAGCAGCAGCTTTATATTTTTCTTCCCTGCAGATTCCCTTCCCCATTCACAAGCTTCAGCATACAATATTCCTAACTGAAAGAGTTCTCTCTTCAACACATTTGAACTCTGTACATACAGTATTATTTTATATTATTTGAGTTTTTAGTCTTGCCGTGCTATGCATTTTTTGGTGAAAGGGTAGAGAGGAGCAAATGAATTGGTCAGATGCCTACATTTCCTTTGTCACTGTGTGAATGAATGCAAAACTCGAAGGAACATTCTTTGCATGGCAATGCATTGGCAAACAAAAGCGTGTGTGTTGGGATGGATGGTGGGGAAAGGGGGGGGGGGGGGGTTCAGGTCTCCATATTTAGGAATCAGAATGTTCTAAGATATCTACATACAGTACTCTCCAACTTTTATATGTAGAAGTCACTTAGCACCTTAAAAGTTGGACTGATTTCTCTGTTTCATATTTGTGCATTTAACTATTAGAAGTGTTGATATAACGTCTTTGTCAATGGCACATTCATCCCAGATAGTATAGTGTCAAACCATTCTCTTGTATAAGGCATTCTATTCTGCTCTGACATAACACTGTTCTTCAGAGGTGTTCACCCCATTAGACTTTTACACACTTTACTGTATTTTGAACTGGAATTGTTGTCTACTTAATTAGGTTATACATTACTTACAAATAAACAACTGTAAACGTTGCATGAACTCAGGTCAAATGCATCTATTTCTGGAATCATAAAAATGGCAGAGCTTTCAACACAAGTCAGAGATAAGCACCTATTAACACTGGGATATACAAAATATCCCACTACTATCACTTAAAGTGTAATAGATATGGCACAACAGGTCCGTCTACAAAACCCAAGCAAGAAAAGCATTAGCCAGCAAAACAAAGTAGTCAAATCTAACCAATAACCTTTGTTTTACAAATATTTTGCAACTTCAACGTGTTAAGCAGCTATGTAAACACAAGGGCATACTTCCCAATTGAATCCAGGTTTAAAGTAATGAAATGTGTCAAAGTCTACACAGGATAAATATTGTCCATCTGATACAGTCTACTTTAATCACTGATCTACGGACTAAAACCAAACAGAGACAGTGTGTGAGGGCCTTGGCATGTGTAGATGTGGCTGTGTGCTTCTGTGTGTGTGTGTGTGTGATTGGGGGACCAGAGCTATATGAGTGACTGGCGAGGTGTGATGATGAAGAGTAGCGAGATGAAGACACAAGCTGTTTAGCTCTTGTCTGCCTTGCCGCTGGCACCTCCCTTCTTCTTCTCCTTGTCATCCTTCTCTTTCTCCTTCTCGTCCTCCTCGTCCTCCAGCTCCTCTTCGTCGCCCTCATCCTTGTCCTCCCCCTCTTCTCCCTCCTCTCCCTCCTCTGCCTCCTCATTCTCTGCACCCTCCTCTTCCTCCTCTGCCTCCTGCTCCTCCTCCTCCTCCTCGGGCTTGGCAGTGACCTTCCTGTAGGCTCCCAGGGTGTAGGAGCGCGTGGACGAATAGGAGAAGCCAGGGTAGGACTGTAGCATGGGAGCGCTCACAGTGCTAAAACGGCATTCTTCACCTTCTAGCAGCTTCCTGCAGACACACGTAAGCCACATCGTGTAGCATTACCATGGTTACCTAAAAACACTACTGCTATGCTGGATCAGTCTAGCCTCCTGCGCTTTTATGTAACAGCGATCCTCATTCAAATATGATTGTTTGTTTTCAGTCAGAACATCAATGGCTTGTTTGTACTAAATGGTTGTCTGCAAGTCGACCTATAGTGCCTGCCTACAAGTGTTAGTCAAGGGAACATGTGTCAAAAAAGCATAAATGCTTTATGGAAACCCAATACACACTGTTATGTCATGTTTGCAATATTACAGTTCTAATATCCAGTGATATTCAGAAGAGAGATGAGGTCACTGACCTGTATGCTGCGATCTCAATGTCCAATGCCATTTTGACATTCAGGAGGTCCTGGTACTCACGCAGGTGACGGGACATCTCTCCCTTGGTGCTGCGCAGGGCAGCCTCAAGCTGCTGAATGGTGTCCTACACACACACACACACACACACACACAATATGTGACATTAGCACAAAGGCATGTTGGCCATTCAATCTATGCTGAATCAGTTGTATAATAATATAATAATACATTATGATTACTATTAATTAAACTGTAAACCTCTGACACCGTCAGCTCCAGGGTGTGGTCTCACTGAAGGTATGCCTGTAGCTATGCCATATAAAGATTAATATTTGTCTTACCTGCATTTCCCCGATTTCATTGCTATGGCGATCCTCCATCTCAGCCATCTGCCTCTCCAGGGCTTCGTTGTGGCCCCGGAGGGCCTCGATCTCCAAGGTACGGGCCTGCACCTGTCTGCGGTACTCGCTCAGCTCCTCCTTGGAGTGCTTGACAGCGCTCTGGTTGCGGGCGGCTGCCTCGGTAACGCTGGCGAACTTGGAGCGGTACCACTCCTCGGCCTGGACCTGGTTCTTGGCAGACAGGGTCTCGTACTGGGCACGGATATCTTTCAGGGCTGCAGCCAGGTCGGGTTGGCTCATGTCCATCTCCACCGACACCTTTGGGAAGGTCATCCAGAGGGCAAGCGACAAACAGTGAACAGAGTCAGAATATGGATGATCAATCTGATCAAATAAGTATGGGGATGCAGTATGATGATGAATACCACTGCATTAAACCATATTACTAGCCAATACTGTTGATGACTAACCTCATTCATGGTATGTTTGCTTTGTTACTTCCATGCACAAACATTGCATCATTTAATAACCACATTCAGTAACAGTAACATATGGTGACATGTGCATTTCCTTGCTTTAATACGATCCTCCACATATGTGCACAGGGCAGGGAACAGCTGTATCCTTTGCTTTTTGTATATTATGAAAAAGGTGATATCTTGTGTTGATCTGCTGTCCTGCTGCAGCCAGTAAAGTGAAATGCTATTGGTTAAGGGAATGGAGCGCTGAATCGTCTCTTTTCTGCCAATGAGAGCTGTGCTGTCAATAGCTTACTTCACAATAATATTCTCTTCAGAGCAGACTAAGCCCTTAGAGATATCGCCCCAGCAACTATCATTCTACTTATTAATGATATAAAATGAAGTTCCCTGCATTGACTTCTGTTCAATAATGCACTGCATACTTTCTCAACAAAAAATAATATAATTCAAATTGTATATTATATCTCTTAACATTCAACATTGGCATGGTTTATATAAATTGTAAGATCATGAAACAAATCTGACAACATTGCAATAAACATCTGTCTTGGCAGAATGCGTGTGTGTGTGTGTGTGTGTGTGTGTGGTTTACTTGGGTGCAAGACTGTGTGGGTATAGCCTACAATCAAAACAGGAACAACAAAGAGTGTGTTATAGCTCCAATCTAGTGTGTCATGCCCCACAGTAAAATGCTAAAAACAAATTGTGTTCATATAGCTAGAGTTGTGTGAATACAACTATAAAGGCTATTCGTCCTGTCAGACCACACCCTTTGAAAATGCGCTATTCCTCTGCACCTCTGTCTCAAACACAGACACACGCAAATATTATTTCTCTCTCTCGCACTCTTGCTCTTTTGATCCTATATCTCTCTAAAACATTCTACATATTTAAACAGCCTATATACTGTACACGCTGTATAATGTAACGGCTTGCTCAAATACAAAAATTGACGGGTTGCACCAAATTTACTTAGATCGAATAGTATAATCTCCTAACTTTACGTGACAGTGATGCGTGTCATGATGCAGGTATGATACGGTCGTTATGGGAGGGACAGCGAGTGGTGCTGAAACGGAACTGCAGTGTCATAAATTTCCAGACTGCCGCTAATCGCAATGCGCAGTGTTACAAATTGCTCAAGGTGCCTCGTGTCATCACGAGTGTTAAACGCCTACAAACACCGAAGTGGTTATATTTATACCACTTCCTTACTCAAAGAAGGAAAAAGCAAAAAAAAAAAAAAAAAGTTAAATCAGCAGATATTGTGGCTATTAAGTTAAAACATATGCGGCTATAGTAAAACGTGTGGTAAATGTTAAGGTCGACTAATCATGACAATATTGACTGTAGGATAACTTCTATCTCTGGCCGGTGTTCGACCGTACCTGCGTGGCTTGCAGAGACGCCTGCAGCTCCTGCAACTCTTCCTCGTGAACTTTCCTGAGGAAGGCGATTTCATCCAACAGTGACTCCACCTTCTTCTCCAGCTCAAGGCGTGCGAGCGTGGCGTCGTCCACATCCTTGCGGTAGCCCTTCAGGGTGTTCTCCGCCTCCTCGCGGAGCCGGGTCTCCTCTTCCAGTTTCTCCTTCATGCGGTCTAGCGTGTCGTGCATCTGCACGCAGTCCAGGTGCATCTGGCTCTTCTCGTGTGTCAGGTCCTCGACGCGCGCCCGAAGCTCACGGATCTCCTGCTCGTACAGGTCGTGGAGGCGAGAAGGCTCGTTGTGGCGCTGACGCAGCAGGGTCACCTCGGCCTCGAGCACCTTGTTCTGCTGCTCCAAGTTGTGCACCTTCTCGATGAACGACACGAAGCGGTCGTTGAGGCCCTGCAGCTGCTCCTTCTCGTTGGTGCGGATGATCTTCAGTTCGTTGGTGACGGCCGTGGACTGCGTCAAGTCCACCGTGTCTGGCACGGAGGACGAGAAACTGCGCCCGGCGCCAACTTTGCGGTAGCTGGATGAGGTGACCACCGACGGGGAGCCGTAGACGCGGTGGCTAGTGCGGTAGCCCGCCGACAGACGGGACGGGCTACTGCCCAGTGACACCCGACCCTGCCGGGGGGCATCTCCGAAAATCTTACGATAAGAGCTGCTGGTGTACATATCGCTGGAGTAACTCATGTTTCCAGGTGTAATCAAGGTCCTCGCCGCTTTTTTGTGGAAAGTAGGCGTGTAAGAGAGAAAGAGAGAAACAGAGGGAAAGAAAGAGAGACAAAGAAAGAGAGAGAGAGAGAGAGAGAGAGAGAGAGAGAGAGAGAGGGGGGAGAAGTGAGATGCAAGTAGTGTGCGGCCAGGACAGGTGCTTTTATAGTGACTCTGCGGCGGCACGTGACGCAGTGACAACTGGAGATGGGGAAACCTGCATGCTTTTGCAAAAAAAAAAGGTCCATTCTCTAGGGGGACACGAATTCACTCATGCGGCTCCTTTTTGCCTTGTAGCGCTGTTCATCCATAATTAGTTAACTGGGATAGAAACAGCCTTGAGGTATGATCAAGGATGTTAGGCAGCAGAAGTTCAGTGTTACGCAACGTTTAGCGTGCGCATTGTGAGAAACAGATTGCTGTCATCCCTACAAATATACACTAATTGACTTAGAAATGTAGCCTACCATGTGAAAAAATATTTTAGGTTAAGGCAGGTCTTGTTATCCCACGAAATAAACATATATTAGAAAACGTATTGGCTATGTCATATTGTCATATGGGCGGACGTGTTTATATGCGTTTTAACACTGTCATTGCAGTTTGTCAGTGCTGTGCCAGCAGAATGGCAAAAGGTGCATTAAATTGGTTGTGTAGGTGTATTGCAGTCTGCATCTAGTCCCGCAAACACGCCCCGACCTCCGCAACATCTGAATATGGGATGAGATGCAATATTTGGTGGACTGATTCTTCCACCCTCACGAATTGATCTGCCACAAAAGCTTGTGAGTTGTCAATTATAGGGTCTATGGGCTAAAGGACGTCCTTTTTAAATAACGGCTGAAAACAGCCAATTCGAATGTATTGCGTTTCACACTTTCACAGACATGAAACACGCCGTGGAGGGAGGAAGGGGGGCTGGGTGGGGAGGGGGGGGGGGGGGGGGGGGGG
>JAODLL010000024.1:4725988-4737004 GCA_026546735.1 Forbesichthys agassizii | reverse complement strand
TGTAAGAGCGTCTACTCTCTGCCTGGGAGATCGGAGTTCGATTCCCGGAGGGGGACGGACGATCTCCGTCACATAGGGAATACCTCAAAACATTTAAATATCCACATATAAAGACTACTCTGCAATTCTTACAGATATATTGTTGTCCCAGATTATGCAGCTAGGTAACTCCACACTGTTGTTTGCCATTTCAAGTAAGGGCTGTTACCTATCTATTCATGGGGTTAATGTGTTTATTTTAAACAATTAATGAATCTGTGCACTTCTGTGAAACTGACAGTGCTCATGAATCATGATGACCCCCACTGCAGTGTATCCTGCAGCCACCTTGTACTGACCCATGCAGATGTGTTAAGCAGTCGGTTAGCACAAGTTAGACTGACATGTGCTGCTGTCACACAGTCAGAGTTTCAGCAAGTCAAAACAAGGCCCTAATAAAGACTACGTCACAACTACATATATGCATACTGTAGATTAATAAAAATGGTATAAGCGAAAGCAATCAGTTTACAATTTGGTCATTTGGCAGACATACAGTAGTTACAGGAATTAAGGCGCATATGGTGTTGGAAATAATGCTTAAGGGTCGACCACTAGACAATCCTGAGAGCCATGAGTAGAAATAAAACAACTAAGAATGTACGCTACAGCACTACATGTATGAACACAGAGTTGGGGTAAAGCTTACCTGCTACTTGTATTTTTCTTGCTTTTGCTTCTCCGTTTCAAGCTGTCCCTCTCTTTACTGCTGGTGAATGGTAACATAGAGGCATAGCCATGTTCAGCTTCTGGAAGCACATAAACAACATTATTGCTCGCAGTACAATATTCAATTGAATCAAGACTCAACACTTCCTGTACTTACTATCATGCAAATCCAGATATATCAACAATGCAGATGTATACTGTACAAAATGTTCTAGGCTATAATTATACTATTTAATACTAGTGATAATGCTACCTTTACCAGTGCCTGTTTGTTAAGAAGTCCTGCAACTGTGCTTATATCTGAGACTTAAAATAGATAGTTTGCTATGATGCTTGTCTGTATGTTTATGCAATGCACCAAACTTCAGTCAAATTCCTTGGAAGTGGAAATGTACCTGCAAAATACATTTAACTGAATGCAAAACGTTATACAATTATGATGTATGACGAATTTGTAGTGTACTCGTATTTAAAACCTTTTTTTCCTGCCACCCCTAACAATGATGTCATCTTAAACTGGAGTAAACCCCATAGCCAAATCAAACACAAGACGTGTAGGGGGACACTGAGCTGAATGACCAATGCTATAGGAAAACAACATCTCTCTTCATATTGAATAGCAGTCACCTGTCACATACATTTTTTTAGTGCATAATATAATAAGACATACATTGCACTAGTGTTGAATGCAGAGTATACTGCTGCAGCATCTTTCAGGTCAAGCCACAATTTAGTGCTTTATACTGAATTACTCAGGATATTTTAAAATTATAAAATTACGTTAAAGGGGAATGTCTTGTTTATTCTTCATTAATAACATAAATTGAGCTATAATATAAAATGTTACCTCTTTCTCTCCGCTCAAGATATTCGGCTGCTTCGATCAACATCTGCACCATTCCGATCGCCGCCATTTTCAACAATATCGTTGTGATAAAAACAACAGTTTTATATTCAGTGTTTAACCTTCTATTACTGGTTTGCGTTGTGTTCGGGTACGGTAGATTCCTTTGTTCAGTTGGTGATTAATGGGCTAAAGTATAAAAAACTGGAGATGTGAATTTAGAATGATGCTGATTGTTGTTTTCGTTTTTACAGCACCAGCAGTTCGACAAAATACCTTGTTATATTAAAATGCTGCCGAAATGTATCTACCGTACTCAGCTGGTCGATACTCGCGCTGACAGCTTTTTGGATACTTGGACTGTACGGTAGTGTTTTTGTCTGGTCGTTTGAAAACAGCTTGACAGCAATATTCTGACTGCTGGATCGAAAAAGTCAACTGTTGTGCTGTTTGGCAAAAAGACTGTTGTTGTAACGTCGTCTAGCGATAACTGTCAGATTTTCGTCAGCTCGGTTATGACGGTCAAAGAAAATTGATAGCTGGTTAGTTCGATGGTCACGGGCTTTCCTGAGCTGAAAAAATGCTAACCGCTAGCTATTCTAAACTTCCACCGACGATCCAACCTTGTCGAGTAAAAAGTATTGTAGTGGGCTTGTGCTGGTTGGATGTTGGTTAAGAGATATGCCTGTGCAAAAATTACATACAGCGACTGAAAAACTGAGCTGAATGTTTATCAAACTGCTTCCAAAATAGTGGCTTGTTGATTCGAGCGACAGCCAATACATTGCCAAAAAAGCTTCTGTGTGCTCTCATATGATTGGATAATGGACGTACCACACAGCATTTCTATTTGACATTGGGAAAGCCAATCAAAGCAAGTGGCTCAGACGATTGAAACTGGGGTTGCGTTCAGTGGACTGAACGTTCTGAACGTTCAATTAGCTTTTTTACTGAACGTTCAGAACATTTTCATAAATGTTCAAAACGTTATTGAACTACTTTCAAACCCGTTTGCTCATAATAGGCTTTGCGAGTGTTGCTCGGGGACGTGTAGAAAGTGTAGCCACATATGTTCCAGGGTGTTTTAAGTATTTGTGAAAACCCATAGACATTAGCATTTTAACAAATAGTACATATTTCCATCTTAAATGTATGCCTTTTTTTTCTTAAATGAAATGCATACAATTCTGATATCGAATATGTTGCTGACAGCCATTGGACATATCCTTTTAATTAAATTGGTACAAAACTATGTAGCCTACGGACATAAGTGGTTCTAGCTGGTTATCGATCATAGTCGCGCATATACAGCTAAAACACAATTATCTAAAGCACTACAACACAAACGATGGCTTTGTAGTTGTTAGCCATGTGAGCGTTGTTCAACCTATGGCCAACCCAACTCCTCCCTGTTTTGTAACCTGCTGTTCAGTCCACTGCCGTTAGTGTTCATTGTATTTATAGCAAACGTTTTAACATCCTGAACGCAGGGTGGGTGTTATGTGCGGCCATTTTGGATCCAATCAACACAAGTTAAAGCACAGCGTGCATAGCCGTAATGGACTCAGTTTCAGCACAACATACAGGAGGGACGTCATTGGTTGACTACTTTTTGAAGTCGATACTGATTTGTCGACATGTCCCACAAACAGCTACACACCCCGTTTCTGACAGGAATCACGCCCACATGCCATGCTGCTTCGCGGTGTAGCGCAGCGATTGGTTTTGGCAGTATTGTTGGTCTTATTTCTAGAACAGCGACTGGTCAGATTCACATGCAGTCTTGTTATTGGGTTGTCTTTGGTGCCATGTGAGAGATGAAACGTGCGTACTGGTTTAAACTCAACTGTATTGGTATAAGCGGATAAAGTTTGATAGATCGTAATACATTGGTTTCGCTTTAATCTAAAACATGTGAAAAAATAGCCACACTCATGACTGTATATGCCTATTGGTATGTAATTATGCCATGAAATTAAATGTTCTACTGCAAGAAAACAACGTGAACTAAAAGCAGATACACTCGACAAAGATATGAGGTTAAAATACATCAAAAAGGGTTTGTAGCAAGTATGTATGTACATCATTAAATCAAACACTGCAATCATTAATTTAGTAATTTAACGTTTATTTTACATAATATTGGTACAAAACATTAAGCCAATAGCACAACGCAAACATTCAAGGAAAACTTTGAGATATAATTCTTCAGTATTTTAATAAATTCTCTTCAAGCGATGAAGTCCAGTGGCCTATTAAAGCCACCCTTTCTGTTCATGTACTGCCTGTAAAAATGCATAAGAAAAAAAATAAAACATATTACATCAGTTACCCTTTCAACACTCGCATTACATCACCAACCACCAATAGGAGAGTGCTTATGTCTATGTCTCTGCATAGAAACACCTGCAGCAGAGGTGATTGGCTGCAATAGCCATGATTTGTTGATGGTGTGCTTCATTTTACAGAGCCACAACTTGGGAGATTTTACAGTACAAACTGGTTAGTTTGAGCTTGCCAAATCACAGACAACTAAAACAAGTCACAAAACCGGGAGAAAAAAGGCTTAGGCCTACCAAAAAAAAGGTATTGCTACATGTCTATGATGATCTATTCAACTTATTTCGTGAATACAAGTATATTCAGTTTAATATACATTAGGCCTGTAACAATAATTACTCCATCATCTTATGAAATATATGGACATGCCTTCGATAACTTTTCAGACCTCACTAAAAGTGAATGTTGTTTTTACACGTGTTGCTGACATATGTTGGCCAATGTTGCGCTGCTTCTGTGTTCGTGTGTCTGCTCACATGTAGCGCTACACACACACACAGAACAGACAGCGACAGGTGATAAAGTGTTCAAGGACAATGGGTATTTTAATAGGTGTTTTTCCAGACAACTACATAATTCCAGCAAACTGTTAGGAAGAATAAATGCAAAAATACTATTTGTTCCATGCGCTTAAAGGTAAACTTTTAGGCATGTAGCATACCGGTTAAAGTTCCTACCTACATGAGAAAACACGGCAATGCATTGCTGCAAATGCTCAAATATGAATATAATAAGATGAAATTTTTCTGTTTTCTTAGGCTAATAATAATGATATTGTGTTTTCATTAAAAAGAATGCTTTTACCCACAATCAGGGACAGATTGTTCTTTAGGGCGATGCACCATCAAAGGGAGAAAGAGGAGGACATTTCCAACTTTACCAGTGTATGCTAGCTGACCATCCTGGCTCTAAATATCTTAATTAAATCAGGGTCCAATGTTCAGTGGAGTACATATAGCCTCCAGCCCCTTTTTGGGCAATTTCAATATGGATGAAAATCATCCTGATTGCTCTCATAGACGTTGACATTAACATATTTTTTCAAATATGCAGGCTCTGCGCAATGCATTCTCCGGGAGGGCTTGCACTAACGTGTCTACGTCATACACGTTTGTAGGTATGTCAGTGATGCGCGCTGTCTACGCAACATGGCCTAGAATGTTTTGTCGTCGCACATTATGGATTGTGTCTAATCCACTCTGTCTGCATGACTTGCGAATATAATACTAATTGGTAAGATCGTGTACAATGTTGTGAATGTGAAACAGAAATTACGTTATAAAAATAACATTTATTAACAAAAGATAGGAATCTTTGCCGTCTGTGTAATCCATGGATGCAGCATACTGTATTTTACGTCTCCTTGTAGCATACATACATAAAAGCATTATAATGCTATTTTTAAATAGGTTGCATTAATAATACTATAATGACAATATAATAAATCGCAATTATTTCTGGGACAATATATCTCCCAACAAAAATAGTTATGGCAGGCCTAATATACATTAACTGTTGTTCCATATGGGGAAGTACCGGTACCTGTATTTTCTCTTCTGAGACACATTTATAGCATGTGCATTAACTGATCCATCCGTTTTTTTCCCCTGTTTGAACACACAAAAAAAATTTGCCTATCACATTATGGTGCATATAAATACTACATTTAATTGTTTATATAAAAGGCAAGCTATAATTGGATTCAAATACAAACATTTGGGGCATTGTAGTTAGTTGAAGCAGTCATTCCATGAAAACTGAATAATTTTACATGTTTTTGAAATGAGTTATGCGGATGTGACTTTGAGACGTACTGGGTTTTTCAAAAGTTGACCGTTACCTTCCAAGTCTTATTGTCATAGAAGGAAAAAAAGGCAAAGAAACACAAAAATTTGAAAAGTGAGTGGTTACTACATAGAACCTGCGCCGTTTGTTTACAAACACTCCTATGAAGATATGACTGTCCAGTCATCTACCATAATATTCAGCAAAACATACAAGCTAAGGAACTGATGATCGCCAGTATGCCAACCGCAAGTAAAAGTTTAATGTTCAACATTTGCAGATTACCAAATCTGTAAACCTTCAGCCCTGGATATATCCACTGGGAGGACCTATAATTTTCAGCGAGATAATCCAACCGTTGTAATAAGATATAAATACTGTTAACTTCATAATCCAAAATACTTTTGTAGACCTGTCAAAATCATATTTTAGACATTTTAAGGCCTTAAATTAAGATGATTGTATTTTAAATTTCTTAAAACTTTAAGGACCAGTGGAAACCCTGCATCTAAAGTGGCATTCAGACTACAGGCGGCAATAGCTGCGCCCACCGCGGCGGCAAGCGGAAGGTTGAACCTACACACTAACTGCGTCAACAGGCGAAGAGGATGCAATGACTCCTTTAATGTATACGTGTTTACATTTAGTAAAAATAAATAAAAGACTTGAGTAAAGTGCATATTATTTCACACGCACTTTATGCCAAATGTGAGAAAACACAAGAAATCATATATTGTGTCAAATATAAATACATTAATGTAAAATAATCTGTACATACACACACATACACACAAAAAATAGCACCACCTGGTGGCTGGACCTACATTTTGAACCATACCAACAATCTTACCTTAGTAGTGTCAAAAGAACCAAATCCCATCATTTTCATCATTTCAATTTCCTCCTCTGTTTTGCCTTCCATTTCTTCAGCTGCAAAATAGTGAAATTGACAAACATGCAGAAAATCTAAAGAATCCAACAAATGCCAGCCTCCTCCTTAGCCGTGCGTCTAGTGCCGCACCAATGGTCCAACAGAGGAGACTGGTATACATTGTGTTTTTCCTTGCTATGGATCACTACATAGCAATCTTTGCCATTAGGTGAGAGAGCTTTGTAATTGACGCAAAATACATTGAAATCCAAACAGTTCATTCTGAGCGCATCTGTATAAATAAAACTAGAATCGCATTTCAATACACTTTCAAATGTGTTCTGGATGATGATGATGATAATAATAATAATAATAATAATAATAATAATCTACACTGTAGAAGACTATGCAAATTAAAAAAAAAAAAATAGAATGGGAAGGTCTATCCAATTTTTTGACTGGTATTGTATGTAACATTTAAGACATTTTATGGACCATTACTTCATGAGACGGCATCAAAATATGAACTGCTCTATATTGTAATGAAAAGATGAGAGCATACAAATACAGGATACATTTTTTTAGGCATGGGTAATATTCTAGTTAAGGACATGCAACAGGGTGCACACATTGGGAATTCTAGACTATTTTTAAATGTGCTCAAGCACACCTAAATTGCATTTCAGCACCCCTAAAAATAAATAATTTAAATTATTTTCAGGAATAATTTTGGCCAATATTTTAGCCCTGAACATTTTTCCAAACATGGCTTGCCTGTTAGAGATTGGACAACAATATAGGTATAAACACAGCCTATGATTTAGCAGGCACTCAGTTGCATTCTCATTAGGGTTTCCCATGAATGTTTGATCCTAGAAACGCCCGTGGGCACATTCTGCCGCACACTATAGTTTAAGTATCAGTGCGCCTTGTTCTATGGCGCTGAAGGCCAATCAGGCTGAACTAAAGATGGTTATGCTCGCTCATAATACAGAAGCGGCACGGATAACATCATCACAAACATGATCTAGCGGCGCCTGAGATTGTAGCGTTCTCATTACCTTCAAGTCCGAATACAGAGTTACATTCCCCGTTGCCTATGCTACGCGTCTTACTTTTGTTATTGAACCGGACGCTGACTGCCTTGTTAAAAGGCAGCCAGCACATCTCACCCAGCTCTCACCCAGCACAATAGCTTAGTTGCACATCTTTCATCTCAAACAAGAAAAAGCCTAAACCGAAGTGCCGCTTTACTTCAGGATTAGCCAAAATCTTCCGACGCTGCTAGCGCAACAGAACTCCCACCAATGTGTTTCCTTTTGTTTCATGTGTTTGTTGTTGGTGGGTGTATCAGAGTAGTCTATAATTTCAAAGAATGACTGGTAGAGGAGCACCACACTGATTAGTTGGAATTACCTTCAAACCAGGAAGACCGCATGCATTTATACAACCATTGACTTGACAAAAAAAAAAAAAACTGGGCCAGATGCACATCGCATATACCATGTGATGTGCTAATTTCATTGTTTCAAATAGCAATTTTGGCTTGAAAATGTTTAATCGTTCAGCCCTAGCGCTTAAAATGATTTTCAATAGGATCCTTTGTTAAAATAACGTGGGGTAGAGCGAGGGGAGATTGTCCACTAGTTAATCAATCACGTACATCTTTCTTTTGGCCAGATACATTTTTTTAATGAAATGTAATGATGGGTTGCAAATATAGTCTACTTAGGCAACCGTGGACACGAGTGGAATTTGGCAGTTTGGCTATAACATTTGTTATATTTTTAATAAAGGCAAATTATATCACAAAAATTATTGTTACATCGCCCAGCTCTATTAGTACTGTATGATAATTTATCTACAATTACTTTTGTTTAATTTCTTTTGATGTCGAGATGAAGACAGAAACAGAATAGACCATTTTTTGTGTTTTATGCATTACAATACACAAATAAATTAGTTTAAATTCCTACTTAGACATTAACTGATGTGTGTCTGCAAATACCTGACATCTCAATTTGCTTTACTGGCTTCTCCTTGACATCTTTTCGCTCATCCTTCGACCTCCCGGGAGAGAGGGAAGTGGAACGGAGACGTCTAGGAGGAGACCTGCATACAGGACACAGACACAGCTGGAGGACGGGTTATCAAGACTACTCCTTTCCTACTTTATTATATGCACCTATAAGCTACGTCGTCATCATTCCTGTAATGTGCCACAGCGCAAATCTGTTTTTGGACACAATCAAACCCACTGGAACAGCCTCCTATACGTTTGTAAAGCAAAGAGTATTTTCCACAGATCACATATAGATTTGGCTCACCTTGAACGTCTTCTGTGAGGAGAGCGTGAGCGGCTCCTACGCCTCTCTCTGTGAGGAGAGCGTGAGCGCTCCCTCTCCCTGCGTCTTCTCTCACGTGATGCGGAGCGAGAACGTCGCCTCTCTGCACGAAACAGTTGTTAAAAAGCAGTCCAACAGTTCTACAATGTACTTTAGTGTAATGCAGCCTCATATTTATTGATTCTGATTTGGACTAACAGTGACCCCCAAAAGATAATTTATTAATTTCCACATTGACTGCTAGTCAGGATTCCCACTCCAAGTTAAATGTCAAATACCCTGAATATCTGAATTTCCGTGACCTATATTGAACAGAAAAACAGACCACCAGAATGAAAGGGACAGACAACATAACATCAATAAACAAATAGAAAATTAATGTCATGTTTAGCTAAATGAATGTGATATTTTGCAAGGATATTAATAACGTAAACAGTCAGACTAGTGGTTAAATTGTGTTTGTATTTAAGGAGGACCCTTATGCGGGGGTTCCGGACTTCCACTGGACATTTTTATATTTCAAACTTTCTTGACTGAATTATGGTAAATTTTAGATACAATTTCTCTAGAAATGTATGGTGGGCAGGTTAGTTTATGTACCAAGGAAAACATACTACATCCAACGTACTAGCGTGATTTGTTGAGACCTCTCAAATTCTAAATAAAAATATAATGCAGATATCATTCCCTGATATTGCATAATACGATGTCTGAATCGATGTCAGACATCGTATTATGCTATAAACTATATACATGTCCGGATATAGTTTTTTAAAAATTCCATGATATTTCAGAAATATCATTACCAATGGGAATACCCAACGATAGTGCAGACTTTTCACTGTGCAAATACGTTTCCTAATGTTGTTGACCAGTACTAGACCTAGAAGGAAGTTCTCTTTAATTGGTATATTGAATATTAATATAAATCATTTAAATATGAATTTACGGGCTAAGTCTACCGTAGCTGCGTCATGAGCTGCGTCGACACAAGGGCTAATAATGGCTAGTGGTGGTTAGCGTACCGATACAGTTAAGTCCTAGTTTGGTTAAAACCGATATATTCTTACCTCGTCTGGGCGGAGTTCGGCTCCTGCTTCTGCCCATCTCAAAACAACTGTCAACTTTACGCAATAGCAGTAAATATGTGTTAATAAACCTGCAACGCTGTAACTTTCAAATGCAGTCCGCAAGCAATCCAAACAGGCTTTAACCGTTTCCTTAGAAAACACCAGAGCTTCCGTTTTCTGCATCTGTGTGATCGCCACCTACTGGTGAAGAATTTATCTTTTTGTTTTATAACGCTGTGTGCTCACTGCTCAATTTAAATACAGAACATAAATAAACGTGTCGCCCACATGGTTGGGAAGTAAGTATTAGTAGTAGTTTTTATTAGCATACTTCTAGGACTACAATCATATTGAAAAGGAAGTTTGCAGAAGAAAAACGCATAAAAAAACCGGCAGTTTTCTTATTAACCTTTCATCAATCAATAATTGAGGTCAGGTCAGCTCCTCTGGTAGAGGCTTTTTAATTATATCCAAAGCCCCAACTGAAACTCGTGGCGAAGCTTCCTTTCAATATTATTGTCAATGTTGGCTTTGAGTATCTGGGATTTTCTCTTTACCATTCTTTAGAGTTGGGGCTTTGGATCTTGGGCTCATTCTCCGGTGTTTCTGTTTTAGTCGGAGCATGGAGCATATTTATTTATTCAGTGCTCTGCTTCTAGTGTTTCCTCACAGCAGATTTGAGTGTTATGCTGTGTGTGTGTGTGTGTGTGTGTGGGGGGGGGGGTTGGCTTTGAGTATCTGGGATTTTATCTTTACCATCCTTTAGAGTTGGGGCTTTGGATCTTGGGCTCATTCTCCTGTGTTTCTGTTTTAGTCGGAGCATGGGGACTGGGGGATGTTGGGTGTTGGTTTGGGCAGTAATGTGTTCGGGATCACTGGCCATGTGGTTCTGGGAGCGGGTCATTGGACACCGGTGTAGTGTGGGTTGGATGGGTGGATTATCTTTCCCCCGTATGGGCGCTCTGGTATTGCTGGTTGGGTTACACGCCTGCCCGTGGTCTGGCCTGCTGATCTGGTGGCACTTTTGTCGCTGCCGTGGGTGGGGCTTGGGGG
>JAODLL010000024.1:4711333-4725888 GCA_026546735.1 Forbesichthys agassizii | reverse complement strand
GCCCAGCCTCTCCATCTGTCGCCCTTATATGCCGGCAGCAATTGAGCTAAATTAGACTGTGATGCACAGGGGTTTAAATTGTTGATGTTATGTTTTGGATAAAATTTAAAAAAAAAAAAAGATATTCGCTAAAAATAAAATAAACGTTTTTTTTTTTAAATGTATTTATTTTATTTTTTTTAAAGCATAAAAGGAAAATGGAACACTGTGAGTCTACGGTACTAATTCAAAAAACAAACTTCTGATAGGCTGAAGTGACTTAACTTTACTTCACTGGCTGCAGGATAAATGGAAACAGGCAAATGTAGATGACTACATAATACAAACGTGGATGTATTGGATACAAATGTAACATTAACAAGCTAGCGTAATATTTGTTTTGCTTGAACAGTCTAGCCACAAAGTAGAAGTATGGTTGCGGGACTCTTTGTGGTGGCGGAGCCAAATAAATCATGAAACAAACAAACCTGTTGCCATGGTGGCAGGCAGCTATGCTCACCTCGCAGCTCCTGCAGAAGGCGCAGGGCATGGGCGTGCTCCTGTGCCAGCCTGGTGGCGTCCTCCTCCAGAGTGGCCTGTCTCTTCGTGCTTTGCTCAAGCAGGACGGCCACACCCTCGGCAGCACATAAGGCTTCCTGGCACCACAGGCACAACAAACTGGTTGGACTGCATCACAGCACACTACAGCTCTAGTCCAGGCCATTACACTCAATGTCTCCTCCTCTGGAATGCCTTGTGATGATCAAACACCTTTCATGTACTGACTATTACAGCACCAACTAGTGGCTAAGCTTCTGTGGATCCATATGTATGCCACTGCATGCTATCAACTGGGGGCTCACATTCTCACTAACAGTGCATGTGATTAAGGGCTATATAAATAAACTTGTTTTGATAGCCATAATATACTGTAAATCAGTATATTATGGCTTTTTCACTCAAGTTTGTGACATTTGTGTTTGGTAGATTATTTCTTTGTTGTTACAATGCTTCTTGGCAATCCATCTTCTACCATTGGAAAGCCTGATTATTTATTTTTTAAATTATGCCACAATTGTAAGGAACATGCATTTGTGGGTATGTGGGTTGCGCTCATGAAACAATTGTCAAATCTTCTGACAATCAGTGCGTTTACATGGACTTGAGTATCCTTGTTATGATTGGGTTTTTAAGTATCCCGTTTTTGTATTTGTATAACCATAGGGCAGCAACAAACAATGGCAACAATGAAAGCGTCTCACTGCTGAACGATAAAACAGTTTTGTTTTTCGGTCAGAAAATAATTGAGCCTGACACTGGTCAAACTGGAGAACACATTTACTCTTCTCTACAGCTCTCGTCACCCATTGAATGCCATATTAAGTGGCCTCATTATTTTCAATATTACAGTGAAGTTTACGGCTAACGCAGCTACAGACATGGCAGTTTAAATAACCTGTTGGTTTTGTAACATATGCCTGCATACATAGAATGCTAGTTAGTAACCGGGATACTGTATATCATGTATACAGGGATATGAGTAACCTGATACATCTGTGGTCATGTAAACACCATATCCCGAATATAATCAAAACCGGGATAAGCCTCATAACGGAGTGCCAAACTTCTTGTTTGGTGTTGTTTGGGGGTTTGGATGATAGAAGTCTGTAGTGGAGACCACTATGCAATGAAATGAAAACGCTGGTTCTGGATGATTACCACACTCCCCTTGGACTGTCGGCTAGAACACCACTTCAAGCCAGGATACACGTGCAGTTTGGATATTCTATATTGATCGTCCCAGTAGGTGTAGCTATGCAGTATGGGTGTGTGTGTGTGTGTGTGTGTGTGTGTGTGTGTGTGTGGTCATAGGTAATTTACGCACACAAAGAAACACGATCGCGCCTCGAGTCTTCCCCCATTAACCAGCAACAACGAGCTTAAGCATCTTGGTACTATCTCGGCCAAGGTTCGCGATCGGTGACGTCATCATCGTGTACGAATCAAGACAATGAAACGTAACAACGGAACCTGGAACTACGCGCACATTATATTTATATTATATATAGACACTATATGTAAGTATACACACACACACACATCCAACTGGAAACAAACAGTCCAACTGAGGAACAGATTCATGTCCTTTTGTACAAAGCGTGGTTGTGTTGGTCACTCTGTCATGAACAGCACACCCAAGATGACCCCGTAAGTGTTTACTTTTCGTCCTTACTTTTTGTTCATTTTAGTTTGAGGCTTTGATTTGAATGGTTTCATGTTTTATCTTCCCTTGCTGGTAACAGCAACCAAGCGTTAACCTAAACACAACATCACAGGAGTAATACATTGCTGAGTAGTAGGTGTGGGCATAATTTGCCTGAGGAAGTCTCGGGCTCATTCATATCAGGCACTACTGAAATATTGCAGAATAACACCTTGTCTAAAAACGTTTGCAGTTTAAATGATGTAATAATTGACACATTAGAAAACACTGTGTGTTACCATCAGTTTGGCTTGTGTCTGTGATTCTTTTTTCTGACTCTCTTGCATTTGTCCCTGGGTCCACTTGAGTTGGTCTTTCAGTGTGTCCATCTCCTTGTCCAGTGCCTGCTTCTGAAGTGACAGCTGGTGAACACATTCAAGAGGGGGTTAGGCAACACTAATTAGTCTAACAAAAGACATCAATAGCACATTTTTTACAGGGTTTTGTAGTCATGAAGTCAAACAGAAAAAGAATAAAGACAATACAAAGAGAGCAAGGAGAGATCAATAGCTAATAAGATTTACTTATGAATTTACTGTATTTTCTGATACTCTAGGGTAATGGATTAGATCTAGGAACTAGGATTATCTGACACAGGTTAATGCTAATATGTTTTCTATGAATTTACATTTAGTACAATTAGTACAGGGCAACACATTATAGGGCATAAAAATTGCCCTATAATGTGTTGCCCTGCAGACTGAAATGTACTTCATTATACATCATTTGTATTGCTTGATATGAATCAGCTATCAAAAGTAATTGGCTATGTTCACATGCACACGAGTATTACACTATTATTCCGACTATATTCCGGCAATATTCCCAATTTTATTAAGTATCACGTAAACAGCGTATTCCATTTGGATATTCCGAATGAAGCATTTTTTGATAAATGCACATGGGCTATACAAATATTATTCAGGTTTTAAGAGCATGTATACAGCATATTTGAAATATGAGTCTCAAGTGGTTTTTTTCCCTGCATTTTATGCCTTTTGGTCTCTTGCCTGTTTATGGTAAGAGATGTGCAGAACACAATCTCCTTTTTTGTTGCAAATAAGCAAAATATAACACGCAACTCCAGCCGTTCCATTTGTCCATATTTTAGAACATTAATTCAGTTTGAAAAGTAGGAAATTCCTCTGTATAGGGTGATGCAGGTATTTAAATGGTGTAGCTGTATACATGTTTGATGTATAAATTGAAATATGTAGTATGTACGGATCATTCCAACTAGACAAGATGGAGACATTGTGTGCCCACTAAATAGACAGTACTAGAGTATATGCTTTATTCCTGAGTAGCTTGTTTTGACTGTAGCAATGGAAGTAACTGAAGCAACTCAAGTGACTGCATTATCTCAGCTTGCACTCCAGACCAATAGCAGCGCATGCATTTTAACAAGCTAACCCTAGCATCACGTGCACACACGCACAAAGTCCACTCAGCCCTCATGCACTCACACAGACATCTTTCACCATGCCCCATACCCAACCCAACATGCCTTTATGGTTCTCTTTTTAAAAACACACACATGCAGTTTGACTCTCACACTGTGTGTTGCAATGTCAAACATACCTTCAGCGTTCAACCCCTCCGCTGAGGAGAAACCGAGAGAAGGATAGTAGAAGGGAAAGAGAGAAAGCAAGGGTGAAACTCCTAAAAAAAGAAGTTGAAAAGCATGGAAGAAAGCATGCGTAGGATAACAGTGACATTTATTCTGTGACCTGGCATGCAAGAGGCACAAATCCCTTAGGAAGGAGGGAAAGAGAGAAGGGACATAGCTAGGATGGAGGGAACGAAAGAAGGGACATAGCTAGGATGAGGGAAAGATAAAAGGGACAGATAGGATGGAGGGAAAGAGAGAAGGGACATAGCTAGGAAAACAGCGACAAAGCTGTTTGGACAGACAAAAAAGATCTGTAGTAATCTAGTTCTGTGAAATGTTAGACATAATCTAGACCATAGGTCAGTGGCTCTCAAAAATGTCCATACTCATGCTGATTCAATATTTCTTGATTAATTAACTATAGGAAAAGTGTTCCTCTGCTCCACCTCATGCAAGACATGATGCATTTTCTTGCCTCGACTAGTTAACCTCTCATAAGTGTACCCTCCTTGTTGGGTTTACACTAGGCACATGTGGTTCTATGGCTGAAACATGGGAGTTGAGGCGCTGTAGCAACTTGTGACGAACAAAGCCATGTTACTTGTGTCTGTCTTGTTCTTGTGTGAAATGGTTTGGCTTTAGACTAACATGTGTGATTCATTCATGCAAACTGGGTGAGGCTTTGTTATGTAGGTATTGAAAGTCAGTTAAATACGCAGGCTATGGTTACTACTTAAAACAGTTTAACCAGCGTAAGGCTAGAATGTGAGTGACAATCCTACCAGCCAATGAAATTCTAAAAACTACCCCACTTCCTGATAATGCTTCCATGCATTAAAGATTTATGTGACATAGTGGTAATAAATGGAAGAGGCTGAGACTAGGTCTTCATTAACTTCAGTGTTTATAAGGGCTTGCACGCTTATGATTGACTATATACAGCTCTGGAAAGTATTACAAAATATATATAGTAGTATAACTTATACTGTAAATGTAAAACAGAAATAAAACAAGAAAAATTAGGAAAGCCTAGTTCAGCCGGACGACGTGATGTCAACTTGTAGTCATTTTTGCGTCATTTTTTGATGCAAACATATTTGACAGAATTCTACAGATTTAACCTATGTAGAATCAACATTGTGCTGTCAACGTTAACAGCATTAAATCAACGTTGAACACCAGTTTGCACCCTCAATTAATATTGAAACAACATTGAAATTATAAACTAGAAATCAACTGCAATGCTATTTCAATGTTATCTCAAAGGTTTATTCTACAGTATGGTATACAGTAGGAGTGGAGCCGTTACGTTAGTCGACTAAGCACAAATAGTTGTTTTTTACGAATATTTATTTAGAACAAATATATGTATTTAAATGATGTCAGGTCCATAAATATTGGGACATCGCCACAATTCTAATCTTTTTAATACACCACCACAATGGATTTGAAATGAAACAAACAAGATGTGCTTTAACTGCAGACTTTCATCTTTCATTTTAGGGTATTTACATCCAAATCAGGTGAACGGTGTAGGAATTACAACAGTTTGTATATGTGCCTCCCACTTTTTAAGGGAAAAAAAGTAATGGGACAGATTAACAATCATAAATCAAACTTTCACTTTTTAATACTTGGTTGCAAATCCTTTAGGGTCAATTACAGCCTGAAGTCTGGAACGCATAGACATCACCAGACGTTGGGTTTCATCCCTGGTGATGCTCTGCCAGGCCTCTACTTCAACTGTCTTCAGTTCCTGCTTGTTCTTGGGGCATTTTCCCTTCAGTTTTGTCTTCCGCAAGTGAAATGCATGCTCAATCAGATTCAGGTCAGGTGATTGACTTGGCCATTGCATAACATTCCACTTCTTTCCCTTAAAAAACTCTTTGGTTGCTTTCGCAGTATGCTTCGGGCCATTGTCCATCTGCACTGTGAAGCAGCGTCCAATGAGTTCTGAAGCATTTGGCTGAACATGAGCAGATAATACTGCCCGAAACACAATTCATCCTGCTGCTTTTGTCAGCAGTCTCATCATCAATAAATACTAGAGAACCAGTTCCATTGGCAGCCATACATGCCCACGCTATGAAACTACCACCACCACGCTTCACTGATGAGGTGTGTAGAAAATTGTGCTTTACATTTGAGATATATATATTAGATCTTATAAGGGCTTAAGAGGGTGCATGTTATTGCTTAAAAGTGAACACACTGGAAGACTAGTGGAAAGTTACAGAAAGAAAACAACAGGCTTTGCAGGAGAACCTAGTGGAGCCAGCTATCTCTCAAGGTCAAGCACAGTTTGGTCTCGGTGACGTCGGCTCTGCTCGGCGACGAAGGAGTTGAGGCCTCATCACTCGGGAAATAAGGATTATGCTTAACAGTTTAGATATCCTTGTAGAGGTATTGTGTGTCACACTATTGTAAGAATTAGACTGTCTTATGCGTAACAAAGTGCTGAGTCAGCAGGGAGCAGGAAAACAGAAACAGATAGGGACAGCATTTTAACGAACAAACTGTTAGTAAACAAGAGATAGGCATGAGGAGGGGACATGAAAAGTGTGTTCACAGATATCTTCCCCAGCAACCACACCCAGCAGGAAGAGAGGAACGGACGTGTTGCCCCAGGATTGGGAGAGAGGGCCAACGACACTCAATCAAGATCAGATAGGGGAAAACACTGTCTGGAATATTATCACTGGGCTGAGAGAGAGGCAGGGTCAGACTTCTCAAACTGTTGATATTGCATGTTGTCGGTCAGGCAATAGAAGTGGCCCAGAGCTCTGTAAATTGTATTTTTGATCTACTATTATTATATTAAAGCTGATTTGATAAACTTGGACACATCGTTTCCTCCTACTTCAACTCCATAAACGAACACGCTGAAACTGGTGTGAGGAGACACCACCCAGATTCCAACAGGTGGTATGCTTTGGATCATGAGCAGTTCCTTTCCTTCTCCATACACTTCTCTTCCCATCACTCTGGTTCAAGTTGATCTTTGTCTCATCTGTCCACAGGATGTTGTTCCAGAACTGTGAAGGCTTTTTTAGATGTTTGGCAAACTCTAATCTGGCCTTCCTGTTTTTGAGGCTCACAATGGTTTACATCTTGTGGTGAACCCTCTGTATTCACTCTGGTGAAGTCTTCTCTTGATAGTTGACTTTGGCACACATACACCTACCTCCTGGAGAGTGTTCTTGATCTGGCCAACTGTTGTGAAGGGTGTTTTCTTCACCAGGGAAAAAATTATTCAGTCATCCACCACAGTTGTTTTCCATGGTCTTCTGGGTCTTTTGGTGTTGCTGAGCTCACCTGTGCGTTCTTTCTTTTTAAGAATGTTCCAAACAGTTGATGTGGCCACACCTAATGGTTTTTGACATCTCTCTGATGGGTTTGTTTTGATTTTTCAGCCTAATGATGGGCTTGCTTCACTGATAGTGACAGCTCTTTGGATCTCATATTGAGAGTTGACAGCAACAGATTCCAAATGCAAATAGCACACTTGAAATTAACTTTAGACCTTTTATCTTCTCCTTGTAAATGAGATAATGAGGGAATAACACACACCTGGCCATGGAACAGCTGAGCAGCCAATTATGGTCCCTTAAAAAGTGGGAGGCACATATACAAACTGTTGTAATTCATACACCGTTCACCTGATTTGGATGTAAATACCCTAAAATTAAAGATGAAAGTCTGCAGTTAAAGCACATCTTGTTTTTTTCCTTTGAAATCCATTGTGGTGGTGTATAGAGCCAAAAAGATTAGTTGTGTCGATGTCCCAATATTTATGGAACTGACTGTAGGTGTTCGGGAGTGAGAGAAAAAAAAAAGTTTCTGGCGTTTATATGTGACCGCGGTGGATAGGCTACTTGCTTTGCTGACGTGACAGGAAGATAATAGAGAGTAGAAGCAGCGCTGACCGCTGTGTGCTACATCTCATAGCTCGGTCGGGTTATTTCTCACATATTCTAAAAGGCACTTCGGGTTGGGGATGTATTTACTAATAAACACAAATATTTCATTTGCAGCATGTATAGTATCGTAGAAACTTGAGTCATATCTTAGTCAGATCTGGTTCTACCGGTTGCAGCCTGTTGCCCCTTTTCCCCCTCACTGATCTGTTGTTATTTAGAGAACCTTGAAAATTGATTGCTAAGGAGGGGAATATATTTATACATTTGTCTTGTTCCAAGCTGTTTCCAGTAGTTTCCATCGCAGATGGACAACGATGACTGATTTCCAGCAGGTTGGGATGTCTTAGACTAAATAAAGTGTAATGGTAAAAAATGCTATTGGCAATTAGCTGCTAGATGCTTGCTGATTAGCTGTTATGCTAGCACAATTGTCAGGACATATTCTGAGCAACAAGTATAAACTAGGCTTAAGATGAGAGTGTCAACAGGGGCATGAGTGAGGGGTGAGTGTACCTTGTCAGCCTGGGCCTGTAGGGTGTTATAAAGCGTCCTGGCCTGTTGGAGCTCCTGGTTGACTTTGTTGACCTCCTGCTGATGGTGCTTCTCCAGACACTGTCTCTCATTCTGGAGCTCTAACAAGTCCTGGTGTTGTCAACCCCACACACACACACAAATGTGAAGCATGGCTGCACGTCACGCTTACCTAAAGGCTCTGTGGCTTTACATGTACATGTTTACTGTAGGAGCTTGGTCATACGTAGATACACAGATTACTAAAATAACACTAAGAGGACACCACAGCTAAAGACCATCAACATTAAATGGTGCCAATCAAAATGTGTATCTATTGTGTGTATATATATATATATACACACACACACACACACACACATATATATACATACACACATATATATACACATACATATACATATATACACATATACATACATATATATACATATACATACATATACACACACACACGTGTCAAGTTCCAACTAAGAGCTGGAAAGGTTTATTTCAATGTTCAGTGGTTTAGCAGTCAGGAGAGAGGATGTCAAAGTAAAAGCATACAGTGACTTATTGTATCAACCATCTGCTTCAATAACATATCCATATGTGTGGTCTGGCAGGCGTGGGCCTATACCCGCTGGTGCTGCTTCTCCAGGTCTTTGGTGCGCTGCAGGTGCTGCAGGCGACTGCTCTCTGCATTCTGTCTCTGGCACCGGAGCTCGTCCTGAAGCAGCCTGGCTCTCTGCTCTGCAGCACAAGCCTGGACACATTCGCACAAGCACACACACGCACAAACACCTTGCTGAATGATGTGAAATTTATACATCTCATCTGTATTGTTTACCTTTATGTGCATTTTTAAATATAGAAAAGTGGTTTTAAAAGCATACATTGCAGTTGCATCTCGTGACCATAGTGGCTATCAACATCCCCTACGCTTTAATTAAGGGTCAAGTATGTTCCGTGTTCACAAACATGATTCTAAACTGAAACAATAGGCCCCACAATGTACAAGAGCATTAGTGTGTAGCCTACATCAATAGATTTTAGGAACATTGGTGGAATCCTGCTGTTGCCATAGATGGTCTGCTCACGTGCTTTCACTTTGAGGAGGAGATGAGCCTGTTTCCTCTGCAGAGAAGCTCTAACTTTGCAAACCCTTTGTTAGAACAGCAACCTGCCAAGGTGCAAGCCCGGCTGGCTTTTAAAGGCAATGGGAGATGACACTGACTGGCTGATTGTTATGTTACGCCCATGAACAATCAAGAGAGTAAGCAGTGCACAAGCCTTTTAGAATATGAGCATGCCTGTGTTATCCACCGTTAAATTAACTGGCCCTAAATGCAGTTTGGCCTCGCGCCTTAGACCGTGCCATGTATGTGAGTGTATGCACAGTGCAGTGGGTGTGTGTGGGAGGGGTACCCGGTCAGTCTCCTGGGCCGTGCGTGTGTGTGCCAGGCTCAGCTGGTCTCCACCCTTCTGCAGGCTTATGTCCCTAGTGGCCAGCTCTTTCCTGCTGTGGGCCAGCCCCTCCTGACTGGCCTTCAGACGCTCTGACTCTGCACGCAGCTCCGCCTCCAGCAGGCACACACGGCCACGCAGCACTGACAGTGAGGGCAGGACACGATTCACACAGGTAAATCTCATTTACATGGGACTGGGTTGGCATAATCCTCATACGCCTCATGCTAAACTAGGGCTGAGTTAATCAATTTATGTTTAAAAGGACCCAGTCAAAATGTTAGACTCAACAGGTGCCAATGTCTGTCTAACCAGGCACATCGACTGACAACACCTGTTTGGCTATTACGCACTTCAATGCCATTGTTGAATGACAAGACACCCACTGGGTTTGGTCATAGGCCCATTGTTACCAATAGGAATGCATAATGATATCATATACATTTTGTTTTTGAGTTACCAAACAGCGATTGAAAAAGGGTACATTTATACAGCCTGCCGGCTGTATAGATGTTTACACAAATGTGTTGCTCCACGGTCACAAAACCAGTGCATTTCAGGATCTTTACCTCCAAAAATGATGGATGGCAGAGTGCTGTTTATTCTACGTCTTTTCTTGTGTTTTGCAGATATAACTGATATCCACGTGTTGTATCACTGCTTTTAAAACTCAACATGTGCCTTCATATTCTCGTCTTAATATAGAATCCGTGTGCAGTATTAATATGTGTGGACTGTCAATACAGTGCACAGATAACAATGGAGAGGATTTGTGCCACACCCACGATTTAGCAGCAGGCAGTCGCTCAGGATGACACCATCTAACAAGTGTACATAGCCTTAAAGTAAACACAGCACCTCTACTCCCATGGCTAAAGGAAGACATTGTTGGTTTACATTGAACTGTCCCCTACCTGCGCACGCACGCATGCACACACGAGAAACTCTGGGGAATATGCTAGGGCTTTGCAAACATCACTAATGTGTTTGCAGAAACACTGGGAACACTAGTGGATGGAACCTTTGCGCTTAGCTGACAAAAAAAACAGTAACATCTCCATTCACAAGAGTTCCAATATGACAGCAATAACCATCTGTTGTTGTACCTTCCATCCTGCTTTGTGGCCAACGTGGATCCAACAGAATATGATGGAAACATACAGTAAGAGTATACAGACTGTTTCTGATGGCTGTGAGCAGCATGCCATCTGCACACAAACAGCATTCACCACTACTCGTGTGGTAGTCATGCCGACAGTGTGCCATCACACACTCACCATCGTTTTCCTTCCGGAGCTCCCTCACACAATCCCCCAGTTCCTGCTGGCCCTGGGCCATGACAACATCTGTAGGAGTCAGGGGAGAGGGGGCTCCACCCCGCCCCCTCACCACAGCTCTCGAGTCATCCCGCTCCCATGGAAACGCCCCCGAGGGAGTGGAGAACTTATCCAATAGGCTGGAGGGGTGGTGGAGGGGTGTGCTCCGGTTAGGGTGTTGTGGTAATGGGGTTGAGGGTGTGTCAGAGAACTGGAGCTCTTGCTGTGGAGGTGGGGTGGGGGTGGGGAGGAGGGGGACAAAACAAGGTTACGTTCAGACTGGATTTGTTTCTCAAATTAGATCTAAAAGGACAGCTGTCTACACTGTTGTTTCAAAGTGTTGGATTTGTGAACCTCTCTGCAGGCGTCAGTAACTATGCAGCAACGCGGCTATCCAATGCAGATATTACAGTGCATCATCTTGCCCCCCCAAAGGTGGTTCTGTCAAGTGCTAGGGCTTTGTGCAGAACCCCTCCGTGGCACCTGATAGATTCAGAGACGGAGCTCAAAGTGTCTCTTGCATCACTCGCAATGCTTTCTTGCTGCACAGTGATAAAACTATAGATGCACCCACTACCGGTTTATGTCAAGCCTGACTGGCCGGGATCCCATTTTCATAGTGTTTAAGAGGTTTATTTTACAAATGTGCAACTGTGTAAACAATGCCTTGGCGATCGGTAATGTAACAGGCTATATTTACACAGACCGGCTGATTGCCGATCATTGCCAGCCATGGTGGAAAATGTTTCTCTGTTGTCTGTCATCAATGGTGCCATGGAGGAGGCTGGTAGAATGTGATTTGAATAGCCACATAGTTTATACTGAAATGCATGTGTAGAAATCTTTGGCCTCTCTCTGTGACCAGCAGCATCACTCCAAATTATACACAGTATGTCCAGTAACCAATAGGTGCGGGTCTTACAGCCTAAGTCGGAAAAGTCTATTGCGTTAAACTGCTACTAACAAAACATTCTGAACACTGCTTACACATTTTAAGTCATAACACAACACAATTCCTAGATTGATTGATATATATAAAAATAAATAAATAAATACACAAATATACTGTATATATAAATAAATACAAATAAATACAAAATAAAATATTTGTGTTTTTAATTATTTGTGTTCCATAAGCCACACTAAAAAGGTAGGTTTAGTCAGGGTTAGTCCTTAACACCAAACAGGTTGATTGTTCTAAGTGTTCTGGTTAGTATGCAATGATAATGCTCGTTATTAAACAAACTAGAACTGCAGTTCTAGTTATTCTACTATGGTATATTTATGTTGGTGAAAAGGGGACCATTATTGCCATACTCTTATAAAATTGTCAGACTCTATATGTAATATTCTAAATGTAAGAAGAGTAATCATCACCAACAGCAAGCAGCTCCAGGACTGGTCTAAAAAGCACAGCCCTGCAGAGCAACCGTAACTAACGGTGACATGTTAGTTAATCACCCTGGCATGGCGTGCACGCTTGTCTGTCCCCCCCCAGTGACCTGGCTGCTCGTCCTTCCTCTTCCCTGTGGGACAGAAGCACAGCATGTTGGTAGGTGGGGGCTGTGGTTCAACTGTCAACACACACACACACACACAAGACTGCAGCACAGACTGTAATGTATTTGTGACTGACTCAGTGAGGGAGGGAGGAAAAGAAAGATGCAGAGATAGAGGCGGAAGAGGTGGTACCAGAGTAAAATAAAAAGACAAAGGGGTTATGATATAAATGCGCTGAACGTCAAAGCCTACTTAATAATGTGAAAATAATTAGAGCCAACAGAGCCCTATAAATAAATATAAATCTTTCTTGAACACTGGGTTATCTTTAAAGGTGACCCACAATTGAAACAGTTCACCCAGCTGCCCCCTCGTATTTGCTTTAGTCCATGCAACATAGCCGATAACGTAATGTGTAGTATGCAACTGCCTAAGAAAATTGAATTTTGGCTCCCATGTCCACCAAATGGTAATTAGAAATGTGGACACGGTGCACACTGTGATAACACCACCAACAATAGTGTGTTTTGCCACCCCAGAACAGGTAAAACAATTATTTATACATTTCTATACCTGATAATATTCACACCATTTAGATTAATTCAATATACAATATACAACAAACGATCTGGGACACTTCATTTGAGTATTAAAAATGAGTCTCCACCAACTTTACTCAACTTTACAATTTTTCACTTACATTTGCAAAGCTGTGTACTTAAACAGTCAAACTAGTTTTTGCTATGTTAACTGTAGTTTGGAGATTTTGCTTTTAATTTATGTTTACCGGTATGTCATTTATAATTTACATTTTGATCAACTATTCGTTAACTGGTAGAGGAACCATGTGTTTGCACTTTATTACTAACAAATGCTTGTAAGGCATTTGTGACATCTCACTTATTTCTTACAACTGAGCATTTAACCCACAAGAAAAATATCGAGATACTGTATATCTCCATCCAGCCCAAAAATATTATTTTTGTCCATATTGCACAGGCCTATCATGCGCACGCTCGCCCCTCAAGGGTGAAAGTGAAAGATAAACGAGAAATGTATTAAGAAAAAATTTAATTTAGACTTTGTGTCTGTTCACAGTTTCATTTCACTAACTGTAATATCTTTCCATCTTTCCAAAAATAATCGGGATTATGATTGTTTTTCCCCCTATAATAGAGCAGCCCTATTATAGATGGAGACAAATATAGTATGTAAATAAATAATTAACGTACATAAGCTTCAAGTCTATGAGTTCTTGACACTTTTCCAGTCAGAGGAAAGGTGCAGTCTTTGTTAGCCAATTAAAACTGCTCATGTACACAAAGTAAAAAGAGATATAGAGAGAAGTATAGAGAATATTGAGTTCTGCAATGGTTTCATATTGGTGAACAGAAGATCTAACCAATCAAATTCACGAATATTAAAATAGGGAGGAGTATATGATCTGAAGGGGCAGCAGGTTTATGCACTTGGCATACAATACATAATATAATACACCAAGAGTATACTAAATTAGTTATGGTAGAAAGATAGAAATATGTCACCATACCATCACCCAAAAAATGTTTTTCTATGGACAATGTGCCTAACTGACGTCAATGTACCGTACTGATGAGTCTGTACCATTGTGTTCCCAGGGGGAGGTCACGCTCCAGCAGGGGGTGGAGAACAGGCTGCTGGAGTCTGCCGCTCTGCTGCTGGCCAGCATCTTCTCCAGTTCTGCCTCCAGTCTGAAAGAGATTAACATTCACGATGGTGAAACACTGCCATAGTGCCTTTTGGCACAACACTGCATATCATCATATGCAGTGCTGTGCTAAGAGTACAGAGTATAGAGTACTCAAAGACGGTTTATATATATATATATACACACACACACAGGATCTCACAAAAGTAAGTACACCCCTCACCTATTTGCAAATATGTGAGCATATCTTTTCATGTGACAACAATGAAAAAATGACACTTTTCTGCAATGTAAAGTAGTG
>JAODLL010000024.1:4688237-4711233 GCA_026546735.1 Forbesichthys agassizii | reverse complement strand
GAGCGAGAGTGCGAGAGAGAGAGAGAGAGAGAGAGAGAGAGAGAGAGAGAGAGAGAGAGAGAGAGAGAGAGAGAGAGAGGGAAAAGACAAGTGGGAGACAGAAAAGAAAGAGAATATAGAATATAGAATAGAGGCAGGAAATGTGTGTGCAAAGTAGAAAAGCAAGTGGTCACAGTGAGAAAAGAAAGCCTGGCAAAGCCTGTGTGTGTATTTGTGTGCGTGTGTGCACGTGCAGCGCTATGAAAGAAGGGCTAGAATAAAGAGACAGAGGGGGGATGGGCCTGTCAATTATCTCCTCCGACTTGCCTTCCTCTAAACAATGCCTCTGGTATGTGGTATCGCTCCACACCATCTGTGTTTGGGTTGCCTGCAATAACTGGACTGGACTACACTGTGCAGTGCGCACGTGCACACACACACACACACATGCTCACTCCCCTTCTGAGTGCTATTAAGCAGCATAGCCCATTGCTGAGAGGTGTTGACTCAAATTTTGATAATTTGGTTCAATGTTCATTCGGGAAAGTATAACCCTGGTTTCTGCATGGTCACCAATTCATGCATGCACACACACACATAGAACTTTATTAACAGTCAAATGTCTCCACCTATCATCAAGGGTGACTGCTGCTCGTATTTCATACCAGCAGCAGCTTGGCAACATACCAAGCATATCTTCGAAGGTCTTGTTTGTTTACATTGCTTACGTGTTGGCCATATACCACCTTGTCTTTCATAAGCGGGTCAACGTCATGAATGTAGGAATGCGGAAAAACACTATCAGAGACATCGAGAAATTGTTTTACGGCTGGAAGAGCTGCTTAAAAGAGGCGGACGTTTATTACCGAACAAAATGTCAATAAGCTACTGTATCATAAGTATGTGAATGTGAGACGGTGAGAAGGTCCTTTTCCTTGGCTGTGAAAGTTCAAGTCGGGGGGACAAAACGAAACAAGGAATTGAGTAGCTGCGGCGTGGTGAGGCAACCAGGCAGTGACAGTGTCTGTAGTGTCTTAGCCTCTCGCTTGGCGTGGGAAATCCCATCTGGTGACGTCACACAGCCACGTGGGGGTCTTTGTGGGTGTGTGTGTGCGTGAGAACAGGGGCGTGTTCGTAGTAAGCGGAATAGTCAGAGCCGCGGCGCAGCGTTACTGCGCACCGCGTAAGGGCTCGTCAGAATAGCACTAGTAATGGTAATAGCGCCGTTATGCATTTAAATGGCACGCGTTCCTTCGAGTCGCGTGTGCCACTGCACGGTATCGATGCCTGACAAATGGCTGGTACGACAACATCATGACTACTCTCACCGCTGGTTTGTGTAATACGCACCTGAAAAGTACATTGGAAGCTTTTCTGAGCCTGTTCCTCTCAATGCACCCAGTACAGAATAAACAGGAAGACAACACTGTCTACTACCATGTGCCTGAGTGCTGTGCACCTAGCAACGAAGCTCAAATCTTACGTGATCCTAGATTTAACCTCAACTCCTTGGCGAGCCGTTATCCACTCGCACATAATGACAGATTAGGAGACACTCACAACAACAACAAACCACTTAAATTACCAAAGCTCTGTGACAACCCCCGCGATTCACACACCACACTGTAAACGTGCACACACACACACACACACACACACACACACAGAAATGGAAGGCTCATTACCATCTCTCTGATAACACATTGTCAAAATGTGACTTTGGTTGTTAGAGGGTGGAAATAGGAATGAGAGGTTGTCCAATTAAAATTATTCATTAATAAATATGTCCTACACAATTCAAGGCCTGTTAATCCCCAGTGGCAACTTCTGCCACTGCACACATACTCACACACACACGTGCGCGCACACACACAAACACACACACACACACTGTCTACTCTACTATAAACATGCTGTTGGGCCCATTCAAATCATAATAAGGGGAAAATAAACACTGCTTCCCATATCCCACATTACATTCAACACTTCTACATTTGCAATTGTAACCAATGAGGTTCATCAAAACGGCCAAAACCATAAGACTAATATATACGAATATCTTTTTATGGGGCGGCAGTAATGCAGTGGGTAGAGTGGGTGATCCAGTCACTGGTTTGAACCCTGCTAACTCCTCACAAAGTGTCGAGGTGTTAGGTAGCGCCTCGCACGGCAGCTATGACCATCGGTGTGTGGATGTGTGTGTGAATGGGTGAATGCGCTCTGAATGGCCGGAAGGTTGAGAAAAACTTTTCTAAATGCAGTCCATTTACCATTATCACATGTATACACATGAGTGAAAAAACTGGTGCCATCTCCATTGTAATATAATAATAGTAATGTGTGTGAATTTACTAAAACATGTCCTACATCTCCCATTTCTAACCCAAGTGGGAGACTAAGCCATGTCTTCATCTTTTATACCAGGGCCGAGCTGAGTTGGACACAGGTCGTGAGGTGCATGGATAGGCATGTGGGTTGACCCTTTCACACCAACTGCTAACTCGGGCCTTCCTCAGGTCGAGTAATTGTGTTGGAGTGAAAGGATTATAAAACAGCTCTGATGGAAAAAGGAGGAACAACCGAACAACCCACAAACCACAGACAAAAGGATAATAAACAAACTGATTAAGATTTGCGATTGAAAGATGGAGGGGTATTAAACTGGAGCTATTTTCAAAATAGTGGGAAAACTCACTGCTAAGCACATGCTCTCTCTATGTGTGTGTGTGTGTCACTGGACAAGATGGAGGACATGGTTGCCACGTAGTAAGGTCTCAGCTGTTACCTCCACACAAGGGTCAATGAGCAGGATATATTCTTAATTTACTATGTTTGCCTTAATGAATATGCAATTTGGGGTGTTTCAATGTTATTGTGAAAAATAATGGGAGGGGAACATGCAAATACATTTATTTACTACATGCAATGTGATCTATCAAGCCTAAAAGCTATGTCAGGTGATTGCGACAGTATCTATATTTAATGTGTTTGAAAGGAAGGTGCATACCGCCAAGTTGGCTCTTGGGACTGAGATACATTGTTTTCCTTATAATAATCTAGCACACCTGCATGAAAAACTTTGAATATCTGCTTCCCAGCACTTACAGTACAATAGGCTTGTATAACATTGGGAATACGTGTGTGTGGGTCTATGAGTGTGTGTGTGGGTGTGTGTTGGTGGTTGGATGGGGGGCGTAGGTGTGTGTTGTTATTGGTGACTGAAGTTAAATCGTTTTGAGTTAACTATAGCTAACCTTAAAAATACAAATAAATAAAAAAATGACATTATGCACATTCATATATGGGGTCTCACTGACCCCAAACATGAGGGTTAAGTCTTGCCATCTTTTCATTTATTGAGATCCTTTTTGTTTTACCTAATGCATTTACTTTCTCACAGATACGTATGGTGTTTTTCCTTGTTAAATTCAGATCTTTGCTTGGAGCTCTCCAAAATGTTCATATGTCTCTTCCTCAACACCTTTAATTCCATCGTATTGAATTTGCGTCAAACTGCATTGTGTCACGACTCTCCATTAAACCATTAAAACATGAAAACTTCTCACTCAAATACTGCTGCCTCCATAGTGTTCCAGTTGTCATTTACGCAATAATTCTTCTATCAGCCTTAATACGTACGAATTACTGCATATATGCAGTGTGGCATGGAGTCAATCAGCCTGTGGTACTGCTGAGGTGTGAGGGTGGAAGCCCAGGTTGCTTCGATAGCAGCCTTCAACGCGTTTACATTGTTCGTTGTTTCATCATCTTCCTCTTGACCATTCCCCATACATTTTCTATGAGGTTCAGATTACGCGAGTTTGCTGGCCAATCCAGCACAGTAATCCCACGGTCGTTGAAACAGGTATTGGTACCTTTGGCAGTGTGGCCAGGTGCCAAGTCCTGCTGTAAAATGAAATCAGCATCAGCATAAAGCTTGTAGACGGCTGAATTGACACTGGACTTGATAAAACACAGCGGACCAACACCAGAAGATGACAGGGCTCCCCAAATCACTGACTGTGGAAACTTCACACTGGAAATGCCTCTCCACTCTACTTCCAGACTCTGGAACCTTGATTGCCAAATTAAATGAAAAATGTACTTTCATCTGAAATGTGAACTTTGGACCACTGAGCGACAGCGACTCCTTAGCCCAGGTAAGACACTTCTCACGTTGCCTCTGATTCAGGAGTGGCGTGACAAAAGGAATGTGACAGTTGTAGCCCATTTCCTCGATACGTCTGTGCATGGTGGCTCTTGATGCACTGACTCCTGCCTCAGTCCACTCTTTGTGAAGCTCCCCCAAATTTTTGAATGACCTTCACTTGACAATCGTCTCAAGGCTCTGGTTATCCCTGTTGCTTGTGCATCTTATCATACCATGGGTTTTGGTTTTTCCTTCTACTTTCTATGAATATGCTTGGATACAGCAGTTTAACAATAATATTTAGCAATATCTTTTGAGGCTTTCCCTCTTTGTGGAAGGTGTCGATGACTGTATTCTGCACGACTGTCAAGTCAGCAGTCTTCCCCATGATTGTAAAGCCTACTGAACTGGACTGAGAGACCATTTACATCAATACTGCTCTATTTCACAATACTTTGCTGAATTTGGGGTTTTCATGAGCTATACTGTAAATTGTAATCATCACAAATTACAGGCTGAACTATTTCACTTTTTGTGTAATTAATTCACGATAGGGATCCCTAGATGTTCCCAGGCCAGTGTGGAGATACAGTATAATCTCTCCACCTAGTCCTGTGTCTTCCCCAAGGCCTCTTCCCAGCCGGACGTGCCTGGAACACCTCCCAAGGGAGGCAACCAGGAGGCATCCTTACCAGATGCCCATACCACCTTAACTGGCTCCTTTCGATGCAAAGAAGCAGCGGCTCTACTCTGAGTTCCGCACAGATAGCTGAGCATCTTACCCTATCTCTAAGGGAGAAGCCAGCTACCCTCCTGAATAAACCCATTTTGGTTTCTTGTACCGGTGATCTTGTTCTTTCGGTCATTACCCACCCTTCATGACCATAGGTAAGGGTAGGAATGAAAATTGCTCGGTAATTCTAATAGTTTTCACAGTGCTCGTCATGGTATGGTCAACAAAGGAATAAACCAAATCCACCTGTCAGATACTCAATGCTGCCTTTCTTATTGATGCCAAGGGCCGCTACAATAGTAAAGTGTTCAATGGCACTACACTGACAAGAGATCATTGATATCTTAATGTCGTCATGTATGATGATGATAGAGAATTGATGTGTAACAAAATCAAATAAAGTACTGTACACTACAATCTTCATACAATAGATGCCTTTGGTAGCCACCAATTTCTCACAATAGCCACAATATACAGTATACACAAATCTTAGAAAACCTTCGGAATCGGAACAAAGGGAGCAGTTAACATTCTCGAACATCTAGAAGAGCAAATTCCCTTTACAACAAGAAATCTTTTGCATATACATTTATTTTTTGCCTATAATAAAATTCAAATACAGACACTCAACCCGCTGAATTCAACCCACTATGACAAAATCATATTTCAGCTGTGCAAGTATGCCGCAATGGTGACAGTTGTAACTCAGCAGTCTGATATTGGCCTGATAAAGGAAATTAATGTCAACTACAGGTGTGGCCCACTAGATGGTGTATCTTTAGTCATTGCGTTTCCTTGAGACCAGTGTTGAAGGAAACCCTGTGTGTGACTCAAGCCCACAGGCCTCGCCCTGCCCCTTCCTCTGGGCTTCAGGCAGCCATGTCTAGGGCTGACATTGCATGTCCTTATCTAAACTGTCAGACCCTCAGAAGGGGAAGGGTTCCGAAATTCAATGGCACAATTATCTTGGTGAAAGTATCATTACATTAGTTGCTAATAATTCTTAAATTCTAAACACTAAAGGAACCCCCAAACCACTTTAACTGTGCATTTAAAGTCTATAATTAAGAAACCATTTACTAAATTAATTTGCTTGCCTCATTAAAAAACTAATTATTTACTGTATTACTTTGTAAAGGAAATAAAAATACAATCATGACTCTGTATGGATGACTAAAAAAGCCACAGTAAGAGATATCAGAAATGAACAGCAAAAACACAAGTTGAACTAAACCAAGGCTTAGGGAAATAACTGTTAAAGCACTAGGCCTATAAATAATTTAAGATGATTTGACCTTGTATATGGTGTTGTCTATGGCAAAGCTATAGCCGATGAACACAGCCTCTATGTTCCATACCATTCTATGGCTCCAACATATCCTCCTTCTCTTTGACAAACTGCCCAACCCCCGCCTCTAAAAGTAAACCACATATACACACACACACACACACACACTGGCAGCCTTTCTCCCTGGTCATGGTTTAAGGTTAACCCCCACCGTTATGTGAGACCTCAAAGGTCAGGGAGGTCAAGCAGTAGAATTCTCTACTACTGTTTGCTAGAAGACTCTACACACTGTCTCCCTTCCTCTCTACAGACACAACATGTTATTAACAACTGATTAACAACTGATTTATTTATATGATTGATCACTGAAACATGATATATGGTTAGATCCTCATCAACCGTCTACGTTTATGTTGATTACAATATTAAAAATGACATTTCTGTAGTGAAACTGAAATAGACATATTAACTTTATTATACTACTTTTGAATTGTATTATAGTACTTCTGCTTTGGTCCGGTGCATGCATGCTTATGCACACACATACACATACTACTACATACTGACAGAGATGACCACCAGGGTGAGAGGACCCGCAGGGCAGTTCTTACTTTAGCAGTGGTACAGCGTCTGGGACAAGGGGCATAACTATGGAACCAATGCACTATGTTTGAAGATACATACTATAAACTAATGTTGCTGGGTTTAATGTTTCACATGACGGTCTATATAACGTGTTGCAGATGTTGGTAATAAATCATCATGGCATGTACTGTATGTATACAATTAATTAGAATACAACTATATATGCAAAGATATATTGGTGTGCACCTTAAAGGAATACGTGTTGTGTGATTTATGAACTGTGTATGGTTTAGTCATGTTGGATACAAATCTGACATGCTATTAAGCTCGTACTGTTAAACTTAAATACAAGGTATAACTGCTAGAATTAGTTGGAAAATATGTGAATAAGACGATTGGAGCTATTTTTAGGCCACAAACTAAAATGGCGTACTTCTGAGTACTGTCTGCTGAGTGCTTTCATGTACTGCATGCTTAACCATCATCTGAGGTCCTACATAATAATAGAATAATGGATGTGGCACCACATGACATGAGCACTGAAGAAAACCATGAGTTATCTGCTGCAACTAATGCTGAGATCTCACAACACAACTTTCAAAGTCGTCAGATCGCTGTCCAGCACATATTACATGACAGTCTCTCTCGTAATTGGGTATCTTGAAGTCGTTGGGTTTCACACTTCATGACTGATTGGAAACAGGGAGTCAAACATCACAAGATGTTTAATGCGACAAAGTCATGTGAAAAGTTGAGTCAACAAGGGATAAGTGGTCCTTCAAGGAGTTAATTTATGAGTACAAAGAAAATATTCCTCGTTTTCCTCTCGTCCATGTCCTGTGCTCTCATTGGCTGTAGGTAGTTGTTTCTCTCATTAACAGTCACAACACCATTCACACTACAGGTAAATATCCAGTTGGGCTTTGCAATGCATCGCCAACATGTTGACGACACTCACTACACGACCGTGGCTCACAAGAGTGCTGTGTTATTTTTCCTCCGAGCTGGTGCTTTCCTCTAGCCTCGCAAGACCATCCTGCAAGCTTCAGTTTAATTTCACAGAGTGAATCAGTCTGGAAAGCCAATATGTCCTTGCGACTGAATCCCAGTAGCAACTGGTCTGACCAATCGGCATCATACTGATAGCTAAGGGCGTGGTCAGGTGTGACAGCGAAAGCGACTTAAAAGCAAAAGCAACAGACACATGGATGTTTTAATGGATGACTCCCCAGATGGACTTGGGTCTAAAGATCCTTCTTGCGTGTCAGGTTATCTTTTGTATGTGATCTCTAAAAACAAACTCAGTTAGCAGAAAACGTGGCTAAAGTCATGTAGTGTGAACTCTGCATAAGAAAAAAATACCTCAAGTAGTAAGAGGGCTGCTGAAATACCTGGATATCCATTCTGGTAGTAAAAAGTGTCTGGGTCTTCCATAAATTAAACACATTTTTGTATAAAAATAGTTTACTGCAAATGGTAAATTAAACATATTTCTTCAAAAATACTTTACTGGAAATGGGAAATTGGCCATGTTTTCATGAATGTATGAACCAAAATGTAAAACTAAATCATGTTTACAATTCCTTATTTATCAGCCAGCTAACTAACACATGTCAAGAAAGGCCACAACCACAGGCTAACTATCCAAGTGGTGTAGCCTACTAACACAGCCTAGCGTGCATGTCAAGACTTGACAAAGAATGCCAAGGGTGGATCCAGACAGTGGCTGTAAGGCCTGATATCAAGTGTCTGGATGGAATGTCTGAACATGTATCAAAATATAGATGCATAAGCAGTCTTACCTCCCAGTCAGCTTTTTTGTTCTTCAGCTGGACACACTTGCGTAGCTTGCATATCTGCTTGCCCGTTCTACGGTTCAGACAGTTGGTGCAGGTGCCACAGTTCTCCTTGCGCGTGCAGGGGATGCAGGCGCCACACTTCCTCCTTCTCTTCCTCTGGGCGTCAGAGTCCAGGCTGTCTACGGGAGCCAGGAAGAACAGCCCTGCTTGCTGGTGCTCCGTCTGGATGTACCCGCTGTGAGGGGAACCCTTCTCCAAGGAGAGAGCTTGGTCCTCCTCATCATCCAAGGACAACTCTGAAGGGGGGCCAGGGCCCGCTCTTGCCTGGGGCATGATGGCGGTCTAGCCCAGTCGCTTGTATATACGTTAAAATACGGAGTAAAAATAGAATACGGATTGCGGTATTGAGGTATAGTTTACCAGGTTTTCCGGCCACTTTGGCTATCGTAGGTATAGCATGTCGTAAATCTAAAATTATAAAACGCTAATTTTATAATTTTGTGTCAAGATAGAATCACCGTTGGAAACTAATTTGGGTCATTGGCAAACACTTATTTTAGATACTAGTTCATGGTATGTTCTATGTAGTTTTGGGGAACAGCGGTGGTCACTTTTGTGACCAAACCTATCCAAATAGACAGATGTGACTCCACCACAACAGAGAGGACGCAGTCACGGCAAGCATGATTGATGTGTTTTCCCCACCTGCAAACAGACTGGAACATACAGAAAAATATGTTTTTAAAGTCACTCTACTCAACTGAATAGCACTAACCAAAGACAGGTAGCTAAAAATATGCTTACAAAAGATGTCATTTTGTTTTGCCTAAACAACAGACGCAGGCTAGAACATTAGGTTGTAACACGTAGCTATATTGCTTCACATCACTGCATTGGCTAGAGACAGGATAGGCTACAAAAAACATTAAACACCAGTTGATATTAGTTCACTCTTATCAGTTTAGGTGGAAATAAGAGAGCTGAATAGATCACTATGGGGAACAGACTTTACTCTAATTCACAGGGTTGGTCATGGCTAGGGGAAAGCTGAACGTGATCAGTGTGTGAGAACATTCTGGTGATAATGGCAAACACCGGGAGGAGGGTTTGTGTGGTCGCAGGAGACAGGGTCGTTCGACAGCACTCTTTGTCCCGCAGACAGAGTCCAGTCAGTCGTCAATAAAGCGATTTGTGTCGACAAAATATATTTGATGCAATCTTGGTTTAAAGGTTTGAGCCTATCGGCTACAGTCTGAAAACGTTTGACATAATTAAAAAAATTAATTTTATCCTGAAAAGGAGGGAATAAAGCAAATATGCACCTGCAGGTAAGAGCATGTGTACGTGACACAAATCCTCTCAAACGTCCAAAGATTAAATGTAAATTTGTACGGTATGCACATGACCCCTTCACGAAAAATAATCGGGATTCGGGCTCCTCAATAAATTATTAACACCACGCACAAACACGCGCGCACACACGCAGGATAGCAATAAGAACGTCCTTGTGGAAGTTGAACAGCAGTGGTCACTTTTTTAATCCAACCTATCCAGGACAGATGCACCTCCACCACAACAACTACAGCCTAACCATAGGCAATAGCATAGCCTACATCCTTGCTCAAACTTAACACATTGATACAGCGAGGCCTACTTGAAATAGCCTAAATAATTTACAATAACATTTTGGCAACGGGATGTAGGCCAACAATGATACTAATAACACTATCTAACAGCAGCCTAGAAACCTAAACCAATCTTAATATGATAGCATAATGGATCGTTGCATAGCACGCCTCTGCCAGCTCCACAATAACACCACGTGGCTTACTCAGCATTTTTTCTCTCCGCTCCGCAGTCGGCGCTTCTACCGGCGGCTAGCAGTCTACTGTCATAAACGTATAGCAGCTCCAACACAGGCTTACACACGGTTAACTACCCACTGTTATGCGTGCGTTACTACAAGGTGCTGGAAGCAAAGACAATGTCACCCGTGTCTTTCCAAAACATCACCCCGGGAATCCGGCATGCACATGATCAAAGGGCCAACTGTATAATCGCGATTAAACAATAACCTATAGCAATCATTAGATTTTAATTCGATAGGCCTATAATCTTTAGGCTATCATTATTGTAGCCAACCGACGGACCATGTTGACAAAATAGTCTAGTACACATGGCTATGTGTGAGGTAATTTGACTAATTGCTTTTAGTGAGAAACTTTTCACTCTCACTAGTGTGAATACACATTCAAATGAGGTCTTTTGTTTTTCTTAACAGCACGAATTCGATGGTAGCCTAACAGTCATGCAATAGGTGAGTTTATAGCCTGTTGAATAATTATAGACTAAACATATAGCCTAGGCAACTTACCTATATCACACATGTCGACAGGGTCTTTAAATCTCGATGTTCTTGTGGCCAGCCTTTTTCTTAGGTAAAAAACGCAAAATAATGAATAAATCGTGTTATTAAGACAAAAATAACTTGTCGGCAAATTAAGTGAAATAAAACCCTCCCAAGAACAGCTGGACAGTAGTCAGCATTCACACTGAAATAAAGTTATTAAAACATTTGATCGTCAAATTAGAAAATTGCAAATACGTTTCACGTAGAGTAGATTATGTAGAAATTGTAGGCATGCAATAATTGTACACGCATATTTCTCAAAGTTTCAGCAAAAGCATAGATAAAAACTATAGCATTAACTGTTGTGTCGTTCTGGTAAGAGTTAAAAGACAGCGAGAGAGGTAAAATTAGAAAAATAGAACTGTGCAGGCTCAAGAGGTTAAAGTGATCAGCAAATTACGGAGTGGAGTTCGATCAGTGCGGCGGACTGAGGGGTTAACCCTTGTAGTGTTCAAATGTTTGTTGCCAATGTTTGCGGGTCTGATAGGCCCACAGCATTGGGCTTTTAAAATCAATACAGCCACAACAATGTATATAAAAATACTTTATGATGCTTACTTTATCCCAATTATTATGAGCAATAAAGACAGCAAATGTTTATGATTTACCATTAAACTCTTTTAGATCATATTTATAAATAATAGGTTATCGTTTTTTTTGATAGAATGCAAAACATTTTGAAAAATCTATCAACATGTTTAACCAATCAAAATGAAACAAAATTAATAAATTGAACACAGTTGTCAGTCTATAAACACCAACCCAATTTTGAACATATATCCATATTAATCTACACAACCCATCAACCCCATTAGTCACTGCAGGCAAATCGGATTGTTTCTGAAATCAGATCTAAAGTGACAACTGTCCACACTGTTACAAGTGATCAGATTAGTGTGACCAACCTATCTGCATGCATGGGTTGCTGTCATAATGACGTAGAAATAGAGGTGCATCATCCCACGCGCCAAACAGTCTGTCAAGTCACAGCGATTGAGCTCAATGTGGATTTATTTTTTGTCACTGGTAATTCTCTCTCGCTATTGACGCCCGCAGTGACTACATCATATAAATAAATGTACATGTAAATGAGTCTCCTCAGTCTGTTGTCTGTTTGGTGCACACCAGTGGTCACTAGTGTGTGATGGAAGATACCGTGGACACTACATTGCATTGGCATGCGGTAGTTACGGTGGGCTTCACTCTGCAGCTAGAGAGTGACACAAAAAAGCTGAAGCTGCCAGACAGATCAGACTGAAGCACATCTGCATGAATCTGATTTGAATCACATTTCAAACAACCTCAACATTTCTAAATACTTCTAAATGTGGATGTCATGTGGTTTTCTGCCGTTCAGACTTTCACAAACCAATATTAGATCTGGTTATGAAAAAAAAATGAAAAAAAAGAGTGTATTGGCTTGTCAGTGTGAGCATAGCAGTAGTCTATTCATGCCAGTTTACAACACAAGGGACATTTTTTTTACTGTGTGTGTGTTACATAGATTTCCTGCACTTGCACACACGTTTAGTGTGATGTTCTGTACATCTTGTGTCCCCACATATATCACTTATTTTTGTTGCAACTGGCCACCACCTCGAATTATAAAAATACGTGTTTAATGTATGTCTGTCCATCACTCACTTACAATAAGAAATTCAGACATATAACATATGCAAGCATATCACACTAACGTCAGGGTCTGCAGATGGTTGTTCTGAAGGTCTGGCTGCCTAAGGGGCACCAGCATCCTCCAATTATATTACCCATAGGTCCAGTGAACCTGAACACCACGTGTGTAATATACATGTGTGGGGTGTGCAGTGTCAGGTCATTTAAAATGTCTCATTTTTGATGTTCTTCACAGAAAATTAGCAAAGGCCAAGAAGTCTGAGGTTAAAATAATTCTACATTTCTACAAGGGTTAACTGATTAAAATGACGTCACTCACTTTGCCTGCATACCTGCTCAAATGTAGCCTAACAGGAACTTTAGGACAAATATAGCCTATTCAAATATAGCTGATACATAAATCTACTAAATATACTGTAGGCCTAGCTGATTAGAGAATTATAGTCAATGCTAGGCTAGCCCATTATTGAATACATGGATTATGCATAGGCTAATAGGCCTATATACAATGTAGTCTACAGTACCTTAAATAGTTTGGGGTGCTTTTAACTAATATGTTAATCACTTCTCATAACAAATCTTATTCATGTCTTTATTTAAACAGCAGTTTTTCTCATTTGGAGGCTGTTAAACAAATAAACAAATGGCTGTAAACATAAAACAAACCTTTAACATATGCTGTCAGTGTGTTTACATGTACTTATTAACCATGTTATAATTACCAGAATTTCACAACTGGATTATCCTAGTTTAGCCTGCAAACACCATACAACATGTGTTTTTATACTATACCATACCCGGGACAGTGCAAGTGAATGTATTCGAGTTAGACAGGAGCAGGAAATGTGTGTCACTATAGCTAACTGCAGTAAGATCACAGATGGATTGAGTATGACCAGAGTTGCCATGGTAACATATAGAACAGGTATTTTTATTCCTGATGCAGGTGAATGACCAGGAACAGTAAAACACTAAAATGTTAAATTCAGGATCTGTATGTTCGGGAGGTTTTGCACATGTAAACATACAGAGGAACACATGATACATTGGTAAACAAACTTGCACACATGAGAAAAAAGTAAAACAGAAGAAAAAGCTATGTTTGTAGTGTTAACTGTAAGGGCAGTGATACACTTAGCATTCTTTTAAAGTAGTTTAAATGTATGTAGCCAAATACTTAAGTTTTAACATGTTTTTATGGACTAAAGTAAAGCTAATCAGCCTATCTCACCATGCTCTAAAATGTATATGTATATCATTACCTTACAGAAATAACAGTTCAGGTAATGAAAGGGTTGTTACAGTACTTTTGTAATGTAAAGCATTAGAGCTTATTCACTTACAGTATTTGTGTATATTAACACCACACAAGGCATGATGGATAAACATTTGGAAAGTACAGTATCAGTTTTCATAAATCATCATATATCAACTAATAAATAACAATTTAAAATTGGTAGACTTCTATCTTAAATCTATCAACAAAAAAACAAACAAACTTGAATACAAGCTAGCACAAACATCCAGTAACCCCCATTCACTCACTCACTCACTCACTAGTGCAGGATTCAAGAGGACAGTTCCAACATCACATTCTTACATGCTAGTTTTAGACAAACTGTTAGTTTGTCACCGGTGACTGGGTACATGATCTGTGACATTTTATTTGTGTGTGTGTATATGTAGAATACTGGTCAAATAGATGTATCGGTGTATCACTAACCTCAGCAATTGTATCTCAACTAAAAGGATAACAGATCAGATCAACTGACAACAAAATCTCAAACAAACAAACAAAAAAATCATACCTTGAGTTATTTAACTAGTTTGGGCCTGATGAAAACAGGTGGAACCTGACTAGGTTTTGGTTTCATTACACATGAATGCATGGGTATTGGTCAGTCCCTGATTAAGAGAACCTTGCCACAAAATAAAGTAATCTGTGATTGAACAATTGACTTTTGAGTGATTGACTGACAGAACAATTTAGAACAAATAGTTTCATACTGAAAACTGGGGAATTGGTATATACACCTCAGGTTTGTTTGATACTAATATGTCGGGTTCACTCAGGAAAGACCTTAGCCAAGCACTAACCTGAGTACTGTATATTTACTGTATTCATTTACTTCAGAGTGTTTTATCTTCAAGGGTCCATTTATAACTGCTACAAATACAGCCCAATTGTTGTGGATAAAATCCTGAAATGCATATACACAGGGAACACACCCATTACTCCCTCATTGTTCCCATGACAACCCCACTGTAGTGGTTTGGTCCAACGGCCACAGATTAGAGGGTCTCTATGTCCGGACCTGGAATTTGCCAGCCTTGGTCATATACTTGATTCCTTTGAAAGGTTTGTACTTTTCACCATACATGTCCAACCGATTGACCTTTAGCCCTGTCAAAAGAAAACACAAGCATTAATCACCTAGACACACAATGTGTAAATGGCAGTGATACCTACCTATGCTTTCATTTAGGTTATATACAGTATATCATTATTTCTACCCCACGGTTTCAAATAAGTTATGAAAGCACATTTCCTGTTCTATAGGCAAGAGCCAGTTCAGATTATTATTTTGCTCTGTGAGCTGGGGTAGACAGCCTGCAGAAACAGCACACAGATTACAAGTGCACAATACAGAAGCTGTGCACCTGCGTGTTAAACTGCAAGAAAGGTACAGCAGCAGCCAACTCGTTAATTACATAATAGCCATTACCTGAAAACTACTTCACATAATGTAGATATATAATAGGGAAAATGGCTGTCACAATTGTAACTGGAAAAATTAGCAAGATAGCTTCATAGTAGAATTTTCTTTTTATTTCTTAAATTTCTGCAATTCCAGTCACAGCAGCAAAGCCAAAGAACAAGACTGTCAGGTACATTTAACATATCTATCCAATGTCAAACCAGCCTGGAATACATTTGACAGGTCAGTGAATTCCCAAAGTGAAATTGCATATTGAAAGACTATGGTCCATATCAGTGTTTGACATTTCATAAGATAAATAAGTGAAAATGCCAAAAGGTTGTTGTGCAGATGGCTGTCACAATCACAATACGTTTGAGAAAAATATCTTGTTGAATGATTTTCCTGTAAATAAAGCCAGGAAACAATTAGATTGCAGAGATTCCATTGTAGACTTGCTGCGTTGTTAATCATGGTGTTGCATTTGTTATGCATTAGGTGGCAGTATAAGTGAATGAATAAAATGCAGTCAATAACCAGCAAATATGGTAGCCTACTACCATCATATTGTGCATATGTACAGCTGAATAACAACAGTAAAGCACAAACTATCGCTTTGTGGTTCACCATGTGAACGCTATAGCACTATAGCACGACTCCTTCAGTCCATTGCTGTTCAAGCTCATTAAACAAACGGTACTGCACACAATGCGAAATGTGGCCAAAGTGAGATTACATGTCAGAGGGACACGTCTTTCTACAATATGCTGTTATGGAATAAAGAAAGAAAATGTATCAATATTGTACACCGTCACAGTTTAATATTGGGTAATGCCACACACTATTTTATAGTGGCTGAGACTAGTGGTAATATTTTATGCTAATTTCACCCTCACACTAATAATGTGAGACAGCTTTTCACCTCGAGAAATATTGTTACGTTATAATATCAATAACGTAATCTCATCACACCCCAAATTCCTAATGATGGAAACATAACAAACCTCAGTTTTCTTTGAATTTGCTAGAAACCCCAAAAATTGCACTCACTATAGCTTTCCAGACTATATTGCCAAAAGTTTTGGGACACCTGCCTTTAATTGCACATGAAGGTTAATGACATCCCAATAATTTGGAGTTGGCCCACCCGTTGCAGCTATAACAGCTTCAACTCCTCTGGGAGGGCTGTCCACAAGGTTTAGAAGTATGTTCATGGGAATTTGAGACCATTCTTCTAGAAGCACATTTGTGAGGTCAGGCACAGATGTTGGACGAGAAGGTCTAGCTCGCAGTCTCTGCTTTAATTTATCCAAAAGGTGTTGCATCGGGTTGAGGTCACTGAAGGTCACAGAAGGTAGCCTAAATACTAAAAGTACACTAAACATTCCATTTTAAATGTAAATCGGTGCATTTATTCACTACCAAAAAATGAAGGTATGTGTATATGTATGAATGTTTTCAAATTGCCCACCAAGCACTCCTTGGAACTATTTTGCCATAGTTTTGCCTTTCCATGAACCATGTGACCGTTGAAATGTTCAAAATTCCGTTGGTGTAACTGTTATTTCCATGGCTCTGGAATAGACTTATTGCACAGATGGCAACCTATCACAGTACCATACTTGAATTCAATGAGCTGCTGAGTGACCGATTCTTTCAGAAATGTTTGTAGAAGCAGTCTGCATGTCTAGGTGCTTATACACCTATGGCCATGGAAGTGATTGGAACACCTGAATTCAATGATTCAGAGGGGTGTCCCAATACTTTTTGCAAAATTCTGTATTTTCTAAGCACACCAGTGCCAATTCAGAAATGAAAATTCTGCATTAATTTTGCTAAAACAAATCTTTAAATATTTTTCATGAAAAAATAGTTACAAAAATATATACAGTCTCAACATTTTGAAATGCTGTCTAAAGAGCATGATTGCATCTCAATTCAAATGTGCACTCAAACCTGGCTATATGCGCAAGGATCCTCCTCATAACTTACAACTTAATTTGATTGAAATATAGCTTCTACGTTCTACCATATGACATAAGAATTCAGATGTAACTTATTTTTTTTGATTAAAAGCGCTGGCTCGGGCATTTTTCCATGTAGAACAAAAAAGCAGCTGAAACGGTTGTTATGGGAAACACCAGGTCTCACTACGCACTTGTGATTGGTCAACTGTCAAAAAAGCAAATGACGAAGGGTGTTTTCTTCTGAGAAGTTGAACGTTTTTCAACTGAAAAAGAACCCCAGGACTGCTGAAAAAAGAGCCGAGTGGGCAGCAGTGTTTAAATTTAGGCCTATGGCGTTCCATATATTGTAAAGAAATAAAAAATAAAGAGGCTGACAACTTCCAAAAAGAAGGTGGTCTTATTTTACAAAGAAAATTAATACATTTATTTAAATTTCAACATCTGATATATTTTGTTTTAGGAGAAGGTCCCTGGAGCACCCCCCTAAATTTGAACTGACCTCCACTAATATTTCCCTGCAGTTAGAATATTTGTCCAGGGAAACACTTACCACTGAGATTATACATGTTTTATATAAAGAGAACCAACATAATGCAGTAGCTTTCCTATACTGGTCACATAATTGAACGATTTCAGAAGCTGTTGATGCCATACAGGCAGGCTGTGTGTAAAGCGAAGGACTCTTCAAATTACAGAGGATCTATGCCTATCCTGAACGTGTAATCACAATAACATTACCAAAAATGGTTTAAGATGAATCTGGCGCCATCTTGTGGTACAAGAGTCACTTAAGTTGGCCACACACTACAGGATTTTCACATCTTTACCATTTAAAAAAAACGTTTGATACCACGGACATAACGACAGATTTGTTATTTATGTATCCTACATAACCACACACTAGACGATTCAGTCAAGTTGCACGACCACACACTTGGCGATTATCCCAAACGACTTCAGAACGGCGATTCCAGGGACATGGGATCTCACACAGAAACATACGTGTCAAACGTGAGCAAAACAAACAGGGAGGTAGACTGTCAATCATGCCGCCAATACACACATCGCAGTTGCCGTAGTAGCAGGATTTCAATTTTAAAAAATTTGAATTCGAATTTTGGGAGCCTTCCAGCAGTCTGCAACGATAATATTTGGTCTGTAAACACCTCACACCACAGGATCAATTGGGCAGATGATCTGTTCCGACCAGCCTCGCGATTGTCGGGAGGGGCAAATCGGACCCACAATCGGGCTAAAAATCCTGCAGTGTGGGGCCAGCTTTAGCAATTGCAGGGCAGTCAGATAGACCGCAAAGTTGGCTTTACACATTTCATTCCATTTCAAGTCAAATATCTATTTTTCTCTGATTTAATTAAAAAAAATCTGAAGAAAATGTGTAAAAAAAAAAAAAAAAATGTAAGGAAACAGTCTAATTCCCTGTAAAGTCTGGAATGGGCTTTTTAAAATTCCATGACCAGTGGGGAACCATGTTTACAGTATGTACATGTGAGTCTATTCATGTATGAATTCAGATGAAAATGAACTGTGCCAAGTGTGCCCCAGTTGCCAGTTTAATTATATACAGTTGGCACAGTATTTGTGTGTGCGCATATCTAGCTGTGTGTACCTGAGATAGCCATCTGTTGGATCTTGAACTGGATGTTGATGGTTGGGTTTTCATCTGGTTTGGAAGCCCCCGTCTGTAGGCTCATGGAACCCTTCAGACTGGGTAGCTTCTGGGGATTCATCTTGCCCACGTCCCAGGTCAGCAGCTGGCCAATAAACAGGGTTTCAAAATTCATTCATTCATTTTTAGCATAGACAGCAGCACACCATGAAGCACCTCAAAATCTGACAATATGAAAAAGCAATATTTAGACCCAGGCCAGAGATATAATTTACAAAAACAATACAATAATAATAATAATAATAATAATAATAGAATAAAATCATTAATTAATTTCAAATTTACATTCATTGTCTATTATAGCTGACTGTTTAAAAAATGGCTAATTTAATTCTTGTGACATCCTCTTCTCTTGTTTCTTCAGACATTATCCAAAGCATGTTTTTGCAGTTATTAAAGTCTTCTGGAGAGATGCTGAGTGCCGCCATAACGATGCTCTACAATGAAGTTGCATCAGTAAGGACAGCACAATAAAACGATGCCATCACTAAATGCTAATTGTGACTCATACACAAATCAAGGTATAATGCAATCTCCCCCCCCCACACACACACATACACACACACACACAACCTTAGTGACGGGGTCAAAGGTGTAGGTTCCTTGAGAGGGATTGAGGTTGACGTTGAGAACTCCTCTGGGAAGCTGACTGCTGACCAGGACAGATTCTACAGCTTTGCCCATGGTCTGCTTGGGCCCCAGTGTCAGGTCAAAGCGGCCCTGGGAACTGCCCTCGCGGAAGGTGATGTTGTGTTTGACATACACTGGGATTGCCACCAGGCTAGAGAAGACAGACAGACATACAGGCAGGCAAAAAGAAAGTCAGTAGTTTATCCCCTTTAACGTTGTGGGATTGTAATGAATGGTCGGTGGGTTTTCACAGTACTTAGCTGTATCTGTAATTAGTTGAAAGACAATTGGACCAATAAGGGGTATAACAACTACATTAGTAGCACCAATATACAACCAATCTACATTATGCTATTATAAGATGAGCTGTAGCTCACGTAAGCACACTGGTACACCTCCTTCATTTACTGTGTGTAGAAACAATGGGAGGGAAATACTGAAGAAATATTGTGTAAGTGTAAGCAGGTTGGATTCATCATGAGAAATTAAAGAAAGTGAGTTCAATGGAAAGACAGCAAGCCAGACAGACTGACTTCTGGGAGCTGACGTGGTAGGAGAGCAGCCGGAAGTTTCCATCAGGGGGGATGAAGGAGAGGATGCGCTCTGCCTCCCAGCGCTTGAACCGCACACATGGGTGAAAGCTGACGTCATCCAACAGCCGGGGGTTCTGGGAAAGTAAATAAGGGTGATGAATGACTGATTTAGGGAAAGGAAGAGAAAAAAAAAATGTTTCTAGTTTTAAATCGATCGTGGTTTATTTGTTAGTGCAGAAATTATGGTATTTGCAGATTTTGAATTGCAGTTATTTAAATATACCATCTCTACTCCTTTTTTAAAAATATATTATATTACCTCTCATAAGAGGTATTAGAAATATCAGTTTCGATTATATATTTTCTGAAATAAATATGCTGGGTCTGGTCCATACCCTGGTAATGCCACTTTGTACCTCAAAGCGCAAGGTGAAACACTATATGCTGGAATACACATGGATATTAAAAGCCAAGCATAGCTCGTTTTCTTTAAAGTATATGAAAAATATTTATTTCCACCACATTTCTTAATTACACAAATATTGTGCATTGTGCATTCAGACAATTATTTGAAAAGTGTTGATTGCAGAAGGACGTGAAGTCTGAGTGAATACGTAGCCTATAGTATTATGCACAAGGCATAAAACATTTCTTTAAGGGCAATCTGTTAATTACACCAACATTGTTCTTGTGAAACTATAGCATAGTTTGTTTATACAAGACGCGTTTACTTACTAGTCACTATATTGCGTTCCCCAATTGAATCAGAACATTAGCCTACCAACCGTATCTATAAAGCTTGATGTTGACTAATGGACTGGTGCATAAACCACATGCAAATAGCGCATAATGACCTCATTGGACAATTCAAAGAAGTTATTCTAGCCAGTGGGTGTCCCAAACATACCTCAGACGTGATGTCGACTGTTTACAGTAACAGTGTGGGAGTAGCACTTAGATTGGAGATTATAATGTGTTCCTTTGTCAGTTATTATTTCGCCATGCTGAGACGGTGTCTTTGCTTTTCTGTCGGTTGTCTACGGCCCCGATCACACAGAGATTGGCTGCCCAGGCCAAAGAGATTGCTGCGAGCAGTACGTAATAGAAGAGCGCATGCCAGGCCATAGGAAACAATGGTGTTGCTGGCGAGGAGTTTTTAGCGTTGCGTCTCTGCGTGATCGGGGCTTACCAGTAACTAAACGGCGAGCAAGGGTATTCCTTAGTTTTTGTGTTTCTTGTTGTCTGACATGTGCTGGCTGCCTCCGAGGCATTACATTTACCCGCAAAGCCTATATACCGTTCCATTTCATGGCGGTTGATATCGTTTGGCTGACTGGCTGTTCTTGTTGATATGGCACGGGAATATTCGAAAATAGCAGTGTTGCTCTCAGTGTTTCAGCAGTTTAGTTGAATTGTGCTATTCTTGCATTGATCTTATAAATAGGCTACATCAATTTTGTAGTATTGGATTATTTTTTACTGTATGACTGTGGACACATGTAAACAGATTGACTGAGAAATTGGCGATAAGAGATAGGAGAAAACCGATAGGAGCAAACAGCTCTGAGTGGGAGGGTGAAGATGCCATAATATTCTGGTGAAATGCTGACACCTAATGGTTTGGAGATGATGGTCAAATGTTTTTAAACAGCGCACCTTTAATCATTGGATAACTAGTATTGTACCATCACGGTCTATACTATACAGTATTGGTTATACATCTGAAAGCTGAAAAAAAGGTACAGCAAAGTGCTGGGAGAAGGTCTTAAACCCACCATGAATGAAAGGGTGAGGTCAGGCATGCCTGTCAGTTTCACACAGGCGTCAATCACTCCCTGGATTTCTGCTGTAATAGTGGAGCCTAATAGTGAAAAAGGAAAAATGCAACAGCAGCAAGGATGTAATGGTGGCATAATAATAAATAAATAAATAAATAAATAAATAAATAAATAAATAAAATTGCATTAGGAATTATACTATTTTGGCTGTAATACCAGATTTATCAATGATGGCATCAATCTCCTCCACCACATCAAAGTAGGCTTCATTGTTAGTGTACTTGACGCCCGTCCGTCGCCATGGCACCACTGACAGCTGGCCAGTGGGTAGCTGCTCACCTACATTAGTGCTGCCTAGCAAACACAGGAACACCATTACATAACAAACTGCCTATTGTAAGGCACATTTGTCAATTCTTTACATACTTAGCAACTATTACGGGGCAAATACTTTTTTATTACACTAGGTACACTAGGGTGAGAACCGTAAGCAACAGTTCACCAACTTTACAAGAGGGACAAATATGAACACATTACATAAAGGAGTTTAAAATAAATAGTGATCTATTACAATAAAATAAAATTACACAAAAAGTCATTTTATCAAATCAGTTAAACGGCCAACAATTTGGCCAGATGGGTGATTGATACACCTTTACAGATGCCTTTGTAATAATAAAAAAATGATAGCAAGTACTATTAACTGAATGACACTGAAGTAATTAATTGCATAACCAATTAATAATAATAATAATAATAATAATAATAATAATAATAATAATAATAATATTATTAACTAATTAATAACATCTTGCCATATTACCAACTGAAAGTATGGCTACCGAAGGTACTGTAAAGGATACGTAATATTGAGGACAAACCAAAAACAATGTATTTAATAAGTAATGTCTCAGATGTATTTGTATATAGATAGCCTACTCTGACTGACTGACCACATGTATAATATTTTAGGTTACATTCCATGATAACCTCTGGTCTCCTGTTTTCCAACTTCAAGCATTTTAAATGCAAGGTATACTGCTAGTGAGACACTAGCTGGCATACTGGTGTTATTACTACACTAGTGACACACTGGCTGGCATACTGGTGTTATTACTACACTAGT
>JAODLL010000024.1:4660411-4688137 GCA_026546735.1 Forbesichthys agassizii | reverse complement strand
CACTGGCTGGCATACTGGTGTTATTACTACACTAGTGACACACTAGCTGGCATACTGGTGTTATTACTACACTAGTGCAGAGGTGGGTAGTAGCGCTACACTTAAGTGACTTTTTGAAGGAATTGTACTTCTAAGAGTAGTTTAAACGGAACATACTTTTTATCCTTACTTCAGTATATATACACCTTTGCTCTGCTATATTGCAGTCGTTACACGCTACATCAATCCAACCATTTCAAAGATACTTAACATAGGTAATGCGACTGATCTCGCAACTGTTCTTTAAAGCTTAATATCTCTTCAGCAGTTAAAAACTGTTTTCATCTCACAGTTGACCTACCTGGCTACCCGTCAGCCAAATCAGCTTTACCCACAGGACATATTTCAATGCCAAAATGGCGCAAGTGCAGTTACGTCCATTTGGCACCAACTGGCTTAGTATGGTCGGTATAAATGTCTTGGTTTTAAACTGATGATTTAGAATTCACTTGCGTTCTTTTGGCAGTATAAAGATCTTATCAAATGCTTTAAATTGATATACATCTCCATGTCACCCAAAATGTCACTTATGCCCCTCTGGTTCTCACCCCTCGTAACGTATTGTTGTTCAAAGATTAATATTGAAATTAAGAAAGGCAAAATAACCTACATGGGGATGTCTTGTAATCAGTACAGTCCTATACCTGTAATGGTGTTGACCATTGTGCGGAGAATGGTGGGGGGCTTGATGAGCTCTTTGAGGATGTTGGACTCTGTGGCCAGAGGAAACCCGTTATCCAGCATTTCTTCTAACAGCTCATACACCACAACAACATTGTCCTTGATGGCAGCCTCTGTGCACACTCCAAAATAGTCCTGAATTCACCAGCACGCAACAGCAAAAGGCATTTATTAGATACAAGATAAAAAGAAAAATGTGTGTAAAAACAGAACACAGGTAGATTCAAAGTAGTATAGCCTACACATTCAAATCATACCCTAAAGCTGCATAAAATAACAGTGTACATCATGTCACAAGGTGTAGCGTTGTGCACAGTATAAAAGTCCCAGCATGGGACTGGAACCCCAAATTACAGCAGCAAGACATAACCATGATAAATAATATTCATCAGTAAAACTATTCAAACCCTTTTCCATACATTGTATCCACACACTTTAATAACACAGCGGCTACCTGGAAGGTGTCGACGACTCTGTGCAGAAACTCGATGACAAAAAGTGGCGGTACCTCGCTCTGAATCACGGCCACAAAGTAAATACGATGTCTCAGCACGCTGATAAGATAGTGGTGGGGTGTAGAGATCACTGGCGGAACATTCTCTGGCTCTGTGGCACGCTCCTGAGCCTCGAAGAAGTAGTCACAGACGGAGCGGCTGACCACACTCTTCCAGTGCTTCTCCAGGAATATGTCTCCTGAGGCGTTAACCAGGAACAGGCTGTGGATCATCTTGGCTAGAGTTATAGGAAAGGGAGAGCATACAGTTGATAAAATATGCCTGCAACTGGACTAATAAGTGATCACATTTTATTTAGGCTAATCTAACTTCAACACTATGCATATCTGTAGCTTGCATTGTACCAAGGAGGTGGGGTGGTTGTATTGTATTATACATATTTCACAGTTTTTAAATTGTAACACCACCACGTATTTGCCATGAACAAACACTAGGCCTACAGTTCATGATAGCAGGAAACAGGGAGACTGATGCGCTCGCATGATTGAACTTAGGGTAGACGAGTAAGGTAAGGTGACACCACAGCACCATTAATTAATACTCGACACAGGCTGGCGCTTCAGTGTTGACATGACGCTACCTGAAGTAACAAATATAAATACAAAAGGTATACATAAAACATATGGTTTAAATTAAATGAATGAGCAAATTGTCAGGACGTGGGCCTCCGTAAGCATCGGAGAACATGAAGCATCAGTCCCGTGCATGAAATCCCTCCCACTTCCCTCACACGCTGATCTTGTGACGACCAAAGAACCCAGCGCTACAGTAAGTACTCCAAACGGTAATCATCAGGGACATATATTAAAGATAATGCAAACACTCACCGTAGATTACATTTACGTTTAATTTAGCCGTTTACCTTTTCCTCAATGAAAGATTAGAAGCCGTCGTTCCGTTTTGGGTTGGGTGGAGCAAATCTTGTTGTGCATGTGACACAAGAACAAACCAATCATGAACTTACATGGGCGAAATGCCCCGCCCAATCAACTGCATTATTGGTCAATGACACGGAAGTTGATGCTCCTATTGCTTAGGACTAAGATGTAATTGGACCGCTACCGGTAAACAGCCAAACCTGCCATCGATTGGCCAGTAGGACACGGCTGGTCTGACATTTTGTATCCAGTATAAGATTTCATCTTGGGCTGTGCTACCGTGGATACAGTTAACATGCTTGTTTTGCACATTGTCATGCTTCCATTCTACCACCAGTAAATATCTTATGCGTATGTCTTACAATCTCCAGTTCATGCTCAACACAATATGCAGCTCTAATTTGAGATGCAATAAAATCCTGTTTTTCCACTAAAACCAGGAGACGCAGTTAATCTATTAAGAACTGCATTTCACTGTTGGCCAATACAGAATGCTGGTGTATTTTTGTCCAACAAACCCATAATACATGTCTCTAGTGTCACTGGCTAATATTTTTTTGGTCACTTTATGAATATGCTTTACATAAAAGTTCTTCATTAAACGAACATTTACATGTTAGAATAGGCATAGTAAGCAATCGATGTATCTAATGGCACAGTACATTTATAGTAATGCTCTGCCTCAAGTCAAGAGAATATAGTTGATATTACAATCAAATAGGTTACATTTAGCCCCTCGTCAAGTATTTAAATCTACCATAAACCTAATAATTTATAAGCATTACGTTTCAAGTTATATTACATCTTGTACACAGCTGTACAAGTAATACAAGAAATAAACTAATTTACACTCATCCAAGACTACAGTAGTTTGGGTCTACAGGAGGTTGTGAGCATCTCACTGGGGAAAGAGACAATGACCATCACAAACAATTGCACTCTTTTATCAAATGACAAGGTCCCTGAAACATAAATGGCTCAACATAATTTATTTTCATTTTATGTTAAAATGTACAGATTTCTTTGAAAGTACTTACTAAAGGGGAAATTAATATATGGAAATACATACAGGGACAAAGAGCGTCGAGGCTGCTCGAGCGGGACTCAACCTTTGCTAGACGCTCAACCACTGCTCCTTTATTTAGCGTTCTCTTAGCTTACAACGCACCATGTACAATTACAAAGGATACAAAAGGGAAGCGATATAAACAGACAAATATACTGAGCTCATTTTTACATGCCTCTTAAATGTAAGGAAGTTGCCCTATACACACAAAATATTTAAAAAAAGAGAAAGAAAGAAAAATAGGAAAGAACACTAAGTGACCTTTAGATATTTGTTTTTCCTTTAATTTAAAATATCATTAATATACAGTACTACACAAAGATAGAAAACTCTAGAGATGAGATGGAATGGAGACATTAAAGGCATCGTAAAGTCACTAGAGTGAGTGTTAATTTTTTTTCTTTTGAATTTCTTAGTAATCATTACCCAAGAGCGGAGCTAAAAAATATGTATCAGTATTTTTCCTGAAACAGAAGTGGAAAAAAAAGACAGTACCAATATCAATGTCAGAATTTGCTTTTTATATTATAGAAAAAACATTTTCTCTACAATAGGTTTTCTAAAGTCAAAAAGAGTCAGCTTGTGTCATAAAAGAAAGCTGCCCAGTGTGATAAAATTCAGAGAAACAGAAAAAAGTACAGAACAGAATAATACACACAAATAAAAAATGAAACGTCAAGTTTGTAAGAAAAAAAGAAATTCTCTTTTGACTTTGAATACTAGAACATGGAGCAACAGGGCCATATTCTTCACAACTCATAACAGGGCAAGGTGCACTCTCGCCATCTGTATAATTGTCTATGTGGGAGTGCCAACTTTAGATCAGGCGTTTGAGCACATCTCTCTTGAAAGCCATTGCCTTATATAGCCAATGGACTGCAGATTTTTACACAAATGTGACAGTATTATACAGGGAAACACCATTCAGACTTGTCAACCTCTTTGGGCCACTAACACTTTATTTACGAGAGGGTTGAACAGAATATTTTTAAATTAGCAGTTTTCTCAAGGTCCACCTTTCATTATGTAATCCAACAACTATAAAATGGCCTTACATTGTGTACAGTTGTCAGTTGAGTGGAGTGCAGTGGTGTGTGGGGGAGAAAAATAAAAAAGTTGTTGCACTTTCCTGAGCCAACCACTGGGGGGAGACGGCTAGCCAGTGGGTGCTGCTGGATATTGAGTAGTACCAGAATATTTACATCAAATATTTTCAGAACGGCGGCGTACGGTACAAATGCTACGTGTTTATTTATGAACACACCTTATCGCCGGTGACTCGCTGATCTCAGTTTCTCTGATGCTTCGCGACGCACATCATCCAGTCAGGAAGACGGACAAGATTAAACACAGCATACTCATCACTGCTGAAGGCCCGGCTCTCAGGCACATCTAGAACTATGGAAGCCTTCTGACAAGTGAGAGAGATGCCCGTGTGTATTATTGAGAGACCAAGAGGGGGCGAATTGCCACACATATAAAGACCAAAAGCATATACTGTATAGTCAAACTGCACACAATAATTTCCGAACAGTCACAAAAACAAAATGTTTATGTTATTTAAAAAAAAAAAAGTTTAACAAACAAAACTGAAGTCAACATACTATATTTTAGTCACTTTTTGAAAGTAAGGCTTCCTATGTCAATTAAAAGATTGTGTGCATGGATGAATATATATATTCATAACCACTTGTGAGGTTGGTTTTTTTCTGTCCCCATTCAGCAGTCTGACATGTAAGATCCTCTAATGTAGTCCGGTCCTATGTTTCATTTGACTTTCTCCTCGTATTCATCAGGCTTTCCCTGCTCTCCCTCCACGCATTAGGTTTGACCGTGAACCGTGTGCAAACCGTGCCGCTGAGTGTGTGTGTGAAGCACACACAAGCCCCTTTGCTGCTGCTGGTTCGCCCCCTCGTACGAGGCTGACTGGGAGCGGAGGGGTGCACCGGTCCAAGTGAACAGGACAAAATGACAACATAGTTAAATGGGAACCGCCCAGACCCTCCCCTCCCTCTTTCTCTCTCTAAATGGCCACCTGCTGTAGCCTTTGAGAGGGTGAATATGAGTAATGTAGACATTTAGAGTACAGTGAGTGTCCGCTCCGACCTCACGCCTTCCTGCTCAGTTCTCTGCTCATCTGCTCATGTAAGGCGACTGTTTGGGAACGCCGGCATAACTATGATGGGAGGGGCCAGTGTACATCATGTTGCCATGGTGATTGGGCTGCATAGGCTGCTGCGGGTAACCCTGTCCTCCCATCATGCCCATTTGCATCTGCATGGGGTACTGGGCCGGCTGGTTCATGTAGGGGGGGTTGCCGTGGTAGCCGCTGTTCATCATGGGCTGGGGCATGCGGTATCCGGCCGACATGGCGTTGAGCTGACTCATGTTCATGGAGTTGTAGGCGGCGGGCGTGGCCATGAGGTTGGGCATCATGCCGCGCTGCACGGCCAGGGTGCGGGGCGCGCCCTGCATGGCCACGGGGCCCGACGTGCGGCCGTACAGCTGCTGCTGGTGCGGGGCCGGCGCCAGCTGCTGCGTGGCCTTGGAGCGGATGGAGATGTGGGCCTTCACGCCCATCTGGCCCTGCAGGCGCTGCGTGTGCGGCGGGGCAGCCAGGCCCAGGTTGCCCGTCGGCATGTTGCACTGCAGCTGCAGGGAGCCCAGGTTCATGGAGCCCGAGCTCAAGTTGGGGGGCGGGGTCATGGTGGGCTGGCCCTGGGCCAGGGGCGGGTGGGGCGACGGGGCCAGCTGCGCCAGCCCCGGGTTGGGCAGGGACACGCTGGTGGCGTAGGACGTGACCGAGGCCGAGTGGGAGTAGGGCATGGCGTGTGGGTCCATGATGGTGTTGGTGAGCTGCTGCAGCTTGGCCAGGCTGAAGGTGGCCGAGGGCTGGGGGTAGCCCCCCGTGCCAAAGTCCTGGCCCATGCGCTCGTACAGGCTGCGGCTCCCGCCACCGCCGCTCTCGGGGATCTCCATGATCATGGGCGTGGAGGAGAAGCCATTACCCATGCTGCACTGGGACAGGGCCTGTTGCTGCTGCTGCTGCTGCTGCTGCTGCTGCTGCTGGGGGGAAGGCTGCGGAGCGGAGGGGGGGGCCTGAGCGTTGGAAGGCTGCTGGGGAACCTTCTTCTGGGGCTGCTGCTGCTGCTGCTGGCTGGCGCTGGGAGGCCTCTCGATCACCACGCAGCTTGCGGGGGACTTGATGCCGCAGCCGGGGGTGTTGGAGCGGGGCGGGGGCGGCTGGGGCACGCTGCCCGGCGCCACGCTGCCGAGGCTGCAGCTGCCCATGGCCAGCGGGGAGGGCCCGAAGGAGCAGCTGCTGCCGGCCTGCGAGGAGGAGGGCGTGGCTGAGCCGGACGAGGCCGCAGAGGAGGAGGAGGCAGCGGCGGCCGCCGCGGCCGCCGACATGCCCCCTCCTCCGTTGCCCCCGCTGGCCGTGCCCATGGTGGAGTCATAGCTGCTAGGGTTGTCGTAGTTCTCCGTGGTGCTCTCGATGCTGCCCAGGTCGCTGAAGCCGCTGTCCACCACCTGCTGCGAGTGGTCTGACACCGACGGCACGTCCATCAAGGGCGACGTCTCCATGTTCTGCTGGGAGGGGGCCGACAGGGAGCTGGGGTGCTCCGGCGTGATCTGGGTGTAGACGCTGCCCCCGGCGGGGCCCGGCGTGCCCCCTCTGGGGCCCGCGTCCAAGATGGCCACCGGCAGCCCGGGGCTGTTGACGGAGCGCGCCGACTGGCCCGGCAGGGGCGGCAGGGGGCTGCTGTGCTGGGACGGGCCGCACTCCTCCACCAGGGCCAGCGCCGCCGCCTCCTCCTCGGCCTCGCCGCCGTGGCTGAAGCTCTGCAGGGTGCGGCAGGCGGCCAGCGTCTCCTCGCAGTCCTGGTAGGCCCCGTGGTGCGGGTGGGGCTCCGCCTCGTCCTCCTGCGCCTCGCCCTGCGTCAGCGACTGAACCGCCTGCACCGTCTCCAGGTCCAGCTCGTTGGGGTGGTGGTGGGGGTGGTGCGGCTGCGCTGGGTCGTCCTTGAAGTCGGCATGGGCGTGCGGGTGGGGGTGCGGGGGCTCCATCAGCTGCGGCCCCTTGTGGTCGACGTGGTGAAGCGGCGGCAGCTCCAGGGGCTCGGGGGGCGTCGGCAGGGAGGTGACCGTTTCCACGGCGGCAGCGGCGGCAGCCGACTCCTCCTGCTCCCTGCGCCGCCTCTCCTCCTGCAGAGGGTCTGTGGTGGAGGAGGAGGCGGAGGGGGGGCGCTTTACCTCCTTCTGGACCTCCTCCTCAGGCTCCACCCCCTCGTCCTCCTTCTTGCTGACGTAGTGGCGCGTCCCGCTGCTCTGGGCGGGGCATAAAAAAGCGTCGGCTCCCTGAGGCTCCTCTTTGACGGGCGGGGAGCTGGTGCGGGAGGCCGGCTCCTCCTCCTCGTCGTCGTCTTCGTCGTCCTCCTCAGAGTCCTGGCTCTTTCTCTTCTTGCTGCTGCTCTTCTCCTCCAGGCGGCCGTCTCCTTCGTCGTCAGCGTCGTGGTCTTCGCTGCGCCTGCTGCCAGAGACCGGTGGCGCCGCCGGCCTGCGGGCCGCACACGGCTCCTCCCGCTCCTCCTCCTCCTCCTCATCATCGTCATCCTCCTCCTCATCCTCCTCCTCCTCCCTGTTGCCCACGGCGGCATCCTGGGGCAGCCGGGGATGGGGGCCCCGGGGCCCCGGATGAGACGAGGTGGAGGAGGATGTGGAGAGCAGGGGGTGGGACGGGGGTCGGCTGTGTTTGTCCTCCTCCCAGGACCGCCGGGCATCCTCCTCGTCGTCCTCCTCCGGCTCCGAGACGGGAGGCGGCTTTGGGGCGGGCGGGGCCTGCTGTCGCAGCTCTGGGTTCTTCGGGGGTCTCCCGCGCCTCCTGGGGATCTTCTGCTCCACGGGCTTGGGGAGGTAGTCGTCTTCCTCGTCGGAGTCCTTGTGTTTGGGGTTGCCGTCGGCGCCGGCCCTGCAGGCCCGCTTGATGGCATGCTCCTTGGCGCGCTGCTGCAGCTGATGCTGATGCTGCTGGGGAGCCGCGCTCAGCCTCTGGCGCTCTGCCTCCTCCTGGGCCCGCTGCAGGTACCAGCTGCGGGGTTTGCGGCCCGGCTTCATCTTCATCTTAGGGGGCGGAGGGTTGCCCGACTGGGCCAGGATCTGGGCCGCCGCCCGCTGGTGGTGCCCGCTGCCCGGCGGCCTGCCCGGGGGCCTGCCAGGCGGCCTGCCAGGCGGCCTGCCCGGCCGCCTGACCGGCCCGCGCTTCTTCCAGTGCAGTGGCTTGCGGCTCTTTCCCTTGGGCCAGCCCTTCTTCTTCTTGACTGGGACGTCTGAAATGGCTGCGAGGGCCTCTGAGGGGACACTAGTCCCTAGCACACCAGGCTTCACGGGGGTCAGCTCTGCATGATGGGGAGGGAGGGAGGGGGGCAAGAGAAACATCTCTTAGAAAAGTAATGGCATTGTGTTACCATTTAAAGTTGCAATACACAGAAACATTTAATGAGTTACAGCTGTAATAGTATATCATTGGCACATGTCAGTAATCAGGTAAGTGATGACTTGCTAACATACGAGGACACCGTGTGGGCCTATGGGGAAGAATTTAGCTTTGGGTATCATGTTTGATGGAGCAACCACTGTTGATAGACTGAATGATTAATCGTTTTCAAATCAAAATTGTGATTTGAACCAATGTGATTAGCATATCAGCAGGCATGCGATTTATAAGCACGTGTGACCCAGGTTTTTACGTTGTTCAAATTCATGCCATCCTCCTTGTTTGACGGTCATTCTAATTATTCAGAAGTGCGGTGCTCCTGTACAAGTGAATATGTATCAGAAATTCCCCAAGGCGACTGCATACGCCCACCAACACATGTCACGCAATGAAAAATGTTGTTGAAAGAATGGCTCCGCTGAGCTAGAAGCAGCCTCGGAAATATTAGTCCCGAAGCAAAGCAGCATGTCGGTAGACTATTTCGGGCTGGAGACAACAATTAAGATATTGTGAAAGGTAGAGCTGATTACCCGTTTTCAAACCAAAATTGCGATTTGAACCAATGCGATTAGCAAATCACAAGGCATGTAATGTATATGCAATCAAATCGCAATCGCAATATCTGTCAGAAAAATCGCAATTAGATTTTTTTTCAAATTGATTCAACCCTGGTGAAAGGTGACGTGCTGGGATGAGACATGAAGAAACTTTAACAAGGCAGAAGCGACACATTGATAAAAAAGTAAGACACGTAGTGTTGGACTCTTACTGAGATTAACAATATTAAAATAATACAGTAGCTAATTGTGAATGTAACGTCTAATTCAGACATGCTTCACGGCATTGAGAATGCAGTACCAGGCTCCTACGGAGCTACGAGATAGATAATGTCCGTGAGTGATTAAGTTACCCGTTAGCTGATATATATACGTCTAGTTACTATTAATAATATTAATTGTAACTAGACATATATATGAAAAGATAATCTCACTAGGCCAGACATGTATATTAATTGTATATACACATTTTAGGTTTTAATAGGCTGTGTTTATATACCTGTATTTCTTTGTCCAATCTCTAATTTGCTAATCTAGTTTGGAAAGCTAATATTTATTTCAGAAAATAATCTTAATTTGAATTTTGTATTTTATAACTTTCACCCTTTCTCTAGCGTAAATGTGTGTTCGCCTAGAATTACCATCTCAAACTGTTTGCTTATGTTCGTGGCGAACCCAAATCAAACAGAAACCTGTTTGACAATTCTGAACGCACTTTGTTTCTGATATTGTCATGCTATTGTCGGGAATTATTTGTTGTTATTGCTTAAACCAGGTTCATTGTCAGGCTAAGTAGGCTATTAATCAAACTTGAAGCGAATAAAACAAATGCCGTATTTTTGCATTTTTTCTTCTAAACGTAGTTGGCTGGAATTATGCAGGAAAAACACAAATCACCAAGCAGTCGCTGTCTGCTCTCTGTGTGTGTGTGTGTGTGTGTGTGTGTGGCGCTGAGTGTTGGCTTTACTGTCTTATGGCAGCAACACGCGTGTAAATACACTATTATCGCGGTCTGAAAAATGATTTCCATAGTCCATATAGGATGGCATGATAAGTTGATATAGTAATTATCGTGACAGGCCTAGCTGTTCTAAACGGGTATGCAAGAGGGCAGCGGGGGTAAAAACCAAGCAACATGTTGGACGACTAGGCTATATTGCTTAAAAATACTCTATAAATGCGCGAGACGGAAAAGGAAGCGTCCGCCTGTGTTCTAGCATGCAGTGCTTTTAACCAGGCAGTGTGACAGCGTGCTCCAACACGGCAAATAAGCGGAGTTGTGTGGCGTACAATGGGCATGAAGCAAAAACAGCTCAGCTAATTTGCTCCGCTTCAGCAGATCCATGTTGGCGTGTAGTGTGGAGCACTTTCGCTGCGTTCCGCAATGTTTTCGTTTGTTGACGCTTTAATACAAATGCATGTCACATGCTGCATCTAGCAGAGTGTTGCTAACATGGTTGGATGCTGCTGGCCTGGTACTTACTGCACCTCTGTCTTTTAGCAAGGCAGGGCTCCAGCCTGTGACCAATTAGTCGCATTTTGAGACTTGGCGACTACATTTTATAACTAGGCGCATCAGTGCGATTTGCAAATACGTTTGTGTTATATTATTATTACCGCCGCCGCGCCATTGCTTCATGAATTCTCAAATCTGCGGAGCTGTCCGCTTGCTGCAATCAAATGAACGGTTGTCCGCGCTCTCCTCTTGGCTGTAACGTTTGTATCGCCGGACGAGTGGTGTTCCTTCTCATCGTTCAGTTCTACTTTGGACAACTATACTCCGGCTTTCAGGCTTGCAGCCATAACTACATCGAACGCTCTCAAATTACACACCAGACTTACAGTTACCTACCGGTATTCATTTCACCTGTGAAGTTGTGAGTTCCTTGTGAGATTCTCAATCAAAAATAAAAGGAAGAAAAATGTGCTCTCAGCCAGGCTGCAAACTTTTCAACTAAATATAGTAGGCTATTTACAGTGGGTGAGTAGTAGTGGATCAAATAGGAATTAGGCTATAATTCTGGGATTGTTCTGGGATTGTTGGACCTTCACCAAGGCAGCCTATGCAAACATAAGTCCAGTCTGGATAATCGGCAAATCTAACTTACCATCTTCTTCTGACTCCGTGAAGTTGGTGCGACGCAGTCTCTTGGAGTCCGACAGCCTCATGGTGCTGCGGGCTGGCGGGTAGCGGCGGAGAGGGTGGCCGAGGGGGGTCTCCTCCTCCAGCCTGGGCATCTCTGAGTCGGAGTCCACAAAAGGCTCGTCCAGGACCTGCGTCGTCTCCGAGATGGTCTCTGTCACCACGCTGCTGTGGGGGTGGCCCATCTGGCGCATGCGTCGCTTTCTCGGGGGCTTCTGGGTAAGAGACAGCAACCGGGAAACAGGTGAGATTTGAGTCAAGTCAAGTGGGACAGCTGTCATGTCTCACAGAGCACACATATACGGAAATCAGCGGGGCTCACCTTGCACTTCAGCCCCATGGCAGGCTTGGTGAGGATCGGGGGGGAGCACGCCCCCCTCTCCTCGTCATCTTCATCGTCGTCGTCGTCATCGTCCTCATCGTCGTCCTCACTGCTATCACTGAAGCAGCTCTTCCTGTTGTAGGGTGGCTCACTCTGCCTGGGTCCCAGGGGCAGCTGGGGAAGCCCCTCTCCAGGCCCATCCCTTATGCAGGCTTTAGGCCCCCTCTTTTTCCCGGGGGGGCGCCCTCGGCGCGGGGCTGTGATGGAGGGGTGCCGGCCCATGTCCAGAGAGTGCAGGGCCGCGTGCTCCGCCTGTCTGCTCAGGGAGAAGAGGGACGGGGGTCCGCTGGAGGAGCAGCCCAGGGCGTTGCACCCTCCAGCTCGGTCCTCCTCATCGTCCTCGTCCCGGGCGGGACGAATCTTAGGTGGGCGGCCCACTCGGGGGCTATCCTTCACCTTGCCCCAGGGCCAATTCTTGGGCGGGCGGCCCCGGGGTCTGCGCTCGCCGTTGGCGGGCTGAGCAGGCCGAGAGTCTGGGGCCAGCGGCAGGCAGCGCACTGGGGACGAGGCCGGGGAGCTTTGGCCAAGAGGGAACCCTGGGAAGTATCTTCTCTCGGCCTCCTCCTGCTCCTGGCGCAGGCGCCAGGGAGGCGTTGGCGGCTTGTGACTGGGCTTCATCTATTCACAACCCATAATGCAATCCTTCATTAGGCTGACACTCTGACACTTGAGGCTGAGCCAGAGAACGAGAACAGCAAGTCAAAGAACATTGGCTTACCTCCTCTGTCTCTTCCTCGTCCTCGTCGCCCTCGTCAGCCTCCCCATCCGACACTACGGTGTTGGTGACGATGACCGGGGTCCAGCGGAGGCTATCAGGGTCCACGTCTAGCTGCCGCGGTCGGGCACGCAGCCGGGCCATGTGGCTGGACACAAGCTTCTCCCTGCGCACCAACACCAGCCTGGGAGAAGCACAGCGGTCAGCACCATGCCAGTGGAGAATGAACATTGTCTTCAGCGTGCATGCTTGTAGATTCATGCCAAGTGTGGAAAGTCTGGTTTCAAACCAATCTCATGTGGTGTTTCTAGGGCTGTCGCTGTGAAGAAAATGTACTTTTGGTGATTTAGGTTGCCCCAATACCGCGGTATTATCTGCATTTTTTTTTTTTTTTTTTTTTTTTTTTTTGAATTGTCAAGTTTGTTGCGCAGAGCTTTCGAAATAGTGTGATTCTGGGCCATTTATAGACCACGCGATCCCAGTCTGTGGTGAGACAATTGTGCAACATCATAGGCTTTCTACCAGTTTAGTAGGCCTACTGGTAATCACGTGTAACTTTGTCCAGCAGATGTCAGACATCAGCTGGAAAAAATGACTGAGTAATTATTAAATTAAGCATATTAAATAAACATTAAATAGCGCAAGATCAAAATCCTATGGCGCGCCAAGCGCGTAGACTACGGTACACCGCCTTGATTTAGTTAGCATGTAGACAGAATGAAGTGATGGCACAGTTTCGGTTTAACAACCCGAGAGATTAGGGGACAACATATTCCATTTTCTTTCCTACACGAAATGCAGGTATGTCCCAAAAAATCACTCGAGTGTGTCTGCGATGCACGATGCGCTTCCCAGACTAAGTACAGCACTTTACTAAACTGTAGTAAATTGCTGTAAAGCGTAACGTCTGAGTGTCGTATATATACACTCTCAAAGGCTACAACCGGCTAATATGGGGCTGGGGGAATTTTGCTTAGATAGCGCACACGCCCTAGATCAGACGTCATATTCGATGGGCTAGCCTCATGAAAAAATTAAATGTAAACATTCCGGTTTGCGGTACCGGCGGATGCTTGCCACGGCCTGCGGTTGGGTTAGCAACACCGCAGTATAGCAATATTGCGATTATCGCGACATCCCTAGGTGTTTCTACACAATGGAAGTTTTTCCTTGCCCGGGGGGAGGAGCAGGTTAAGGGGGTGTTGTTTGTTTCCATGTGAACTGTAGGCTGTAAAGCCTTTTGAGACTGCAATGTGATTAAGGGCTATATAAATAAACTTGACTAGTCCTACAGAACATATCATTTTGGAATAAAATGAAATAGACTAACATTTCTGGTAGGATATAACATACTGTAGGCTAGCCTACTGCACAGTATAACGACCACCCAGCTAGTCAACACAACATCGTTCATAGAATGTAACGTATTAGTTGCACAAATAATGGATACATACAAATACATGTAGGCTTGTACATGATACCAAGTGGCATAAACAAGAGAGCGCTTGCACAGTTCCAAAAGAGTCATCTCCTCCTGAACGACATCAGCGCAGCTGGGATTATATTCGACATTGGGACACATTAAGCATATAACTACGAGTCTGTATATAACAGACTCATTCAGTCTAAATATTGTCACCTTCCTAAAATAACAGCCTAAGTACATTTTTCAAGTTTTTCAGAAAATTGAACCAAATATTGACATACAGTAAACCATTATGGGTAGAATGGCAGGATCTGTTCAACTGAGGATGTAGGCGATGTGGTGAGATGATTTGGGCAAAAAAAACAAAAATTGTCACTAAATGATTTAGGCCATTATTTTAGGAAAGTGTAGATGTAACATTTTAATATTGCCAAATAACTGTTAGTGAGTGTCTCATCTGTCAGACTTGCTATTTTTTTCTTCAGAATGAGCATCCCCCTAAGCAGCATGCATTGAGAACTACTTTCAGAAAAAAATCACACATGCATTCGTGAGAGAGCGAGAGAGCGCGAGAGAGAGAGATACCGACCAATACTTACACACTGACTTACACTGAATGACCACTACTAAATTGGTGCCAGCATGATAATGCATGCTCAGCTTGTTTTTGGAACTACAGTATATAATCTTATATGCATGACATGGTCCAATTTAAGGTTAGGGGCAATGTGTCATCATGATAAGCACAATGTAAACATTACATTGTGGGTATGGGAGTCATGGTCTCTGACCTGTCTCCTCGCTGCTCCAGCATGTTCAGGCTGTGCAGGGTGGCGGTGATGTCCTGTGGACAGATGCCCGTCAGCTTGCTGAGGTGGCGGATGGTGAGCTGCCGATCCTGCACCTCGTGAAGGCACTCCAACACCACGCTACGCCAGTAGGCCATGTAGGAAAGGCGGCCCAGGTCCGACAGGGGCTTCTCCGGTGAGCCCGGTTGGCCCTCGCGTTTAGACAGCAGGTAGCCTGCAGGAGAGCAAGGTTGGTACAGTAGACTCATGTTGTTGCGGACAGAATCGAACATGCAGCAACTTTAAATGAGGCTCCAACGAGAACATACTGTAACCGACGAGTCTACGGTAAATGTGATTGCATCACAGTTGCTATAAAGGGCATGGCAAAATGTTCAGCTTTGATTGACATGCTGTTGGTGGACCAATAGGATTTGTTGAATTATAAAAAATTGACTGTTTCCACCACTGTACGGAACACCATGACCAGCTCACTGATTCGTTTTTGTATGCCCACGCTGTTAACAGTTTATTCTCTCCACCAGGGGCCGCTCTTTCCAATGCTTTATCCAACATATTTAAACATGTTTTATTGAGAACTGTAAACATAAAACACTTGCAAGGTACTTAAGGCCTTATCAGACAGGACGCAGCATGCGCTGCGCTCACCACCGAGCACAGATTTCTCTACGCCCTTCAGACAGGACAGGGCTGCGCTCGCTGTGTCTCTAGGCAACGAGGAAGCTATACCGGAGTTTGAAGAACAGACTCGCGCTAGCTAAAGGCCCTGCTAAACAATGAATATATATTTTTCTAGCGTTATAAGATATATTTTTCAGCAGATCGCTTAGTTAAAAGAATATATACAGACATATTCTTATAACTTCCTATTTAGGTTAATAGCCATTTGAAACGATGTATACTGTAGAGATCATATTGTGACGACATATAGTGACGACATATAGTGTAGCATATAATGTAGCTAGCTAATGTAGTTAAACAGGTTTTTACCATAAATGAACGTGCAGCAAAATTTTAATGCTGGCTGGTTGTGTGATCACAGTCACCCAGCCACCTCTAACCATACAAGCATGAATCGTCTGCTAGCTTTATTCCCCCCACCAGTTTTTATAGTGTCTTGCCTGTTAGCTTTAGCTAGCTGTGATGACGAGGTAGCTAATGTGGTTGTGAGTTTGTGTTCAGCTCCGCGCGTGGATGGAGTGTAGTTATGGTAACGATGAACACAATCGCACACTCAGCCATCATTGTGCACCGGGATATCATAACAATGCGCAACTGTGCATATTTGAGCTGCGAACAGTGGCTAGAAGTCACTCGCACAAAGTACGGCCAAAAATGTTTTCATGTTCGCACACATGTTCACAAACATTCGCCACAACATTTTTAGTCGCATTTGCGAGTGAAATGATCATACTGTAGAAGCCTGCAGCTGACTGCTGTGCCCATTCAGTGACAAATGTACAGCTTATCAAAAATACTGGAAGTACGTATAAAGCAATAAATATTGATACAGAATGTAATGGACTTTTTCAGTGAGCAAGTTACAAAGAAAAACAGGCAAACCCGTCTCCTGTCTAACCAGTAAAAAGGAAAAGGTAACCATTAAACACCTGTCCATACAGGTATTTAGAATGAATGTGGCTAGACTGGTTCTATAGTCCAAGTGTGTATACAAACACTACCTCATTAGTCTCTTTTGGATACATAGTGTTATTTCAATAACTGGCATAAACACCCAAACACTAACACTAAAGCAGGAATAGCAAGGTGCTGGAATCTGCTGGCTGTGTATATTTGTTTGTGTGAGCCTAAATGAGTGGTAATAACGCTCTTACTGAAGTCGATGAGGAATCGGCCGTAACCTTTGCGTTGGTACTGCGGGAGAATCATGATGCAGGACACGTTGTACTTCTGTTGACAGTGCTTCTCCTGGAGAAAACAAACCGTACACTTCAACGTGAGGGAGAAAGCAAGCATACTGCAGGTCAAGCCTGAACAGGTACAAGGGAAGCTGTGTGTTAATGGTGGCAGAGGGCCCCCTCTGTTAATTACTTGTGTTTGGCAGTGAAGCTGCATGTTAATGGATGCACCTGCCTCTGCAGAGGTGCAGAAGAGAGCCAATTGATACCAGAGCACCCTTTACAACACAGCAGCTTAATGAAACTTTTCTTAACTCTGTTAGATATTTTTGGGATATAGTAGGATAAAAACAGATACTAAAGTACTGAACCTCCCATTAGCTATTAGAGGTTTTCCATCCAGTTTAAAATCCAATACTACTACTTTGGGGGAAACCTTTCTAGGGGCCTGAATGTGGCTTTTTTGCCAAAGGATGATTACAAGATTTGAATGTAATCTCTTTAACATGGTAATAGATTGTAATGTACTCAGTCAATATGGTGTGACAGACATGGTTGTACATTTTAGTGGGGGCATGGGTCAACAACAGAAGATGCCAGAGCACGGCTGGTGTACCTTAGAGAAATAGCCGACTAGGTGGCAGCCCTTGCTGTCGTTCTGTGTGAGGACGTAGAAGAGGAAGGGCTCCACATCGTAGTACAACGTCTTGTGGTCCAGGAAGAGCTTAGCCAGCAGGCACAGGTTCTGACAGTAGATTGTGCTCAAGTTCCCATCCACCTGTGGGCACGCACGCACGCACACACACAAATCATGCTGGTGGTGGACTAAGTATAAACCAACACATCAGAATATCATCATGTGGACTATGACTGCCAAGAGGCTCACAAAGCCAAGCAGCATTCACTTTTTATAGGAGTCCTTTCATGCTCCTCTTCACTTGTTGACAGTTCCTTGACTTCTCAGTGCAATGTAGTTGACCAGCTTAGGTGAAAATACCACATAGTTTATGTGGAATAGCACATCATACAATACGTCTAGATAACGGTCTGATTTCAGTGACTGTTGCTTTAAATTGAACAAGTCACTGCCCACCCCGCCCTGACTTCCACGTAGCTGTGTTGCAGCAGGCAAGCAGCAGCTTGGTCACACAGCCCTGTGTAGGAACGGTGTTACATTTTGATAACCAGCCATGTTTCTACTAAGCACACTATTTCATGAATGAAGGTTAAATTATATCATAGCACAACATCACAGCCATCCTTGCCCGCTAAACAGCGATATACCCATAAGCACGTATTCATTAATGAATGACAAGTTACAAAGCATGAAACCACAGCCGTTCTTGCCGCTACAGGGCAATGATAGATAGGTGGCTAGCTGCTAGCAACAACACAAAGTGATAGGCTATTCGGTTGAACAAGAAACGTTAAAATTAAACAAAGACATTCTATCTTTGTTATTATCACTCTTGATAATATGCATGTCCTGCAGACTCAACTTGTTTATAGTAACCTGCAGTTACTGTATCAAAACATTGATTTACAGATTTGGTCATCTGCAAATGTTGAACATTAAACTTTTACTTACGGTTTGTGTACTGGCGATCAACATCAGTTCCTTGCCTTGCATATTTTGCTGATACTACGTAGCTGGCCATATCTTCATAGGTTCGTTACCAAACAAACTGTGTGCAGTAATCTACACAACATATGCACTCTCTCTCATTCACCCATTTCCCTGCCCCTCTCCCTTTTCTAGCCAATACAGACCAGGAAGCTAACAGTCCACTTTGAAAGGCTTCCTACTTGTCTGTGTCACATCGACATTGCTAATTCCAAAAACAACTAGAACTACTTGGTTTTCATGGAATGGGTCCTTTAACACCACACTTCGCTATGGAGCCCAGTGGAATGTGACTCAAGACACCATGATCTCCATCTCTCAAGGGCTTTACAGAGACAGACAGACAGACAGAGAGAGAGAGATGGCTGCAGGCCAGCCCTTTCGTTTGTACTGCACCCACTGGGTAAGGACAGAGGAACAAGAGGTCTGAACACAACACTGATGTCTGGAGCTTCAGCCTGGTAGAGCAGCACCAGCCAGCTCAGCAATACTGGGGAGTAGTACACTGCATGGAGCTGTCAGCTGATGCAGTCAAGAGGGCTAGCAGTGCGGCTGGCTCAATACATTCAGAACCTAATACAACAGCAGTGAAAGCACTGCGAATGGTGAAATGACACCGCGCACATACATAAAATACCTATGGGCACAATCAATTCTACTACAAATATACTAGCCGGTTGGCTGAGATGTGTCCTTGTGGGCTATGGGCTGGGCAGTGGCCTTGAACTGCTATTTACGGTCCCCTGCTCTTTTGCTGCATGCGTGTACGTTCATAGATCCAACACGCCCCCTTGTGGCCCAGTGTCTCATTCTGTCCCTTGCCTCACCTCGAACACAGAGACGTCATCCTTTCTGTAGATCTCATTGGCAGGCGGGTGGAACCAGCAGCATTTCCTCATGTGCTGGTAGAGGATGCTGCGGCTCTTCATGTAGCGCAGGCAGAACTCACACAGGTACAGCTTAGGGAGCCTTGGGGGAAGTGGTTGTGTTAAGTGTTAATTGACATGTTAAACATACGCCTGCGTTTACAAGCTGGGATCACACTGCTTTCTACATAGCTTGTCAGTTACACGCTCTGTAAATCTAAATTAATGGGTGACCCAGCAAGCCGGTGACAATCGGTATCGTTAATGGCAAAACAAGAGGAAGATGCTAGCTTTTTAGCCTACGTGTCAGAACAGTGGAGCAATCAGTAATGTGTTACCTGCTGTACTCTTGTGGGTACGGGGAGGAATACCAAGTCTGGATCTCAAACTTTCCAAACTCAATAACAGAGGGGCAACGCATCTGAGGATCTGGTGGGCCCGTCACCCCAACTTTCTGTGCAAACATGAAGGAGAGACAGGGTTCAAGTTCAGGTTGTCTATAGAGAGATACAGATTATACATCAATTACTAGCCATCAACTACACAGTCCAGACTCAAACAGACCTGCCAACCTTGGACAACGGATTAGAGTACCAGGTGTGCAAACAGGAGATTCAACTTGCTTGTGTAGCAGGTACTGAAATGTGGTATTTTTCATATACAACAACATGAGTCTGATCACAATTATAGAATTGTACCAAATCAATAAGCCTATATAAAAAGGTTGGAATGTATTCTGTCAAGAACAGAATGTAATTTACATATGTTAATTCATAAATTCAAGTACAAAATGCATGATATGGTAACATGGATTTAATAGTCACTTCTTCTGGTATTGAATATGGAACTTTTTTGTGTTCAGGGTTACTGCTGCTATTCTCTCCTCCCTCATCATCTTACAAAGCTTTACTGACTTGATTGATGAATGATTTGCTAAATTAGCTGCACATTATAACATGGGACCTAGGATATGCTTAATTCGATTTTTATGAGCACGTGAGCTTTGACAAACATTAGGCCTTGCCTATTGATCACAACTTGTTCTGTTCAGTCCTCTGAAAAGTATAATATAAATAAAAGACTCTGATACTGACACTGATAACAGTGAACACAGAAGATCATTTAAATAATGTCTATTTTTTGTGGAATTAGAAAAAGATTGCATGTTTATTCCACTATTTGTACTGGACGCTACAGTGTAGAATTTTTTTCTTAGCAAATGCTTTTAAGGATAGTCTCTATAGGAAGAACTTAGCTGAACTACTAACCATGGAGTCCAGCTCAAGTTCATATTACCGTAATTTCCTGGCTATTAACCGCAGTTAATACATTGATTTTGCAAACTGCCGGCAGCTCTGCGACTATACATGTGGTTACATTTTTTTTTCTCTCATTGGGATATTTTTATTATTATTTTTAAGGTAATCTGGGGATATTAATTATACATCCAAAACAATTTTGCTATGGTAATAGGACAATCTAACATGGTAAAGGGCTTTTCACATGGGAATTGGGATCCCGCTCTCTGTCCTGCCCGCCTCTCATGTGAAAGGCAAATCTGCAGAGTCACGGAAGCGATGAGATTGGTTTTGAGGTAACCATGAGAACAGAACAATAAACAAACCATGTAGATGAACCAAACAATATATGTATTAACAATCTCTAAATAAACCTAGCCTACTTTATTTCTGAATTATCCATCCGTTTACAGTCTTGCCGACTTCGGATCAGTGAGAGTATAGGCTACAGTCTGTGTAATAACATGTAGGCTACAACATTAAATTAAATTCAATGAAAGCTGTCCACGCGGTTATATTTAATTTTCTATAGCATGCTGCTGTGTAGTGACCGCACGGTGCATGTTGAGCGCTGGCCCGCAGCCCACCAGCTGTTGTATCCACAGGTTGCTCCAGGCCCTAGATTAATCCACAAAACGTCTCGGTGCCCTCGGTCAGATCCACATACATTCGGGAGCCACGTTTAAAAGTCTGTACGAAACTTGTGCAGGAATGAGGTTGTGTGTCTGGATATACTTATGATCTGATAATCTATGCAATATTCCATATTTCCGGTGTCATGACAAAACGTGATTGCCCGATAGAAAGTGGCACCCAGAAGGAATCACATGCTGCCAGAAACCCGGTCAATTTGAGAGACAAACAGAGAAATGGATCAGAGAGAATATACATTTTTTTTAACGGACACGCCAAACAAATTATTTGCTTTAATCTTAATGGTCTGGCAAGATGCACAAAATAAACATAACTTAAGCATGTTCACGTATCTCCTGCAAGCACAGATATATATTAATAATGCCATTTTTTTCAGCTATGCCGTTTTTTGGCAATTTGGCTTGTTAATAACACTGTCGAGAAGAATAGAGAAGAATAGTAACATACCATAATTTACGTAGCCTAGCTAGCGCATACCGGTATATTGAAGTGGTTGGTGTCCGACTTTATTCTTTTTTTTTACATGAAAATGCCTCCAACCCGATGACATAACCTTGAATAAACTGCGGTTAATACACGGGTGCGGCTAATAGACGAGTTTATTTCTAAAAATTACATAAAATACTGACCTGCAGCTAATATATACGGTGCGGTTAATAGTCGGGAAATTACGGTATGTACAGAATTCATATGGCATAATAGCATTACAATATACATTGGATTCAGTGTATAACTTATTTAATGATTTATATTCATATAGTTATTGGTGGTAAAAGGCTGTTTCATTAATGCACCTTAGACTAGCAGAAGAAACCTGCTTTACATTTTGTAATATATTGATTACTGTCCCTTTAAGACAGGTTGGTTTCACAATGTTAAGATAGAACTACACCAAGGCGTGGACTAGCAACTGGGCGTCTTCTAGCCTAATTACCATATATGTCGTCGCGATTGTGTATGCGCTCATGCAACGAAGCTCATTCAGCTACCTTATGAGTCTGCGCGTACAACTGAGAAAACAGAAACAAGGAAGTTGCTGGATTATTACTGACAGCTAGAAAAGAGATCATACTGATCATCTGATCATACTTGTGGACTTGATGTCATAATGCGTACCTGCTACACAAGAGATGCATAAAGGTTGGCAGGTCTGCACAAAACAAATAATTATTGTGGTAGGACACACAAACTAGTATGTTGCAGAGACATTGGAGTCAGAAACACAAAAACACAGGATACAAAATATATCTAATGTGCCCATAAAGATCCTGTATTCCAAATACATATGTTACAGGCAGGGACTAGCTAGTAGGGTTTATATTAACTGTATGCTCCGTGACAAAGGGAAATTCTCAGCATTTGCTGGCAGCCTGCTCTGTAGAAAGGCCAGGCATTACTGTACAACACATGGTAGCAAAAATGTGTCTTGGCTTTGACACAAAAATACTCCCCCTCTCATTTGCTACTAATCTAAGAACTGGGCATGCACACAACGTTAAACAAATTAAACAACCACCAAAGCCCTCTACTAGGGCACTAATCCACTTTAGTGCTCAAGGGTCACTTCAGAACATCAGAGACTTGAAAATAATATATTAATGGAGTGTCACAAAGCCTTGTGGCAACAACCCAATAAATGTGCAGCAGAGAAGCTACCTCGTCCAATAAAAGGTTCAGCCAACTCACTTCGAACAATTACCATTCGCAGTGCAGGGTTCCCCCTGCACCCCCCTCCATCATATTCCCTGACTTTTCCCAGACTAAAAATCTGAATTTCCGTAACCTATAATGAACAGAAAAACAGGCAATCACAATAATCTGTGTAAAAGGGACATCTTGCATGGCGACAAAAAACAAACTGAATGTTTGAATGTTGAAGTTTTTGTGTAGGGCCTACTCATGTAAACATTCAGTTTGCAATCATTTCAAGATTTAAAACATTTTAAAATGTAAAACCACATTCATCGGCGCAGCTCCTGTTACATTAAAACACTGCAGTTTAGGGCTGTCCAGAATACAATTTTACAGGCTTCAAATACTTGATGGTATTTCTGAACGATTCGAATAATTTTTTTTTTTAAACACTCAAATATAATTAAGAAGTATAACAGAAGTCATTTTCCATTTCTATCTTCAGTGAGCACAGATGTAAACATAGCCACGCGCTCTAAATGGCCACTTTGATTGACACGTAAATTGAGCCAGTCAGATTCAAATAGCATATACCTCCTGTATTACCCAATACAAGTGTGTGTTGATTGAATAGCCTCGCTTTTTTCTTACAAACAGAGCCAATTGCAATAAATTGTGTTGATGACAGCGTAGGGCAGTCAATTACATTTCAACACGTGGGTTTATATGGAGACAGTAGGGATTAATGGGAAAACATGCATAATGTGGCAAAAACGAATACTTGAATCCCAATATTTAAATTGAATTCATTCCCAACGAACAAATACCAGAATAATAGAATATTTGGGGCCAGCCCTACTGCAGTGTTTTTGTTTTTAACGTTTCTAAAAGACAAGGCTAGCTCTCTGTGACGTGTTGATGTATTGTAGAATCTAGAGAAGTTACTTCGCTGATAACAGGCATAGCCCTGCCCTGAGCTAGCAAGCATGTGTGCAGACCCATTGCCAACCGTCATCACCATCAACACATTTTAAAGTCTCAATATCCATTCCAAAAACTATTGTAATCAAAAGCAACTAATATGATTAACTTATGCTTTACCTTGCATTATTAGTCTCTAGCCATCAGATCCCCTTTCCATGGAAAACATTTCATCACATAGTACTAAATCACAAAGCAGAAATCCCATCAAGGATTTCACACACAATGCCATCTTTTTGACATCTGCTGCTACCACAGATCAAAAATAAAAAGCTTTCATACAACAAAACACACAATAAACAAAGTTGAAGATGAACTTAATTTATAACATTATTTATATATAGATATCGCAGTAATATCGTTATGGTGAATTATTTTGGTCACGATAATCGTGTAGTGAAAATCTGATATTGTGACACCCATAGCATCAAATAATAATAATAAATTGTATTTGTAACGCACTTTACATTAGAAGAAAAGATTGTCTGACTTTCCATGTCTGGGATAGACATTTGAAAATTCCTTGATATTCCAGAAATTACATGATCAGTGGAAACCTTGACATTCACATGCCATAAACACTATACCACTAAAACACAACTTGGATACAATGTAAAGATTACAAAACAATTGTATAAGTTCCCACTAATAAATAGCAACGTTGATGCCGTGGGTGAAGTTATGATACATGCTTAGATGCGAAAAGATACGTTGCCCTACAACTGCTTATTATTATTATTATTATTTCTTAATGCTTTTGTAGCTGAAACTAGTGTTCCTTTAACAAGACAGCGTGACAGCGCTCGAACACAGCAGATGCATAATTTGTGTTTGCACATGCTGAAACTAAAGCAGCTACGCTATTTTTCTCCGCTTCAATGGATCCTTGTTCACGTGTAGCTCTTTCACTGTGTCCCGCTATGTTTTCGTTTACGCTTTGTACCAATGCATGTCACGCGCTGCATCTAGCAGAGTGCTAACGCTAACATTGTTAGCTGCTGCTCTCTGCCTGGTATTTACCGCCACGGGCTATAAACCGGACCGAATTAATCTGCTACAGACATCAGTGGATGTATTAGGGTAGGTACACAAACACACCATGCCGCATATTGATTGATTGATTGACTTACCGGGCGCCTTCGCAGCTCATTGCTGCATCTCATAGTCCACTAACGGCAATATTTTTCAAATCTAAGCATAGTTATAGGTATATTTTTTGAGTCGACGGTACATTTAGCAAATCGACGTATTTACGTAACTGATGACGTCGGTTACGTCGACTAATCGTCCCAGCACTAGCTGAAACACTGCCATGCTTTGGCAGAACGACTTAGTAGTTCTTCTCTTCTTCCTCTCTCAAACACATATATCCAGCATCTATGTGGTGGAAGATATCTTGTGGCACTCATTTCCCCCTCACCTTAAGTGTATTGAGCTCAGATCATTTAGGGAAACCTTCATCTTTCTAAAGGTGCATATGTGTGTGTGCGTGCGCGTGGTACCTGTAGTGCTAGCTCCTGGATGTGTCTGAACAACTCAATGTCTTTCTCCGTCAGGTTCTCATGGCCAGGCAGTTTGTCTTCGTCGTCTCGCCAGTCGCTCCCATCCTGATTGTCTGAAGATTGAGACGCAGTGTCACGGTCAATGTGCAACTGCGTGGCACCCCTTTTCTAAACCACCCATCAACCGTGGAATGCACTCGCATACACTCAGGACAGGTCAAATAGCATCTACCTACATTTGACTTCATATTTTTAAATGCATAAGAACTCAAAACACCACAAAATTTGCCTTCTCAAATTACAGTGTAGAGAATTCTTTTGGTATCCTACAGTACAATATTTAAAATATGAATGCAGCAGAAAACAACTCTTTCCAATGTTAACATATAGTGGAGTAACTGCATCCTGAGCAGAGAATGACGACACTGCTGTTTTGTGTGTTGTAAACAGAGCTGCTTTCATCTTTGTTTTCATAGCTGGGACAGCCGTGCCAGCGTGTGGCCCCACAAAGCATTTGTTTTGGTCTGCTGGAGATGCTGGTGTTCTAAGTGTGACACCTAGTGGCAGAACATGTCATAGATAGCACTTTAAGCTATAGAACAGTGGTTCTCAACCATGTGGGATTGGTAGTCCTACTGCCCGGTAGGCTACTGCCGCATACTAATTGATTAGGCTACTGTCTCCATCACTTGGCGTTGACAGCGGTCTAAACGGGTTCCATTTATTTTTTACTTTGACATTAGCTTGGAGTGCTTGTTTCTTCAAATGTTTCCCACACCTCCCGTTTCTCATTTTATTTGGAGAAGAAACTAAAACGTAAAAGTGTTAAATAATCCTCGGTTGCACTCGACTGTTATAAACCGCTCTGACTGTAAAGTGCACTGTTCAGGAATTGACGGGGAACCTCCCCCTCTTTTGAATCGGTCCAGTAAAATAGTTACATTGTATTCAGGCCATGCTCTAAGAGAGAACTGCAGATTAAACTGCATGCCTGTAACATTTAATTTGATTTTTTTGCATGGTGGGCCATACGTGGTTGTAACATTGACCGGCAGTTTTGGAAATCCCCCGATTCTCTCAGCCAGTCAGACCCTGGTTGCAGACCACAGTTCACAGTTCAACAAGTAGACCTAGTTGTTAGTTGAATCTGGTATTGTTATGAATATTTTGTGTAAACTCATAAAAAATAAAAAAAATAAAAAAAATAAAATAAAAAAAACGCCCCCCACAAAAGTAGCTCAGCGGCTCCTTTCCAAAATATTGGTTCCAGCGCCCCCCGCCATCCTCTGAATGCCTCCTGGGCTATTATAGAAGGTGCTCTACAGTCTACACTATATTTTAAACATGATTAGCAGCAGACAACTACTGTCCAGAGCCGGCGTCAACCCAAGCTCAGTGTGGGGGCATTCATTTCAAATGGATGGGCACATTATTTAGACTATAGCCTATAAGAATAAAGAAGCGACTAGATATGAGCTCTAGCAGCACCTACATCTATGCAAATCCATTAATGCTTCTCACGGGAGGAGAATGTCCATGACCAACACACATTAAAGTAAGTACTTTTAATTATATAGCGCTTGTCACTGATACAAAATCAAAGCGCTTTACATTAAAACATCAACATGACGGGTACAAAATAAGATACACAGAAACATTTTCCTTAAAATGGCCATCAATGGAAAAGAAAAAGATGATCAGGATTTTGTTTTTCATTTTGAGATTGCCCACAAAAATGTGACCTAATCGATTGCTGTTTGCACGTTAATCTTTTTCTCATTAAGCATTTCACAAATAAACGCATGTAATAGCCATAAGAGACAAAACAACCAAAATTGGCTACCGGTAGTCTACACCTTCGTCTAAACAAACTACCTATGCTGTCTCTGACTAGATGCTACTTTGTTGTTGTTTAGTGGGCTTGCTTGGAGTAGGCTAGTATTATCTGCAACCACAGATCCAGTGGTGATCCTAAATTCCAAGGTTCAGTTCGAGCAGAGCAACAGGGCTTTTAAACAAACCACTTTCCAATATCCATATTTTAGGAAGAAAAAAAATACTTGGGAGTGTTTCTAGTTATAGTAAACTGCCGGTTGATAACACGCCGGTGTTCTGCTGAGTTGTGCTACCTTGATGAAATATGAGCTGTTTTGAAGTGCAAATCCACAGTCTGACTCGTAAAGAGACCATTTAAAAAAAAGCTCCCATATTCTTAGAATGGAGTGAATTATGGTGTCGCATCAAGTGATTATGTGTATTTTAAACATATCTAACATTTAGTGGAAACAGAGCCCATGATTATGGTCTCCAGCGCTATTGTATGTTACCCTTAAGTAGCACATTTGATTAGGGAGAACAGCTCGGCAGAACATCAGCACTCAAGCAGTCTGTCAGTTTTTACGTAGTTTGCAGTCTTTATTAATCAATTATTAAATGTGATTATCTGCAAATGCTTGTATAAACTAGGGCTTTCCCGAATACCGTTTTACAGGTTTCGAATACTTGATGGTATTGCCGAACAAGTATTCGAATACTCTTTCTAAAAAAAAACATTAAAAACACTCAACTATAATTAAGAAAAATAAATGAAATAATCTTTGATTCC
>JAODLL010000024.1:4610134-4634336 GCA_026546735.1 Forbesichthys agassizii | reverse complement strand
TCCTCCCGAACAAACTGAGTATGGTAATTTTTGGCAACAATTGTGTTTTTTGGGCTCTTTGATATCTCAGGCTTTCCTGTGAAGCATGATGAGCTTCTCAAATGGAGGTCATCCCAGGAGACATCAGAGCCTTTAGGAAGCAGAACGTCTGTGTGCTGTTTGAAGTGCAGGCCGGGCCTCTTGGTATAGCATTGCAACACATGAGCTCCCATGCACATTAACTGAGATATTATTAGAGACAGTATGAGAAACACCAACTCTGACTTTCCACAACAAGGATCTCACCAGAACAACACACCCCACTTCTACCATAAAAAAAAATACTAAGACAGAAGTATAGAACATATGGGTACTAATATAATTAGTTTAGTAGTTTATAATGCAAATAAGTTGTCCCTAACCCACTCCATTGTAATATTGGCTGTGTGCTTAGGGCCGTTTTCCTGTTGGAAGATGAACCTTCTCCCCAGTCTGAGGTTCAGAGCGCTGGAGCAGGTTTTGATCATGGATGTCTCTGCACATTGCTGCATTCATTTTTCCCTCGATCCTATAGTCTCCCAGTTCCTGCCGCTGAAAAACACCCCCACAGCATGATGCTGCCACCACCATGCTTCACTGTATGGTATTGACCAGATGATGAGCAGTGTCTGGTTTCCTCCAGACATGCATGACACTTGGCATTCAGGCCAAAGAGTTAAATCTTTGTTTCATCAGACCATATAATTTTCTTTCTCATGGACTGAGAGTCCTTCAGGTGTCGTTTGGCAAACTCCAAGTGGGCCGTCGTGTGCATTTTACTGAGGAGTGGCTTTTGTCTATCCACTCAGGCCTGATTGGTGGAGTGCTGCAGAAATGGTTGTCCTTCTGGACGGTTCTCCTCTCCACGGAACAATGCTGGAGCTCTGTCAGAGTGACCGTAGGGTTTTTGGTCACCTTCCTGACTAAAGGCCTTCTCTCCCGATCGCTGTTTGGCCGGGCAGCCAGCTCTAGGATGAGTCCTGATGGATCCAAACTTCTTCCATTTACGAATGATGGAGGCCACTGTGCTCATTGGGATCTTCAATGCTGCAGAAATCTTTCTGTAGCCTTCCCCAGATTTGTGCCTCAATACAATCCTGTCTCAGTGATCTCTAGACAATTCCTTCGGCATGGTTTGTGCTCTGACATGCACCGTGGTATCTTATATAGACAGGTGTGTGTGCCTTTTCAAATCATGTCCAGTCAACTGAATTTTCTACAGGTCCTCCAATCAAGTTGTAGAAACATCTCAAGGATGATCAGTGGAAACAGGATGTGCCTGAGCTCTATTTTGAGTGTCATGGCAAAGGCTGTGAATACATATGTACAAGTGATTTTGTTATTTTTAATGCATTTGCAAAAAATTAAAACAAACTTTTTTCACTTTGTTATTATGGGGAACTGTGTGTAGACTTTACAGGGGAAAACAATATTTCAATCCATTTTGGAATAAAGCTGTAACATAACAAAATGTGGAAAATTTTAAGCTCTGTGAATAATTTGCAGATGCACTGTATATTTTATGTGGTTCTCAAAATGATAACCATTGACTTTAAAATGAAGAAATAAGGGATAGAACATTAAATTGATTTTTTTATAAAACCACATTTAAGATTTAAATAATAAAGCAGTGTTAAAAAAATAAAAAAGTATTGCAATGGTTGAAGTACAAGTATGTTTATTAATATGTCAAATGAATCTTGTAGATGTGCAACGTCAACATATTTAATCATAAAAACCAGACAGTTGGTTGAGAAATGTTGGTTGTGTTCATCAGCTCTTTAAAACAGTGTTCTGTGTGTCGTCCACCATGATTAACCTTGTTTGAACAATCAGGTCAGACTGGAGGGCACGGTAAACGGAGGCCTGTAAGCATAACAGTGGATTACACAACCGCTCAGGTGACATAAACTTTAAATGAATATCTCAAATTCAAATCTGCTGGAGCGAATTCTCCTACCTGAATCGAACAAAATAAAAGAGCTGCAAAATATCATATAATATATAGTATAATAGGCCTTGATGTAATCTAATTAACAGAAATCCAGTTGTTGTCCTCTTTTACATGTTACAATGTAGGACACGTCATCACCATGAGCTTCTTTGATTTTCCATATAAAGGAATCACTATGTCTATTAGGAGGAATGTTCTCGAACAAAGAATTAGACAGATGCAATATTCTTGCCTGTTACAGATAGCAGCACAACATCACGATTCACAACCATTTCAAGAAGTCTTCAATTTACCTTTCCCAAGCCCCGCCCCTTTCACTTGTCCTACCTAGTTACTGTAACTAGGTAGGACAAAACACCATAGAAAGCCATTACAACCAGACAGACAGTTGATGGAAGGTTCCATCAGATTCAAATAATGCTCAATTGTTTTTGGAGGACATACAAAATGGGGCGGGGCTTGGGAAAAGTCACTTAGTCCAAATATCCAACCAGAGCTCATGTCTTAAGTGGTGTCAGCTCCATCATTGTATATGGACCAGAGGCTGATGCGCTGGTCTTTGGAGCCAGCAGCCACGAGCCTGCGTTTGGGGTCCTGGTGGTCAGAGAAGGAAACACTGAGAACCATGTCAGTGTGGTGCTGAAGAACCGCCAGAGGACGTAGCCTCTTCCAGCTGAACAAGCGGATGCGGTGGTCCCAACCCGCCGATGCCAGGACTTTACCATCGCTCCGGATACATAGATGGGAGACGCCAGGGTTCACCATAGTGACAGGGTAAATAAGCTATAGAAACAGAGAAGCAAGTCAGAGACTATGAAAGAAATGTTGTACATTCAAAGGGTAGAACTCCAACATGAAACATTCAGAAAAACCTGTACAACAGTGACGTTTACTGTACAACAATAAAGCTATATAATTGTAACTGTGACAGCTATCAGTTCCTCTAATATTCAAATCAAAAAGGAAACAAGGAGAAAACAATTATTCAGTTATTAAGGTCAGCAAGCCACTTAATCATTGGCGTCTAGGAAAGTGTGTCCAACGCAAACAGTGAAAGGGAGACACTATCAGCTGATCTGATGATTGAGGTCCAAGTGGAGGGCTGAGTCCCTGTTGAACCTGGCCAAGGCGACTCCTAGGACTCAATCATCAGCCATACAACATTATACTGTAGCACGAGTGTTGCAAGCAAATCTCTCTGCATCTCACTATTTAGTTTGGAGTTACAGAGGGAGTCTTCTGAAGGCGCGATTGGGCTTGGGTTGCCTTTGTCACACTGCAGCGAGAAAGAGACCGTCTTGCTGAAATGCTTGTTTGCAGAGGTGTTGTTGCTTTAAGCACCTCTGATGAATTACATTTGCATTGAAAGGTCTGGTCAACGCAAGAAGAGCCCTGATAAATACACAGTTGTAACGGCTGCCTGCTAAAGATTATCCATGGCTCCTACTCCCTGTGATCTACAGGGTCCCTAGGACTGTATCAATCTCTGTAAAGGGGCAACATTCTGACATATTGTAATGAATGGTGGCCAAGATCACTATCCAATGGGTCCATTGTAGCAGACATTCCTAGGGAGAGAACGTGCTCTTCCTGCGGCCTGGGAATCTACGGTGTGTCGGCGTACGGGACGGGAACATCTGGCTCCGAGAGCTAAAATCAAACTGGACAGCGTAAAATTGACTTCATAAGTTGTGTCCAGGGAGACTAATGGCCTTGTGCGGGAAGAGACGCCAGAGAATTTATCTGCATGCTCCTGTTCCGGGCTGAAACCATCTACAGGCTGCATGTGGAAGATATAAGCCAGGTACTCCTGGCCCAAGTGGATAAAGTGGAATGTACCAAGAAAGAGAGAGAAAAAACAGAGGATTGTCATTGATCAAATATAAGCAAAAAGTTTAAGGCGCTAGTGTTATTTTTCTCATTATAGGATCACCCCAACCCGCATATAATCAAACCATCATGGTCAATAAAAATGGTGTGAAGATGTGGGCGACTGCTTAGACAAAACACGCCATATACAAAGCTACAAGGACACTGAGAGGTAGAAGACAGATTGTTTGGAATGCCATTATTACCTCAAGAAGTTGGTATGCCCCAACGTCTGTCCATCTGGCTTCCATTATACGTCTGATAACGATAGGTTTAAGTGTCTATTTTTGTTTGTTTTGCTTCCCATAGTTTGTCAGGAAATTCATTTATTTCATTCAAGAGCTATTAAGTAAGCAGTAAATGACTAGTAATGTAAGTAAATGTAGTAAGTGTTTTTACTTTCTTCAAGAACACATGGAGAAAACAAAAACAAAACAATTATCAGACGACAAATGGCAGGTATGTCTTCAACTACACATTCAATGACTTAAACCTTCCCACTGATGGAACACTAGTCAGTAATTCCTGGTACTTAGAGGTAATGTTAGCTTTCTTGCTTCCGCTGTCCCAGTTTGTGTCCAGCAGATCCTGCAGTGCTGACAGGGCCTTTAGATAATGCAAACATTCATTCTTCATACAAGAACTGCACCCCTTTGGGAATCTGAGGGGAATTTGACTAAATCATAATACTGTCCACTTATTTAATATATTCAGCAGAAATGGTGATGATGTTCCTTTTGCGTTGCCTGATCAAATACAGAAGAAACATTGCCGATCTTGTAGCAGTGCCAATAGTCTGGGCTGCAAGCCTTAATGAAATACATTAACTCTAACCTGGGAGTCTTGGCTCTACTGGACGGCCCATTTTTCTTCCTAACTTCCCCCCCTTCTTCCCCATCCCAACATAGGCAAAATTGGTCTTTGGACCCAATCCTTTATCCTTCAGTCCTTCACCCTCGATTTAAACACTCCACACTGGCCCGTGTTACAACGTGTGTGCACTGTACACCCACAGACACACAGATGCACATAAGCATCAGACTGGCTGTCTGAATGCCAGTGTTCTCAGCTGTCAGGAACATAAAAGCTGTTCTCAGCAGCTGGGCTGCAGGATGTTCTGTGGGCCACGACAGTTCCAATACAAACTCACACTTCAAAATTGTCTTTTCATTTTTAGCATCTCGTCGACAGAAAAGACATTCAAAAAGAGCATCCGCTTGGCAGATCTCACTCGAGTCCCGCTTCCTCTTTCGGCCTTGGCACAGATCGTCGACATTTACGCTGTTTTAGTGAAACGTCCCATCATCACTCACTCACTTGAGGCGCTGGCCCGAGGACGGATTTTTTTTTTACTGGTATTTCTGACACACCCATTCCCTGAATCACACTCGGCTGTAGGGAGATTACAGCCTTTTGTCACCTGGCCTGTCAGAGCTTGACTGGGGCTGACAGGAGATGGACGTGTCAAACAGGTGACTAGTCCCATTCAGGAAGGGGGTGGATGGGGAGTAAAATAAACTCAAACATGATATCTATGCCAGCTGGGATACAAATAATAAAAGCTATGATTCAAGTCATACGCATACAACCCCCGCTCCATTTAATCTTGGGTCTGATGTGACCTCTGGACCTTATGGGGTAAAGGGCTATTCACAGTAGACACCACGCAGGTCGTGTGTGTGCGAGAGATGGGTGGAGGGGGAGGTTGAGTGTTAAGGGACAGTAGGGGTGTTTTTACATTGTGGAGTAGATGAGGCTCAGATGCTCCACCTGTAGAGAGCTGTCATCATGTCTCTGAAGAGAGCACACTGTCAGCCATGGCTGGTTTACCCTGCTAATCTTCCCCTGTCTATACCCTCTCTTTCTTCAGCTAGCTTGCCTCTTTTGGATTTACTCCGGAGGAACCTTGCACTTGTCAGTACACAAATGCATGATTGACCGCCTAAACGTGTGTCCACCTCGCTTAAAAGCTTTTAGAACTAGAAACACCCACACCCTCATGCTCCCACCTTAACGCACACAACAATGCATTCTACAAAGATACGGAAACCTAGAAGAGATGACGCATGGTTCTTGAGGAATAGATACCAAGCCCACCAAGTCCGTCAAGCTCATCGGGATCAGATAAAAGGCCTCTTGGAGCCATGTGTAATATATTAACATTCATTCCTGAGGCTATCTGTCCTTATCTGGGCTTGATAAACTTACTTCACAGCCCTTCACCTCCACTAAATCATAATGGCACTGTGTTGTGTCAAATTCAGATTGCCATCCTTCTCCCAAACAGCCAGATCCACTCTGCTGGGCGGTGATTTGTGGGAAGCGGGATGCTGTGGCACTTATGGACCTCCTAAAGTTTTATTGCAGCCTCCCGCTGTGAACTACTGTTCACTTTACTGCAGACGTGTTTTTGGTTTGGTTAAGGGGCCCCCCCAAACTTTTCATATTTTTATTACCCCTCGCAGGTCATCCGTCAAGGCCCAGGACCCGGGAGCCATCAGTACCGACACGCAAAAATACTTTTGTAGGAAGGACCGGGGATACATGTCTGGACGTCACACAAGGCTGCACTTCAGCCCCCCCCCACTGGATCCTTTCCACTCCTTGTGCTTTTTTCCTGTCGTCTTCATGCTGGATTATACACAGAAAACTTTTTTTTTTCTTCAGCAAAATCAACCAAATAAACCCCTTTCTATCGAATCAAACACTTCCCAGAGTTTTTCTAGATGCTTTTTCAGGGTGGGGAAAGAAAGGTGCAAAACAAATATTTCTACTTCAACCATTGCAAAAAGCATCGGAAAGAATAATACGCCTGTACAGTCCCGGGGTGTACTATATCAGCCCTCAGGTTCCCCCTCCATACTGATTCATGGGGGCTGGCTGACATGTGGGGCCATTCCCCTTCGCTCATAAAATAGACAGAAAATATAATGTCAAATGAGGCGTTGAGACTCAGATGCGCTGGCTCTTATGTCAAATGAGTTATAGCAAGAGTGACGTACGTATTTTGGGGGGTCTAAACTCTCTATCAGACTCAAATGGCAGAAGGTGTCTTAGCATAAAGTACGGACCAGACTGTGTGTGTTGCTATTTTATCTTTTATACTATGATTTTTTTATTGTAGAAGGCACCCACCTTAGTGTAAAAATAATGTTTTTCCAATAGTTTATTTTATTATCATTTGTAAATTAAAACTCAACGAAACTTCCAAGAAGCAAAGGCAAAAAGAAACCCAAAATTAATGAGTTTTTCATTTTTGTTTTTTTTAAACATACTTGCATACAAATCAAGCATTTGTTTAAGACATCATCTCTCATCTGGCATTTTATGAAGACCAATATTTATTGGACTGTCGACAAATACTACATAAATAAGAAAAACAGCACAATTATATATATTGACCAGACTGTCCAACCCTAACATTAGTGAGTGTGTGTGTGTGTGTGTGTGTGTGTGGTTGGACAGCAGAGTGGCGGACTGGCCCTTGGCCCTGGACTTGCAAACCCTGTCTAACCAGTGGCTGATTTATGGCCCTGGAGCCCTGCTGGGCCTCTTTCACGCAGGCCCCTAGTGTTGTCCTACTGACTGGTGGTGGGTGCAGGGGAGCCAGTGGACCACTCACCTTCACCATTCTCATGCAGACAGATGTTCTCATTCAGGGTGACTTTTGGGGAAATGAGTGAGCAGATAAGATGGTTACCGTGCCATGCTCAAGGACACAGCAACTAAAATAATAAAGAAACGAACCAGCATGAGATGGCCATAGGTCCTTCCTTTGCTGTGCCACTGTCCTTTCAAGAACCGTAACAACTAGCCAAAATAGGAAAAGTGAATGAAATGTGTAGAGTTTAATTTGAGCAGTCAGTGATCCTCTACCCTTACTCCAAGCGTGCTAACCAGTAAAAAAACAGCTGGAAACATGTCGCGGAAAACCAAAAGGCACTATAATTCCATATTGTAAAAGATGATTGTGCTGAAAACCATTTAATCATGACATCACATGACCAAACCATCTCTCCACACTACTGACCTGGATACTGCTTTGTCCGTCAAGCGACCAGGGCACAAGGTTCTTCTCTGAGGAACCCGAGATGCCCCTCAAACGCTGTGGGTCAAAGGTCAGGCACATAACGGGCTCTGGGTGGGCGGTGGCACGACTCAGCATTGACCTCTGCGATACGTCCCACAGAACAATGGAACCGTCCTCGTATCCGGCGAACAGGAGGGGTCCATGGCCAGCCTCTGGCTGGAAGGGAGGGAGCGGAGGAAAGAGATTAGGAGAGTAGACAGGCAGATGGAGGAGAAGGAGAACAGGAGGAGTCAGGAGTAGGAGAGCTGGAATGAGCGATGGGGACCCGTGTCGTAAACCACAGGAACCCCTGTGTGTGTGCTGGGAGCACAGCAGAGCAAGAGGTTATCGTTGTGGAAGTTCCTGATGACACCTTGAGGGACACTCCAGGCTCCATTCGTCAGCCTGGAGCTCCCTCCATTACAGCCCTCGTCACTTTGCTCCCCATCTATATCACTGCACCACAGGCCTGCTACTGCTGAGCGATTCATTAACAGTGTATCTGGTTGTTCCCTAATACATATTTCATTTAACGCTTTCACAACAATGCAAAAAAGGAATTACTACATCACAGTCAATGAATACTGACTAGCTAGCACACATATATATATAGCAAATGCATACAGACACCTAACAACATATATTCTTGTATATGACTAAAGACCAATTTATCAAATATAAAATAAGGATTAGGAAAATTCTAATTATCAAACAGCAGAAGAGAAAAAAAAAAAACACAAACGTGAAAAAAAAAGAAAAGAATAATAGAATCCTCCAATAAGTCTATGGTCCTGTTTACCAGTAATTATCACTATACAAAACAACATTACCAGATGACTACTTTAAAATACTTTTTTTCAGAGAACCTACCAACAATGTCAACCTTAAACACTTAATCCTTAATCTACCCCCTATCACACACACAAACGCACACGTATTATTGCCATGTCTGACCCCTTCCTTGCAGACTAAAAGGCCACTGTTGGAGTCCAGAGATAACCTCGTGAGTCTGCCTACTAGGCAGTACCTACAGGACTATCAGCTGGCCAGGGGAGTGATATGGAGGAAGCTCACTGGGCTTGTAAATCATAAAGGTGAACTGATAAGTGGGGCCGGGTGCTTGCTTCATATATCAGTGCACTGCTGGAGGGAGGCGACGAAGGAGAACAGGCGTCTGGAGAGCGAAGGGAAAAGAACACATGGAGGGAAAAGAAAAATGTCAGGACGGAGAGGACTACACTTGTTTTCCTCTCCTTCTCAGAGACCCACCATTCGTCTCGCTCGGTCGGTATGCAAAAGATCATGTCACTTCTTATCTGAAGCTCACCCATTTCATGTCAACTCTGGCCTGGGGAGGCTAAGCAAATGAAGATTAAAACTATCCGTTAACTATCTACAATGATAACCCAACCCGCAACTCACTGCACAGGCTCTGTAAGCAATACGCTACACAGCATAACCTACAAATTTGGTAAAGGAGCTCTTATTGGCCTTCACTTTGGTACCTTCCCCCTAAAAAAAGCAGTGTGCCATGCGTAGGCATGTGCAATATGGAAGAGCAATTCTTTCCATATGTGCGCGGGGGCCGGAGCCTGCCATCTTTTCATCCATCTTTGAAACCTCTTCTCACTTAACACTATACATGTATTCTCTCCCAGTGTTAAATAAATTATAGACAGACGTGTGTATTCTTTCCAAACACATCAGCGAGGGCCGACGCTAAGAGATTATGAAAACAAATAAAAACAAGTGAAAATCAGTGGCCCCTGCATGCCGGCAGGGCCGGGAGTGGGCGTTCCGTGCTGGGGGCCTGCCGTGGCCCTTTGCACTTGGCTTAAGTGTAGGGGACCGCCTTGATTGATGATGTCATGGGTCGCAGGTCAGGGAACCCTGGGCAGACACCTAATTCATTATATCCTCCACAGGGCCTTCTACACGACGGCTCTCTGCTGGAGCGGGGCTTGGAGTTTGGGGAGGAGCTTCAGCCCCCCTAGAGCTGCTGCCAAGATGAATAGATGGACCCCCTGGAAGGACAGGCAGGGAAAGAGGGCGAGGGTTGGTTCGGTCTTCTAAATGGGGTTCTCAAGGTGGACCTTTGGTTGGCTTCTGGTCACTAGTTTTGCTGCGTATACAATCAGTATTTTGCTAGATAGATCATGTAGACCTACAAAGTTCATCACAGATTCACACAATAGTAAAATTTCACTTTCATTTCACTCATTGGTAATGTAAATAGTCAAGAAATGAGGGAAACACTGTGTTGTTAGATACAGTAATTCTACAAAAGTTCCCACAATCCAACTAGATCTTGACAGCAGGTTTTCTTATAGGAAGTGACAGTGGAAATCCACACACACAAAGCGTACAGTTTACTGTACGTCCACACTGAGGAATAAAGGTGGACAGTAATCCCTCATGTGTGACTAAAAGGAAAAGTGCAGTCATCTCATTGATCCCCGGCTATGATTGTCTCCAAGGAGACCCTTAGCCGTACCATTCAGACCCCTTTTCACCGCGTCACAAACTCATGTGAACGCATCCTACACCCAGGCAGACCCTACACGGCACATCAGGAACCGATCGGGGGCCTGCCCCCGTCATGATGTCATGGCCGAGGGTGGAGGAGAGGTGATGAGGTGCTGAGTGTGATGGATATCTGAGCAGGAACATTTCCTCTTCCACCGCCAGCCCCTGGTCACGGCGAGGAGGAGAGCGCTGCTCGTCATACATCACCACCGTCTCCCCCCGGCGAAGCCCGCGTGCCCACGCAGGACGGCCCTCCATATGGAGCCACTTTCTCCTTCCGCGCCCCGGCGTTATCACTCACCGCTCGCAACCAATCAGACGGGGGTCGGACGGTGAGTTTCCCCCCACTCACCTCTGGGACGAAGCGGAGTTTTGTTGAAGGGCGGCTGAACACAGAAACAGACAGTGGGGATTCATGTGGCTTTCTGTTGCCAACACCCAACACGACGATACGTCTTTTGGTATAGCTCTTTCTTAATGGAGAGAATAACCATGTTTGATGTCAAATGAGGGTTGGAAGAGGCCGAGACGAAGGGCCGGCGAAAGACACGGGAGAACCGTGTCGGCGGCTTTCTGTGTGTGCGTGGGTGCGTGCGTGCGGTGGAAGGAAGAGGTCGGTAGCACAAGAGAAGCTGTTGTGGAAGACAATATGAGCCTTCTCTTCCTTTGATTGATCAAAAAGCGTGCGGGAGACATTTTCCACCTGCCTTTGTATACGGTGGATGAGAGTCCACTTTAAGATGGGCTTATAGTGCTCACTGAGACACATTTGATCAATACGTCTCACAGAAACACACACACACACACACAGTGTGCTGACAGGTGTGGCTTTGTCTCTCTCGTTCTCTCTTACACACTTCTTCCCTGTTGATGGGTGAAGCTTTGCCTCTCTTTCCAGTTCCCACTACTCCGTCTCACTAAGTTGCTCTGTGACAGTTACAGATGATTGTGGCTTGGCCATGAAAGGAGCCTGCCTGAATATGATTTACAATCACCTGGGCCCTCTGGCTTTGAAGTCAGACAGCTGCCTGCACTGTATTACACTCATATTGTATAATTGATAATTATGTTTCCTGGCACTCAACGCTGAAACTCAATGGGTACATAAATCACAAGACGGAGAAAAGAGAAGAGGGTTGGTGCAGCCCTGAAATCAAAAAGGAGCAGAACTCAAACCGTGACAGCATGCAAAGTGAGACTCTGGAAGTCATCATGTCCCCAACACAACCTCTCCTGTAGACGTATTGATTCTGATTTAAGTAATACTGCTCCTGATTCACTGCAGGACAAAAAGCCTTCCATTGCTGCTGCAGCTTTAAAAATAGGTTCAACCCAGACCCAGTCATAATAATGTATTAATTATCATTAGCAACAGCTACATCACTGTAGTCTACTTTATGTTTACAGCTATCTGTTTATGGCACAGATGTAAATTTAACAAAACATAAAAAGAGCGATTTGGCATAGTGTTTCAATGCTAAAAGATCTGTATTAAAAAACCCAGCAAGCATGCAACCATAAACAGAGTGGTGAGTTTCTCAAATACACTTACCCCCCAAACCAAACTAACCTTCAACAAAGCGTTATTAATTAAGCACAAAAATAATTACAGGCCTTGTTAATGGCAGGAACATAAAACTTTCGACAGCATTCACCAAACATGGGGTGAACTTCTCTGTGGCCCAGATTGGATGTACAGCTGCAGGCTGATATATGGCCGTGAACCCCCAGCTCCACCAAACGCTCTAATTACAGTGCTGGGTCTCGCCGCCAGTCGACAAAAGACACTCGGAAAACTGTCCGGCAATGAACTGCCAGCTACAAATCACATGCCACATCTCATATACATGGGATCGTTTCTGGACGTATCTGTTAGTGAGTCTTGTTGCCACGGGCAACTGTTAGGCGTCTGTTGTTGAATAGATTGTACTTCTTCATTCTGCTGCATTATACATCATACTTTCTGCCGTCTGATGCTGGTGTAATTTTTCCATGTTGCGCATTGACTAGATTTAGGGCGGCTCGATTATGGAAAAAATAATAATCATGATTATTTTGGTCAATATTGAAATCCGGATTATTTAATACAATTACTGATTGACTTTGGAAAGATTTACAGCATCTATCAAACAGTGAAAACATGTTCAACTGTGAAATGTCCCTCAATACTTTTCACATTGATATTTTACTTTCACCCTGTAAGGGGCGAAAGTGCAGGTGTGCCTGTCATTCAGAGCACAAGACACAATAAGGCCCGATCACTGCCTGGTCCAGAGATTGGCTGCTTGGGCCGAGTGGGACACTGACGAGCAGTGCGACTCCGCACCATGCGTTGAAAAGAAGCATGGTGCCAGAGCAGAGCCTTAGCATTGACACACTATGGTTTTGCTGGCGACATCTTTTTTTTACGATTATATTAATTGTTAAGAGGCAAACTTTTGCTCACAATTACAATTGTATTAATTGCACAGGCATAACTAGGTTATAAGGACTTACTTGAAATGCAAATGGAAAGGCTTTCATTAATAGACAATATAGGCTGAACAACTATTGCATAACCTCAATCAGTTAAAAATGGCATCAGTACATAATAATCAGAACGTAAATAGAAGTTGTGACTAAAGCAATTTGAAGGTAAGTGATTCTTAGCTTCATTGGGGTAATTTCAAACTAAGGCGTTAGAAATAAAAACTGAAAAAACAATTAACTAACAAAATACCCCAATTGACACATCTACAGGCACACATCGAAAAGCTTTGTCCTGATCGTACCTGCCAGAGTTTTAAACACATGACCATCCCCATCTTAGCTTCTGGTATCAGGCTGCACACAATGTTCTTACTGGGCAGCTCTGATATCTTTATCTGTGGAACAGAATTAGAACATCACTTTAAAAAAAACATACTGAAATACTTTGACACAGCCAACATACAAGTGCTCAGGTCAAAGGTGCCTTGGCTACGTACCTGTCAAAGAAGTGATACTGGCACAATTACCTTTTATTTGACAAAAAAAGCTTTATCATCATTTGTTTTTAGCTAAACTTTCTCTAAACTGTTTAAACTATTTGCGTGTTTTATCTACGTGGGATAACATATCATTTTAAAGTGATGTCTAATCATTTAGAAGCTAGCTACACATACACACAATTGCAGCTGTAGCACAAAACTGTAGGCGCTCTGCCAAGTCATGACTTGTTTGTCTCAAATTCAACTAACAAAGCTGTGGCCAAAGCTGGGTCGGAACCTGGCCATTTCCCAGTACCTCCAACCAGCAGTGCAATACAATCCATCAGACCAGGGCAGCCGCCCCACTGTCTATAATAAATCCCACTAAAGGCTGACCCCACCACATTAATGCTGTTTTCCTGAACACATTGGCACTGATTCTGATAAAATACACACAGGCTAATGAAGGCAATGATGAAGAGTGTGTGTGTGTGTGTGTGTGTGTGTGTGTGTGTGTGTGTGTGTGTGTGTGTGTGTGTGTGTGTGTGTGTCACTAATGCTGCGATATTCAATCCTCCTACTTCCTATGTGTTGGATGAGCCACATATTCATCCTCATTAGGCCTCAGATTAAACATCCCTTTAAGGGAGTGATCTGTATTTTATCGCTGCGCCACATCTGTCCCACAAGTTTACCTCACAAAGAGGTCCTTTAAGGAGCAGCATCGCCTCAGGTGCTGGGCTGTTCCTGTGTGGCAACACGTTGCCCGTAAATAAAACTCCCACACTATTAATTAACGCCTCTGCTATGGCAGCAATCTGCTGGCACCTGCCTCTTTACCAGCAGTAAACAAAAACATTTGAGCGGGATATTGTCCAGATTTATTCCTGGTTACGTGCCGTCAACTGCACTCGCTGCGGTATCTGCAGTACTAAAGTGCACCGGCGGGGTGGCTTTGAAATTAATGCGTGCGTGCGGTTTTGTGTGACTGTGTCTGTCTGTGAGAGTATGTGCGGTTACGATCTTTGTAGAAGGAGGTGGGCAGACAAAATGACTAGATCGACTGTGGGTAACTTTTGGTCTTTGGTGTGTGTGTCTGTAGAGACAATGGCATTATTGAGGTGCTGGGAATGGCAGGCGCCCTGATGCCTGGCCTTATGGCCTGGAGTTAGCGAAGGCACGTTTAGCTGGATCAGGTGACCGCTCTGTCCCTTTCAAGTGTGGCTCCTTCACTGTACTGTACGTAATATGAATCTGAATGCAATTAAAAGGTGGCTGAATCAACCACCAACACACACACACACACATCCAGCAAAACCCAGCATGCTCCACTACACAGGAACTAGGTCCACTAGACACAGACCCCATCAGCACACATTAACTTACATGCACCACTCACGCACCACATATTTCCATTTCAGACTCAGAGCACTGTCTGTTTAACATGGCTGTCGAACTAACCATTTCTTCAACTAAGCAAAAGTTGGCTGAGGTGTTCTAAATTCAAACAATGTGTTGAGTCAAGTTCTAGTTTTAGAACCAGTTCTCGTTAACCTGTTCATTGCATGCAAGCTGTGTATGAAGCACATGTTTTTTTTTAGGTTAAGATAGGTAAGATAAGATAAGATAAGTGATGTGCTATTTTATATGTGTGGTATATTTTATAGGTGCACAATCTGAGCATTGGGCATATCCATGTGTTACCTCCTCTGTCTGTGTCCCAGGACAGGCCAGTAGCCAGGTTCCAGGGGTGGTCTCCAGCAGGGAACACTGACAGAAGCCCACGCTGCCGGTCCAAACTGAGTCGGAGACCTCACTACGACCCTCGCTCAGGTCCCACACACACACGCGCATATCTCGTCCCTGACTGGCATGAGGAAGAGTGGAGATGTTTAACATTCAAGGGAAAGGGGGAAAAGCAAACACTTTTGTAAACACAGTTTTGAGGCATTTCTGTCATTTTTAAGCATTAGCGTTTCGGTTATGACTAGCTGACCAGATTATACAACTAATAATATAAGTAGAACAGAAACTAGGGGTGCACAATATTGACAAAAATGTGAAAATTGCAATATCGATATTATTTAGATATTTTTAAATATAAGTAAAAACACAAAGGTTATAATAAAATGCATCAAATAATATTCATAACATATGAAAACAACACATTTTCATATTGAACTGGTGCAACAACAGTAATTCCAAGCTACCGAGGAGGCATTATTTTTGGCCAGTAATGTTTCCTCTTCGATCTCTGTTATGTTATTAGCTTCCTCAGTCACATATCTTACTTTTCTGTCTAAATCAAACACAACTAATTCAAACAACCAATGGTATATTCACAATACTGAATATTGCACTTCCGGCAACATTTTCGAGATGATATTGCGCAACGTGATATTGCGATAACGATACAGAGTCGATATATCGTGCACCCCTATCAGAAACCACAACAAACAAGCCAAACTGACCTTATCAAGGCATTAGTCGACTGTAGCATACTGATCCAGATGACAGAGTTCCCTGAGTGACCTTCTAGAACCTTCTCGGCTCTCCTAGTGTTCAGGTTCCAGATATGGATGGAGCCTTTGCCTGACCTGGAAAGAATGCAACGACAACCCTGATCAAACAAAACGTTCTAACTCCTGCATAAAGGTTTCATAAACCTCAGCAGCACTACTAATTCATTATATAAACTATCTGAAAGCCAATCAACACATTCAGTGCTTCATGGTAAATATGTTTAAGTGAAAAGTGCACTTGGATGTTGTTGAATGACGGCAATGAACTGTAAGGTTCAGGTAAGACGAAGAACAAGAAACCGATGGAGAGTGGTTTACCCAGAGAAGAGCAGGGGCTCATCTTGTCCACAGCAGCTGAACTGCAGGGTGTTCAGGGCTGCACCAGCCCCCCTCAGGGTGTAGATGGGGGTTGGGGCAGGATGAGACATGGGCACGGCCACTGTCAACACACTGGCAAAATAACAAGGAGAGACATTTTGTGGTAGCCATCATGAAGTCTGTCTGGGCTTAAGTTGTGGTGTATTATTGTGCTATGCATTTAAGATGATAAACGAATGCAAAGGAAGGAAACATAGTCTTCATAAAGTGTTCATTAGGTTCACCAAACAAAACAATTCTCCAGCAACCTATTATCCCGGTGCGTTTTGGTAAAAACAATAAGCGTAGCCTGACTGCCTGAAAGCCAGACTTAGTTTCTCGCCTCAAAGCGTTTTTTGTTTTTTTTCTCCACCCGGCAATCAGACAGAAGTGCGTAACCCGCTGTCTATTTCCTCCATTGTAAATAGCTCCAAACCCTGTGGCTGTGCGGAAGCTCAGCGCCTCCTTCCATCTTGTTCCTACCCTCTTGGGCTACGTGATAACACCTCTCTTACTCAATACGTCATAAATCATAGGCGGTGACAGCGTAATTACTGTAAACAGACAGGAGGTGCAGGCTCTGCATTGCTTTCCTGATCAACAGCAGTTGTCTCAGAGGCAGCGGGAGCAAAAGCTTTTATGTAGTCTGTAAAGCAGGTCTGCCTCGGAAACCCAGCTGACCGCAAGCATGCCGAAAGGAAATCATGTGTCAGTGTCAAATCATCAGAATGTAGGTGAGTGACACTCCATAAATGGCTTCAGAGGAGTATGTAACTGCAATTCACTGCTACTATAGTTGCTTTATTCCCGCTTATCAGACCTATCCTGCCACCTCCAGTGAGACTGCAAACCAGATTAGGGCATGCTAAAAAAGAAAATGGGCAACTGAGATGGAATGTTCAGCTAGAAAGGAGAAATGCATTTCCAAATGACACTGAAAAAATAAGGGGCCTTTAAAGGGTAGAGTCTATTTATTGTGCAGAGTGGAATAACAACGAATAAAGAAAAGTTATAGAAAAGAAGATGCTAGATGTTACACAATTCTCTATTTTTAAAGACCTGACCTGTCCACACAGACCACCTATTTAAAATGGGTCACCTCGCTCGGTCAATATCTGTATCTCCCCTACTCTTACTTATCATAACCTATAACCCCCTTTAAACCTGCTTTCTCTCACACACACAGAAACTGGAGATCTGTGGTATTCAGTAGTAGCTCATTTCAGGAGGTTAGTTGTTAAATTGTCCATGTAAACCTGTGAAGCGTAAAGATGGACCTCTGGCCAGCCTTCCTAATTAAGGACAAAGTCTTAGTCTTCTGTCTCACAAAGAAAGCAGTCATCCACAGACTGCTCTTCCAAAACCCCAACATTACCCCAACAGACAGTCGCACCACACCATTTTGAACATCGTGTTTCACATACCTGTTTTCACTTAATTCTTACATGGTCAATTCACACAGCCTCTTCTAAAACATTGTTCATAATAGTTAAGGCCCGATCAATTCTGGTGCATTTGTTAAGGCAGAGTATCAGCACAGTATCTCACAAGCTGACAATGGGTCATGACCATGTCATGATACGATTCCATACCGACACACATGCTATGTTACACATTATAGCCTAGCCTATAATGATAAATAATAGCCTAGAATTGTTGCAAACCTCACATCATCAGCATTCTGATTTGACGATGTGCATTCCTAAAAATATTCTACGGAACAAAATCAATACACCAGGTTACATCATGCTCTGAACTTGAAGTTGTGGAAATGGTAACTTGACCAAATGTGTTTTTATTCAATTGTATGTAAATGTAATTTGTTAACCATGCACAAACCAAAAACATAAGTCTTCTGGGAACACTAGCAAAGGCTTAAACATGTCAGTGCTTTGGGGAAATTTTACAGCATCTATTAAAGCGTACACCATAGCACAATGCAAAGGAAATGTTGGCTGAAAGTGCAAAGCTGTTAATTATAACTAGCACTGTAGCTTGAAAAGATATAAAATCCGTCACTGTGAATAAGTTACATTTAAATTTGTATTTTCCATTCCTATTATAATCTCTTAAATTTCAAAAAACACTTGAGGAGGGAAATAAGGATCAGCAATCAATTTGTCCAGTCCAGATTAGACATATTTTAGCCGAAACTATATGTCAACAACAAGCTACTGTAACAAATGTTTTGTTGTTCTTTCTTAGCATGAAGCATGAAGCAATCGACAAAAGCAAACGTCAACAGTGTCGTGTGAGGGTCCATTAGTTAAGCCACGATACTTGTAAAACGCGTGGGCATGGTGCATTCCTCAGCCAGAGCCGTGTGTGTGTGTGTGAGAGAGAGAGAGAGAGAGGGGGACAGGGGAGGATCACCCTGATAACAGGTGGATTAAGGCTCCCTCATTGTTCTCCTGAGGCAGGACTGTGTGGACCTCTGAGTCAAGGACGCAGTAGCCTAGAACTGGGAGGTTTTCCCCGTGTAAACACGAGGGCTTTAGAAGCATTCCACTGGCAATGGTGTCAATCACATCACATCACTGTGGCTGGCAGTGATTGACATGGAAGTAGCAGGCTGTGACGCAATGCCTATTGGATATGCCAGGCTGGCAGGGAAAGGGTCCTCCAGCATAACTTCCTCCGTGTGCACCTTTTTCTTGTTGACGCTGACTCCAGACTGTTTCCAGCGCTTGAATTGGCCCCAACAATGGACCTGTTGTGGCGGCTGTTTTAGCGAGTCACCCGCAAAGCCAAATACAAACACGCAGCCAATGGGGAGGGAGGGCATATAAACATCAGCTGGTAAATAAACAAGTCGGTGGCAGGATGTAACTCTGAGCTATTCGTGGGGGCCCCTTCAATTGTTTCCAACATACCAGCGCATCTAAGCCACAGGATGGCCTGTCACTTGCACAACGTATGTCTGTTTTATATCAAAACATATCGCACGAAAGACTACAGTGAAATGCTATGGCAATTATTCTAGAACAGTCTAGTTGTAGGATGAGATGTGACTCTGGAGTCAAATTATCCTCTAGTTCATACTGTGGATGATGTTGATCTCAAACACTGCTGCACCCATCAGTTTTAATAAAACTCGAGCAGCCTTCATAGAGTGATTGAGCAACAGATACACCAGTAAACCACCTAATAAATCAATTTCCATGTGCAGCCCAAGGACACAATTATAGCAGCGCTCTTATTAAACATGTCCACAGTAGCCATCTCAGCACAGTGTAACTAGCTGGGCCTAATTAAACCTGTGCGTGGTGGGACAGCACATCATAAATCAGACCGACTGATTAATATAGCGGAGCTGGGTCTGGGAGCCAGTGGGAAGAGGCAGGAGAGGAGTGAGGCTCCTGCTAGCCCTGGAACAGATAAGACAGCTCTGGGTAATCTGACTCTAAGTCTGTGGATAAAGGCAGTTTGTCTCTCCTTGGGCCGTCTGTCCACACCTGTGGGGTAATTAGGCCTAATTATGAGAGAAAGGTCTGCTTCCCCTTCATGTTATTAAATAAGGGCCAGCCTCGCCAACCAGGCTTCTCTCAACACTGGCAAGGGGCTGGCGACCTTCAGATCAAACGTAGCCACTATCTGTGCCCCCCTCCACCCCTGTGACTCCGCCTCCCCTCTCAGCCTGCCAGGGGAGGGGTTCGGGAAACCATTCATTACGATAGAGGCTTCAGTTGATCTCCCTCCGCATTCCTCGCCTGGCGCTTTTTGGAGCTGCTATCATATGATCGGCAGCTAACCACCTGAGATGTCCCCCTTGCTTGTCATATTCTGCCATTCAGACATAACAGCAGACCAGGGAGGGGTACTGATCACAGGAGGGTTTATTATACAGCGCATATACTATAATAATGCCCCTACTTCACAAGAGCCATTGTGGAGGTCCGGGGATACCAAGATGCCTTGCTCCGATAGCATCATCGTCAAATATGAGATTTGAGCTGCGTGATGAAACTTTAAAAGCAGATTACACAGAACTGGAAAGCACACACTCTAGAGTGTCCTGCCAATAGTGAGCTACTCCACAGCTATCAGCCATCAATCCACAATAACGTTTCACTTACTGCGACAGCTTCGCCATCAACGGGAAACTCTCTGCTCAGCTAAATGTTTGAGACAAGTTAGCTTAGCCCGTCTTTTGCTGCCCCGTCATACCTTAGCTATTAGTCATGCTGCTGCTCTTTATCAGAACTAATGACCTTATCTGCTGCTTCCCTTCTTTTCATCATTCCACACTGGATGGGGGTGGGGTTCAAGCAGGCTCTGCAATCATTAGTTCTTCCCTAACCTTTCTACAATAATACTGATCCTCCTGAAGAGGAAGCTAATGTGCCAAAGAGAGAGCTAGGTCCATTATTAAAGTTCAGACAGACAAACAGCGAAGGAAGTGGCAAGGGACACACGCCCTTTATTGTGTGCCGGAGCAAGTGTTTCTTGGTGTGTGTGTGTGTGTGGGGGGAGGGGGGAGAGGGGGTGTCTGGACTGGATAAACAGCCCTGTGTCAGATACGGGCTCAAGTCAGACACAAGTGCACCCACACCCACTGTCAATCAGAGATGCAGTGAGCGGGAAAAGGCGGTATTGTTCACAGCAATGGCGTGAATGCTGCGCTGGGGCCATTGCAGATAAGGTCTGAAAGACTTGTGGATGTTATTTAGGAAAGCCCTGATGGAGCACTATGTCAGAGGGACCTAATTTAGGGCGTCCTAACTGTGGCCAACAGGTACCTTTGACCTTATCTGTTTGGATTATCACCCATTTCCTCCACGAGGTGATTTACCTGGTCACTACAGGATAAAGAGACACAAGAGCTTTGACAGCTCAAGAGCCATCCTATCACCAGTAGTATCCTTGTGTCTAATCGCTTCAATAGAGATTTGCATTTTGCCATCCCAACAGCCTTATGAAACTAGGTATTTGTGTTGTTAAAATCACTATGAGATTTACAGACATTAAATCATCTTTAACAAAAGGCTAGGCTAACATTCTATTTAAATATTCTAAGCAATATTGAATTGAATATCAGGAAAAAGGAAATCAATTTCAAAAACGTGCAAGAAACAAGAAATTCAAATAAACAAGCAATAATAATCATATGTGGAGTTCACATCACAGTGGGCAACAGTTTTGCCCTAAAACGGTTAACTGTTGTTAGAGTACGGTACCCGTAGTAGCTTAGTTATACGCAGTTTCATTGGTATTGTTGTAAGCATATGTCTCATTCCATTTAATAACTTCTAATAATAATAACTAATAATCATTATTATATGCATTGTCTGTTTACGATAAATTGTTATTCAGACACTAAGCACAAAAAGCAGGTGTTTTAACATCTAGTACACATATAGCTGACTAGCCCTGCTTCGGGGTGGTAGAATGTTTAATGCAAGTTCAACAAGCGCTGTGCATATATGCTGTGGGTTGAACAACGCTCACATGGCTAACAACAACAAAAGGGATCGTATGTATTTTACTGCTTTAGATTGTTGTGTTTCAGCAGTACAGATGCACAAGATGATAGTAGAACCTTAGAACAAACGTGTCTCTAGAACCATTTCTGTCGATGCATATCATATGTCCGTAATGGCTGTTTAAACATGCCAGAATTTCATGCATTTCATATCAAAATGAGACGCCACGGCATACATTTAAGATGGGAAGATGTAATAAAATCGACATTTGGCAATGGTAGGCTTATAAATATTGATGATGACATATACCGGTCTCACAAATACTACATAAACACCCATAGTAAATATGCGGCTACACTTCATACGAGTCGCTCGTCACGCACATTTAACGCAGCAAACGTATTTGAAAGTAGTTTAAGAACGTTTTGAACGTTTTCGAGGAAAAAAGTTAATTGCACGTTCATAACGTTGAGTCGACTGAACGCACCCAATGTCAGCTAGCTGATGCTAATAGGCTAGCGCGCTAGCCCATATTACTGTATTATTCTGTATTCATCATTAGTAGACAATTCGCGGTAAATAACGGTGGCACATATTAATATAACGCGTTTATATGACACTTGCAGAGTTTCAGATAAATACAATTCTAAAGACAAATCTGTGGTGTGACAGTTCAATTACCTTTTGCGTAGAAAGAAAACAAAATATGCGCCATTGAACTTGAAGGACCCTGTCAGCACAGAGTAGCTGTTCATACCCTTGCCTGTAAAAATTGGTCAGAATAGATTATTAATCTCTCTCTCTCTCTCTCTCTCTCTCTCTCTCTCTCTCTCTCTCTCTCTCTCCATTGTATAGGTTAACCTTTTTGCAACAAATACATTTAATTTCGTATATATTTAGTATAACATATGGTGTACATCATTTAGAAACATTAATGGAAATGGACAGCTGCATTGGGAAGGTATGAGGTATGATGTATGTGGGTAATATACAATGTGCATTGATTGATAAGACTGTAGGCCTACCAGCAAACATAGTTCCAAACACTACTTCACATATTTTCTTGAATAACTCAAAACCCAGGGGCTGAGCGATGAGTATAGAAGTTGCAAAGCCCTGTGATACTGTGCAAACAGGAGAGTCTTTATTATTTTTTCTATCCTATTCAGTCTAAGAAAAAACAGACGGCCCTAATCCACAGAACACATAGACCCCTTTCATGAGAGGGCTGGAATAGACCATTATTTGTCCATTCCTATCATAGAGAAAGCAGGTTTCAAGCTCGGCTAGGTTTGAGCAGGAAGATTAGATGAAACCAGAGTGTTTTAAACCTCTTCTATGGCCATGGATTAGACCAGTTGATGGCCATAGACAGCCATTCCCCCGGCATTGCTAAATGAAACAATAATGAATACAAGGTCAGGGGTGTCCAGGTGGATTAGTGGGCTAAGGTGCATTCTGTGTACAATACTGAGGGTTCAATCTGTTTCAAAACCACTATAGGCTACCCTTCATCATCATATAAAGTAACATACAAGTATTCTCAAAATATTCGAATCACAGGTGTTTTATACAAAATAAATAGTGATATTGATAGTGATAGTGATTGGATATAGTTCAAATTAAGAAGGTTCAGTGTCATGGCGGTTAAGGAGGGTTACCAATATAAATCTAATCAACTAATATGAGATGAACCAGACTTGTTGACACAAAGGGGTGGGTTAAGGGGCTGGAGGAGCACAAACTTAAACCAATTAGTGTAAATGGAGGTGTCAGGAACAGAAGCACTCAGTGGGAGACAGGAGAAATGGTAAGATGGCATCTGGTCAGATGCCAAGCTGTGAATCATCATCAATTATTCCATCCATCTCTGCTTACCCAGGGAGCTGGACAATGCCAGGGCACCTATGTCTCTCCAGGGGTCCAAGCAAGGAAAGGGTGCGTGTGTCTGTGTATGTGTATCTGTGTGTGTGCGTGCGTGTGGGTGGGGGTCGGAGGGTGATACTATATTACTCATCCAACAGTGGAGACTGTCTGGTAAGGAAATCCCTGGAATCCCACTCTGGCCGGCTGGCCGTAGGGGCAGGCGGGTCACTTTACAGCTCATCACCAAATTAGAAAGGCTGCGTGCCATGTGGCTGAGGCCCCAGGCTGTGGCTGCTCTGAGCAGTAGCCAGACCGCAGGCAGACAGGAATAGATGTCCTGACAGCATGATGTTGTCGTCCGCACCAGGCTCCAGTCTCATCACAGAGTGGCACACTGACAGTGGGGAGGCTAAACTAGAGCAAACGTATAAAAGACCACATACAGTATACTGAATGGATGAGTGAAAGGCTACACATACTAAACTGGACAAAGACACCATGGTCTCTTAAATTCTTAAATGGAAACTAGTGAAAAACGGAGCATTGAAGCTATAAACGTTAAACATCGAGTTTGATAGATAGATAGATAGATAGATAGATAGATAGATAGATAGATAGATAGATAGATAGATAGATACGTAGGTATGCCT
>JAODLL010000024.1:4567441-4603166 GCA_026546735.1 Forbesichthys agassizii | reverse complement strand
CCCGGGCTTCCCCATGACAACCGGCATGAGCTGAGAGAGAGATAGATATATAACAAGTCTAACCCTAACCCGGGCTTCCCAATGACAACCGGCATGAGCTGAGAGAGAGACAGAGAGGTAGATACACAAATGTGCTCTACCTGAACCATTACAGAGGGGAGGGGACGGGGGAGGGGGTCAGACTCCTTAGTGAGTCGGGGGTGCTTATCCTCAGCAGCCAGTCACGGTGGCGTCCAGGCCAGAGCGCTTGGTGATGTGGACCTTGGTCAGCTCCTCTGCACAGGTGGGGTGGATGCCCACTGTCCCCACCAGGTGGGAGTATGTGGCCCCACACCTGGACACACACGGAGGTCCACAATGCAGCTGACACTCACAAATAGTGTTCATTGCTTCTTGACTGCTATAACACTTAAAATATCATTTGAACAAAAACACAAATGAGAAAACAAAGAAAAAATAAATAAATAAAAAAACAAATAATGGCGTATCCTCATGGCACAAAGCATGACATCAGAGCCTATACTTTTAGGGTCATTAGTGAGCGAATGTGTTTTAAAAAAAGTAATCTTTATAATCAATTTAAATAGAAAAATACATGTATATTGTGCCATCAATCATCTCAACCTTCAGGTAGTATGAATATGAAGAACACGTATATTCACTAAAGGAATCCTACTCACTGAAACTATCATTAATTAATTTATAATGTATCACATAGGGACTTCATAATTAGGGTCTGCAGGCCAACGATAGGCTATGATATTACTTTGAGCCTCAGAGGTGTTGCTTCAGGGAAATAGACTGTAATTTTATTCACATACATGATTTCTGCTTCTAAGAAAAATAGTTAAAATACCACGATGTAAATTAATTTCAGAGTAAAGTAGGTCTAATGAGAAAGAAAATTGACTGGCTGCTATGTTGGACCTCGGGTCGGAAGATACAATGCTAACCACTTAAATACTACAAAGTGTACACTGTAGGATTCACATTAAAACATACATTCGTTAGACACAGTGCAATGTGGGTGCTGCACGGTGGAACTTACTGGAAGCCCATGGCAAAGCCCTGAGTAACCTCCCCAGCGTTTGGACCTGTGAAGTGCAGACCCAGTATCTTCTGGTCTCCACCTCGCTCACACACCACCTACGGAGGAACCACAGCCAAATGTACACCTGGGAGCAATAAGGAGGTGGCGAGACGTCGACAGTTGCCAGGCATCCCACTATTCCCGGTACGTGCGGAAGGCTTGTGCCGTCTGTATGCTTGGCTTTTTGGCCGACCCGCTGGCAAAATGCAGCACATCCACGTTTGTGCAATAACACAATGGCGTGCCTTTCAAACATCGTATTGCCTGCATGTGAAGCCCACCTTCATGTAACACTGGCTGGCATCTCTCTCGGCTACAGTGAAGTCCAGAGGCTTGTAGAAGGCATGGTACACCTACAGTAGATTACACAGATTAGAGTACACACATACAGTACGTAATGGCAGTTAGCTTACTCAACACAGACTTCACACAAACCATTATTCTCTGGTCACTTGTGAAAACATGATCACTGCACCTACACAAGAATACATTGTAATATCAATTATATATATTTTTTAAAATAACAAATATATATAGTATATATTAAGTAACAGCACTAATGAACTGCACATCACTGCTATTTGAGTAAACCATTCCAAAAAGCTATGAATACAATTGAATAATGTATCGTCAAGTGGATGCATTTAAACGCTAGTCGTACTACAGTTAGGAATGGAGTGCGTTTAATATTGAGGTAGTGCGTGCTGCCACAGGTCTTGGGAGGGGGGAGCTTGCAGCTGTCAGGGGCCATGGTGCAGATCCTCAGATCACAGGGCGCCCGTCAGCACCTCGCACACGCCTCAATCAGGACTCCTGCTCACCTGTCAATCAGGGGGCGAGCGCAGCCTTGTGTGCTAAATGGTTAAAGGTCAGCCTGCTGCAGGTGTTGGCCACACGTGCGTGCGCGTGCGTGTGTGTGTGCGTGTGTCCGCACGAGCGCTTCAGATTTATTGTAGGTGCTTGGATGAGTAGTAGTGAGAAGCTGCTATACTCTGCAGGCAGTTTGATGAGTAGGTTATAGGCCAACATTTACCTATGGCAACTGTTAAGGAAGGAAACCTATATAGGACGTCACAGCTCTTGTCGAAGGCTTTGGACTTTAAACATCCAGCATCTTTCGGTTAGGTGAGAGGGATGCATGTGATCATTGAATGTATTCAGAGCATTACACATCTTACGCAGTCCCATTATAATAATACTTTTTTTTAGATGAGTATACTGAATATGTCAATATTATTCAAGGTACTAACCCATTACATATCTAGCACACATACACACATATATATAAAAAGAGAAAAGGCAAAATGTCTTCATTGTCAGAACTCAAAACGGATGTACAAGTTATGGCACTGTATAGCTGGATAATAAAGACAATACTTTTATCCAACATATACAGTACTATTGCTTTACTACCTCTCTAAATGTATTAATTGCATAATTAAGTCATTGTCAATTAAGATATCGTCTCCCATACCTCTATAGAGTCTTTCCCATGTCTGCTCTCAGCCTCTTCTTCAGACAGGCCCACACAGCCATACTCTAGAGGAGTGAACACGGTGGTCGCAGCCTCACACACACACACACAGCATAAATATTGGAACCCACAATAAACAGACATAACTATTGGAATACACCACAACAAAAGTCCCATACAATGTTATGATAAGTAGTGAAGTGGGCAGAAGTAAACACAGTGCATGAAAACAATGGCACATTCAAGTCATTTTTAAAAAAGGGCAGCACAGTTAAAGCCTGTGGGGGAAGGGGTGGGATAGGCAAGACCACATTTTTGACAGTATACCAGAAACAACCGTAATTGGCCACAAACAGAAGCATAAAACAATAGATGCAAAGAGCCACGTAGACACAGGCTGTGTGTGTGTGCGCGTTTCTTACATTGTCGTAGCTCATGAGCTCTGTAGTCAAGCCAGCGAGTCTGCGGGCGAGGAGTTTTCCAGCCTTAATAGCCGTGGGGGTCAACTCAGGTCTACCCTGCAATCAGAGGGCAACGTCAATGCACAACCTTTAGCATAACATTGCATCTGACCATGCTAACACACTAATACATGTTTGGCTCCTTCCACACGGCACTCTGAGTATGGTTCCTCAACTTAAGCGGCAGATTCTACTGTACCACATGTGCATTTATAAAACACACCGTGTGCACGCAAACTATGGCTGTCAGGCTTCACTCACGAGAAAAGTAGGAGGAATTGCATAACACTGAATGGCACAATTCTTGCTCTGGATGTGCTCCAGAACATGTTGTCTAGTCTAGTCAAATGTAAGATCATACACACACACACACACTCTTACGGTTTAAACGAAGAGGATATAGAAGGGCTTGGGGCCAATTCTAACAGCATGACTTAAGCAATCAGCAACCTGTTAAATTACCAGTGCACATCCTGTTCACCAAGACGTCTGCGGCAGGCAGCTGTGTGTGTGGACACATGTGCTCTTCAAAGCCAATGCTCAGAAGTATGTGCATTATTGTGTTTACACCCCAGACAGCCTGTGCGTCACGCTAATGCATCTTTTGGCACCGCCAAAGTGTCTCCATGTTATCTCAAGTGAAGAGAAAGAAAGAAACAAACTCGATGGACAGATCAACTGAGATGCCCCCCCGCATCGATAGACCATCCCCTTTTCTAACCCCCCCCCCCAGCAGTTGATGTGAATGTTTGACGGACAGAAGGGAGGGGCAATCATCAATGCTGGGCATGTTAGAGTGTGTGTGTGTGTGTGTGTGTGTGTCATGATGCCTGCGGGCAGACAGGAAGCTTCCAGAATGGCAGCAGAGAGAAAAACAGTAGCTTTCTATCCAACAGGTAGCTGAAGCCAGACTTACCGCAGCTGCTTCCCTGTCCTGTCTCATTGGCTATTTCAATGCATATGCCACAGATGTAAAACCAGTGGTTGTGCATTAATGTCACGGGCCTGGAAGTTCTGCCGGCAACATGTCAGCCACATGCCAGCCTCTTACCTCGGCAATATCGCCAAAAGCGTAGACGTTAGGCACGGAGGTGGAGTCATCCGGGTTCACCAGTATCTTTCCCGTCTCGTTGTTGAGCTGCACGCCAACCTTGTCCAGGCCTAGGGCTTTGCTTTCGGGGGCTCTGCCTGGGGCCGCATATGGAGAGGAGACGCGGAGGGGAGATACAACATTACACATTAGCGGAGATGGGAGGGGAGGCTTTCTGTACAATGTTCCGAGCACATTCCATTCACCTCAGCTGGCACGCCAACACAGGGTGTGTAGGCATGTCCTGTCACTGCCTGTACGACAGAAAGAAAACGCATGCAGAAATAAGGGGGATTAATCCAAACACACACAGATAGGCTCACTATCTGTAGGGCACTCATGACGCATTGATACAGTGTGGCTGGAATGCCACGGGGGGGGGGGGGGGGGGGGGCTTTTAACCCACATGGGCCTGGCTGGGAGAGAGATGCAATGATGGAGAGAGTGAGAGCGAAGGGGAGATCGTATCCCATCAGCCTTGTGGGACCCGGGCGGGTGTTACTTCTGTCACTTCCTGGGAGAAGATGACTGTCTTGACGCACAATTTCCATGGCAACAGAAATTGCAAAGCCTCATACACCCACCCCCCTCCCCCTCCAAGTGTCCACAGCCTCTCCTTACTCCCTGCCTGGGTAGCATAATAAACACCAGGCCCCCAAGGTACTAGTGGAGATGCTATCGGACTGCAGCAATAACAAACCCAAAGACTTTTCCTGGATGGAGCCGGGAACAACGCCACCTCCCCCCAGTGAAGTCAGAGCTGAGTGGGCCCAGGGACCTGTCTGTTACAGAGGCTGAGAGAAGGAACTACACTAGTAAGCTGAGTACTACTGTACGCAGGGCCTCTATGATCGAAAAGCATCTCCCCGTCAAACAAGTTCAGCAGGCTATTGCAAACTGCATGCACTTATTTAGTTTTTACAAGAAGTGAACCAATATACTCCACTATCACCATCATCGTCGTATTGTTTGCTGTAAGATAGCATGCGGAAGAAATAGTAGTGAGGTTAATAGAGGAAAGGTAAAGAATGTTAAAGAATCTTCCTGGTATGCACTGGGCATGGACGTAAATGCAGTACACCACGATGTTTAAATAACTTAAGTCTGAGAAGCAGCTAGCTATCCACCCTTTGTTGCCAAGTATTAATAGACTGTCTACAGATCTGGCCTTTCCTGTCTGTCTGCAGCTCCAGTCAGTGAGCTGTAGGAGAGACTCCATTGTGTGGCAAGGACACAACAACAGTGGTCTGGCTGATAAGAGACTAGTCGTCTGAGTTTTGAGTCAGACACACACAGTGACAGGTCCACGCTCCTATAGACCAGCCACTCTGTACAAAGCCTGTTGTGACGTTAAAAGGAAGCTTCCAGAAGGCTAGGCTAATTAGCTACGGCAAACCTCCCCGACTTGGGCGCTAATCTGATCCATCAAATGAACAAAGACAAAAGAAAGAAATGTCAGACGGAAGAGGGGTGTTTTTTAAGTGCTGGGGCAAATTGATTAAGCCACCTCATTAACGCCAAAAAATATTTTAGAATAAAACTCAGTAATGACTTTGCTGGCTCTAAAAATATACTTACTTTTCTGGTGTTAATAACATGTAAAGGAATGCATAAGCCCCTAATTTATGAAATATTTACTCAACAGCCTAAAATGTAGACTCTGTAGAGGATAATGTAAAGGATGCCACTGCTTAAACTAATTGATTGTCCTACAGGGTCTGAACAGACTTTTTTATAATTGATACCAAATAAAAGGTATATTTTAAGTACATTTTGATGAAAATACATACTAGACCATTCCCGGTGACATGAAGCACGGAGCTTCTTATAATCTGAAATAAAGCAACATTGTGAGACTGTAGAAACATAAAGCAGTAGCCCAGTGACCTCCCACTCTGCATTGGCTGCTCCGCGTCAAAACAACCTGACCATTCACAGCATGCAGTAACAGAGACAAACATGCCCACGCTGCCTGCAGAGAAGGAAATGTGGAAATGTGCCATTTCCTGCTGCAGGACGGGCACAAGGGATTGAGTTGAGGGGAAGGGTGGAGATGGGCAGGGGCCAGGGAGAAGGATGTGCTAGACAGGACTGCAACGGTCCCTGTGGCCCCCATAATTCCTCCACCTGGCCCCTAATGTAAGGTCACAGTGAGAGGAAGTGGTCTGGGACACTGGTGCATACACATCAAAGAGGGCAGAAGACGTCACCAGCCTCGCCCAGATGCATTTTAACTACTACTAGAGAAGGTCCATCTCCTTTTGACGAGGTCTTAAAACCTCAGAACAAAGTAATCGGGGAAAACCCTGTCGCAGCCTGTTTTTACTATAGCAGCAATCATTACTGGCCACAGGGGAAGGGTGTTATGACGGCCAGAAAACAAATAAAAGAAAAGTCAAACTAACGTGAGCATGGGCAGCATGTTCCAAACAGAATGGGGGTGTGGTTATTGCTAAATGTAGTTCCTTTCAACAAAGCGCTTGGAGGAAACCACTAATTGTGCTCCAGAGATATCAAGACGATGTCCTGTAATGATGCTAGATGCTCTCAACCCCATGCCTTTAACACCGGCGGCCATATTTAGCAGTGTGGTGTGTGTGTACGCGGTCGGCAGGCAATCCAGGTGTTGAGGCCGTTCTCAGGGTCTCCGTGACACAGACAGCACAGCTATATTAAAATCAGCCTGGTTCCCAGGGGTGAAAGTGAAACCTTGCTTTGAAAGGGTGGAGGAAGTGCTCCGAGTGCAGCGTGTCAGATGTGACAAAATACCCACTGATGTATGCGCCCACCGCAAGTATTCTCACCGCCAGTGGCACGCTATTTTGGCCGCGCTCAACACAGGGACCTGGTCGCTAGGGGACGAGGGAATTCAACCTTGGGCGGGAAGAACGTCATGTCAGCCGTCCGGGTCACACACATCCTTGTCGCTGTCGCATGCGGAAAGGCCACACACGCATACGCACACACGCACGTACGCACGCACACATACATACATGCACAAAGAAGCCCAGTCAGCGAGCACAAGCAGATGCAGGAGCCTCAATAGTGCGGTGGGCGAGCTCAAGGACCTCCGCAACACAAACAAAACCCAACGTCTGCTACCAGACGGATGTACCCTCCATTGTAGCGACTGGCGCTGGCGTAGTGGGGCCAATTAAACGCTCAGATGAAGAATGGGCCGAGGAGGTGGCGAGATGCCGTTTGTGGGCAGATGAGGGTGTGTGGGCCGGGACGGGCACTGACAGATACGGCTGGGAGAGCCCGCGGCAGCTTCCGCAGGGCTGGCACAGGCAGGAAGGGCCCCGAACGGGGGAACAAAAGGAAAGGGGGGGAGGGGGAGATGCAGTGACCCTAGACTTGGGTGTATCCTGCCCCCTCTCCAGGCAGGGGCGCCGGAGAGCCAGAGCTGAGTTGATTAACACTTCCCTTGGCGATTCCACCCTCAGAACTTTATTGCCTTGTTTTCAGGCTTGATTCCGTTATCTGCTGATGCAGCACACAATGAAGCTGGACATGTTGCGAGGAGGAGATGTCTAAATCCCATTCACGCACCATCGGGCTAAAGGCTAGAGCGTACTCGCCGTGTTGGGTGGCCCGCGGACCTCTGCAAACTAGGCTCACGCGACGCAAGGCGTGCCCAATACACACTTCAAGCGACCTGACCTGGGTCGCTACGACTGAAGCGCTGTAGCTCGTAGAGATACTTCCCCAAACGAAAGATGGCACACTAAATACAAAACATAAGTTGGAACGGCAGTTGTGTTTTTAGAATATGTAGCCTCTTACAATGCTGCTGCCATTTAGAACTTATGCTAATGCTATTTGTATGTTTTGCATTACTTTCAGAAAGAGCCAGTACACGACTGTCGATTTCAGTGCTACACAAAGAAACAACCTAATAAGTAGTGGATAAGTTGATACTAAAGATATTGTCTTTAAGAAATACATATTTGCTGCTGTTCTAGTGAGATTGTTAATACAAATATAATAATATAAATATTAATTATAAATTACAGCAATTTCTCTCAAATTTAGTCAAATCAGAGAGTTGAATATAAGCAGGACTACGTTTAACCCATTTTAAACATCTTTTAAAGAGAATTGCACATTACAGACCTGACATTTTAGAATGGGAGGTTCTACATGCTAGCTGATTGTAGAACACCGAATGGAGATGCCCATAAGCGCCATGCGCACATAGCTAAGGCGCCAGGCTATGCCCACAAATTTGATGCAATTTATGGCACATGCCCCTCCCTCTGGCTCCATCAGGTATGAATCAAGCATCAGAGTCTTAAGACTGGGTCTTAAAGATCTTCAGTAATCCATCCATCTTATCTAAACACAGAAGCTCTTTCACCATAAAGAGAACCTCACGCATTCAGAAAGACTGAGTTAGACAAAGACTCACCCACAGCCCACAACACAGAGTCATAGGTGTCCTTCTTCTCTTGGCCTGTCTGAGTATCTGTCCAGGTGACCTGCAGGCCTCCTGAGGCCAGTTGGTCCACTCTCCTGGGAACACACTTCCATGCAAACCTTGTGCCATAGGCCTCCATGTAGTCGGTCACTAGACCAGCCATTTGCTGCAGAAAAACAAAAGTAAAGTCACCATTATCAACCCTTAACAATATAAAAGATAAACTAATAACTTTAGTTCAAGAGTTCTTAAATAATATTCCTTTTAAAGTTTAAATTTGAAATGGCTGATAAAGATTGGCTAATGCAAGTATTCCAATAAAATGACTAATCTTTCAGGATAAATCTGTACGCCAAAAAAAAAAAAAAAAGAAGCATGTATTTGGAGTAGCCAACTATATGATCCAGGAGGTAAGCTTTCTAATGATATGTTTCAACATGGTACATTTAAAAAAAAGTGTTGAATTTGTTTGTGCGTATAATGAAAATACACAAGGTAAAGTTAAAAAATATCCCAAAATTAGAAATTTGACAGATGGCCTGGCCTTAATAAAAAAAATCAAGCCATGTTAATTTGGCTGCCAAGTGATAATAGCATGTTTTTAAAGAAAGGTAAAAAAATTCAATACTATTAGAATATTGGAATTTTATTGTTATAAACCCTGCACATTTTTTAAAAAAGCATATGGGTTATTTAAAAAGCTTACATTTTTTGAAAATATGGGAGTGATCTTGTATTCTTTGTACAGCACACAATAAATCTTCTAGTAATCAACATATTTTATTTCATTTTGAAATATGGGCAGACGTGAAAATAGAAGGGCAAGAGTAGTACCTGATCAAACCCCCGGAGGGCGATACTGCGTACCATTACTGTGGTGTCCAGGCCAATGCCTGTCAAAAATCCTGCACACTCCAGAGCTACATCTGATCATTAACAAGTTCAGGATTAGCACGCCACTGTAAAATGTATCGTTGTTTAACACGTATCATTTAAGTAAAATACTAAACTTGCAAAATATCAAAGTTATCCCACACAGTAATCACAGTCATTCTGCATCTTGAGAAATCTATAACTCCCTTTAACAATGCATGAGGTAGATTAAAAATACATATATTTTCAATTATGATTTGACATCAGTCAAAAGTTAAATCTGATACAAAGGCGTACTATTTGATCTATTTGCCAGACTTGTAGGTTGTCAGAGGAACTGTACTACATGCAGTGACAGACATCACAAGCCAGGCTCACTGGCAGACAAAGGATACAGCTAGCTCCAACCACAAGCCTGCAAGATACAAAGAGCAGAAATAACGTCAATACAATCAAAATACAGGTTACATTATGTGCCATTAGGCACAATGGAAGTTAGCCAAATGAAACAGAGCAAGGGTTATAAACGTTTACTCTGAATCCCTTACAGAGGTGATGAATTACACCCTGCACGAGGAATATGTGGAAAGACGACAAACTTGCATATGTATCCTGTGTGTGTGCATGCGTGTGTGTGTGGTGCAGGTGAATCACAGTCTTAAGAAGGCCTTGGGATCCATGCCATCGAGCGAGGCTAATTGCTAGCATTTAAGATAACACTTGCAAATTTGATGTGCCGTGTTCAGGGCTCAGGGCCACACATCAGTCTGCTGATTGAAATCCGTTACCCGTACGGAAGGGGCCCCTCTCACCACCCCCACCCACCCAGGCCTCCTCCCCTTAGGTCTCCCCAACTGACAGCCAGGGACCTGCGGCACATCCTGCCTGCCCTTCCAAAAAAAGTCACAATACCTGTTTTGCCTATGTCCGTCTAACACATGCACTTATCGTGTATTGTGCAGAGGCTTACAGGATCTTAGTCTCGGAGCTTTAGCTTGATTCCACACTTTCATCACATTTTCCTTGACTTGGAAAAAAAAAAAAAAAAAAGTTCAAATTCCATTTCACAGTGGACTGGAGCTTGGAGGCTACAAAGTTAAAACTCCTTCTGTGGAAAGTTGAAATTTGCATTTGTCCCCTACACACTGGTTACCATTGTACCTGCTGCTGTATACCTGCACAGCTGTGATGCTTAAACTGTGAGGACAGTTGGCGGTGGCTCCACACTTAGGATTCCTTTGAGAGAGTGGATGAGTTGGTAGGAACAAGTCTGGCGGCCGCAGGTGCACAGTAAATGGATCAAAAACAATATGCTCTTGTGGTTTCCACTCCAGGTGGACTGGCCACAGATGTGCCAAATGTGACAACGAGCTGCACAACAAAATAACTACCAGAAACTCCCAAACCTCTGAAATTATCAAGTCTTGGCTGCTGATAGCACTTGGCAAGCTTCTCGGGCAAGTGCCTTTCCACTGACAACATTCACACCTCTCAGGAAAAGAGGTTTGATATTGTGCTGCTGGTAACCTTGGGCAGTTCCTCAGCAGTTCCCAAACACTGATAAAGGGCATAATGTAGGTCTGTCTAGAGACACTAGCTGATAGATAAGTATTGAGTTTTGGCAAAAACTAAAAGAAACTGTAATCTTTTAATTATTTTCAGTTGAAAGAGACAAGGTTATGGAATATAGAAATGTTGTTACATCTTATAAATGTAACAATTTGGTCCAGTCAAAACACTGACAGTATGTACAGCTGGCCTGAAGCCTGAGACTGGTCATATCATCAAATAGTAAAATCTTAATATTATCTTCAAACGATTTCAGCAACATCAACTCAGCAAAATAAATTAACTCTTTATACTGACACAGGGAGAACATACAGTGTGTTACCCTGGCTATGAGATGCTTCGTTTCAGGGTTACCTCAACATTGTTCTAGAACACAATAAATAAGATACAAATAAACACTAGGACACCAAAACAGAGAAGCCCACGAGGCACCTTATTGGGTTTGGGCATAATAAGAATGATAGATGTCCTAGTAAGCATCAAACACTGGGGTGCACAACACATGCAACTAGTCCTGTCAGCCTCAGGGCAGGCCGTGGAGCCTGTCCCCACTCACAGCTGACATCAAAGGGCTTCCTGCACTCGAGTGGTCTCTCTCCAAGTGGGTAATTTAGCCTCTTGCGCCAACGTTGTTTTAGTCGGTGAATGGAACTGGAAGTGTTTAGGTAGATGTCTTGTTTCGCTGACTGACAAGCACAGTGCCTTCTACAGTACTCATGGACTGTCAGCAACTAGAGGTTGCCACCTAGTGGTCGAGCAGCTAATTGGCAGGGTTACTCTGTGTTGGAATAGGGCCGCTTCAGCACTGGAATAAACATTTCCTTACATCTGTCGCCATGCGGCACACATCCTCCACAGCCACTGCTCACTGTCAGCATGTGGTGCCAAGAGGAAACACAAGGTGGATGACAGCGATGCAGGCGACGACAGCGTGCAAGTGACTGGATGAGAAAGAAAACAAAAGGGCGAGCACGCCAACCTGAGTCACGAGGTGAGGACGGGATGACAGGAAGCCTGTGTGAGTCATCGCACTGCGTGCAAGCGCATGGGGCGCGATGAGGGGATGCGTTCTGTCTGTCTGTTCTGTGTTTTGAACAACACGAGGGCCACTGGCGTGTCCTCTAAGGTCGGGGCATACTCACGTTTTTCCTGGTGTCTGTTTCAGCCAGAATATGTCATCGCTGGTGATGCCATGCTCCAGGGCCCCAGGGACCTGTAGGTAGTGCAGAGGGGTAAGAACTCAAACCCATCAATAGTGGAACTGTATCACTGAAAGAATGACTGTGTGTAATGTGTTCATTCTTTTCAATAGGGAATACATGTAATCTGTGTTTATATTTCAAAGCAGTCGTCTTTCCTGGGACTAAAAATCAACAGATACTCCTCTTTCTCCTCCAGCTGCCCCGTAAACCTTGAGAGTCAGACGGGAGAAAGGAGGATGTTCCAACCCAGATACATGCTTACATGTGTGGGATATTTTGGCCTTCCCCCAGTCGCAATGACAATGTTCTTCGCAGTCAGGGTCATCTGAAGGCAATAGGAGTGGTGTTTCGTTCACTTGGCACAGAAGCAATGTCGATAAAGTAACAAGGTTTGCTAATCTCTAGCAGAAGTAAATACAATGGTAATACGGCACAGGATTCTAAACAGCATTTTGCTGCATGTTGCTGACTCAAGGGGGTGTATCAATAGTGTAGACAAGAAATGAGCTGCCTAAAACAAGCACAAACGCCTTGGTGTCTGTCAAGATTTAGCTGCATAGACACGGTATAGACAATTGTTGAGGAACAGATATGGAAATCTTGCCGTTAAAATTCAAGCTGGTCTTTTACATCTTTAACTTTACAGGTTAGAAGTCTTATATTCTATAGATATATAATTAGATAATTAATATGGAGGATTATCTTACCTTCTTCCCTGCTTTGGTCAGCCCTTTCACTGTGTGTTCGTTCACCAGGCTTCCTCTGACATTTAGGTACTTGACCTTCCTGTAAAACATAAAGCGACATGACGGTGCCTTGTGGGAGAGAATATCAGGCTGTCACACATAACAATAGCTCTGAACGATTTGACCACTTTAAATGTATCCTCTTCACTCTTGGCTGAACCTGTGCAGCACTCTGTATTAATCATTTTACATAGTCCTATCAACATGAGTGCTATGTCCTAAACTCTGAAGTTTTAGCATACTGGAACCTAAATATAAATAAGTATAGTTTTGGTGCTATTCATTTTGATTGTCTGAATCTGTGCAAAATGCCCAGCAAAGACACCCACTTTAACCATCTGATTCAATGCCAGTTCTATAAAAATCACAATTTTGGCATTTATAAAACTATCAACAAAAGGAAAACTGGAGGTAATATAATTAACCTAATAAACAATTATTAATATCCTGAATGCAAGGGCTGTTTTTTGCACAGCAAACATTGTTGTGTTGCACCTATACAGTATCCATTACCCACTTTGAGGCAGGGTTTAAACACCTGTTTGCCCTGCAGCCAACCCCTTCAATCAACGTGAAGTGTAGCTCTTTCAATCATTCAGCTGTAATGTGTGTGTACCAACAGATATAGCCTTCAGCCTTCAAACCAAGTTAATGATGACAGATGTATTTTTGTTGTTGTAGTATATTAAGGATAAAGAGCCATACACACAAGTCAGTTGGGCTATAGGTATGTGGGTACAACTTGATAATTAACGGTACCTGGGTCTAGAAATGCTATGTATGGAAATATAACCAACTAAAGACTCTCACTTGTCCTGCAGCTGGACACGGTGACCCCAGTTCAGGGACCTCACATGGTTCTGGACTGCCTCTGCCATGGTCGCCCTGAAAAAGACACCACGTTTACTACCGCTGCAGTAGCTTCTGACAGAGCAGCATCCAGCTAGAACAATGGACGAGAACCAAGACCACCTCGACATAGGGGCAGGTGATAGGGTCATGGTCAACACCTGCTATCATGGTTTATGTAATTTCATATCATTGTATAATCACCATAGTCTATAATTTCTGTAAATGCAATTAATAATTGAATACCATAGGCAGGTGTTGTGTTAGATCAGAAGATGGCGCCATTTAGCTATTCATTTTCTATGTAGATCTCTCCATGCAATCCAGAATGTCTCTTCAGTGATATTAGCAATTACTTACAGTACATACTGTATATTAATGAAATATATACTGTACATACATATGAAATGTAAAATAAATTAAATTAAATTAATGAGTGACAGCCCTGAGCCCTACCAGTCATGGGAGATTGAGCCTGTGATCTGCCAGCCATACTTCTTAGCATCCTTGACTGCTGTGCCAAGCAGCGCAGCCTGGTGCATAAGCTTCTTAGGAATACAGCCAACATTAACACAAGTTCCACCCAAACCCCACTTAGTACCTGCAATGCAACACAAAGTCTGTGAATAGCACAGTGTAAAAGTGTGGGGGATAATTTGACTAAATAAATAAACAAACAAACATAGAAAAAATAGAAGAATGAAAAATTAACAACTTACCTTTATTAGAAGGCTCCACATAATCTAAAACAGCTACTTTCTGTCCTAATTGCGCAGCTGTTAACAAAACACACTTGTCAATACTGTGTGTAGTGCAGTGTGTAGTGCATGAATGTTCCTACAAGGCAACTTTAAAAATAGGTATAAGTAAAACTGTTGCCATTCTTTGTTTTTTCCCCCCACAACAATTTAGACCAAATGGTCACTAAATGGGAATAGGGGCCAGGTCTATGCATATATCAAAAAGTCACCTTCTTTGGAGCAGGCAAGACCACCTGAGCCACCACCAATGACAACCAGGTCATAATCAAATTTGTCTGTAAGAGAAAGGTAGACAATAACATGTGTCCGATAATCAGTGAGTCAAAACCTGACATATACCATACTACGATCCAGGGACGTGCTGTCAGGGTAGGCAAGGTAGGCAGAGCCTACCCTGGGATAATACTGATTTTCAATAAAATCGACATTTTATTTTATGACAAATACATTTTTTTTCTGATGGAATTAATAATGGGGGTGGGGGGGGGGGGTAGCACATGTTCCCTTCCTACCCTGACTTATATCTCACCGCACGTCCCTGCTACGATCAGTGCACTGTACGAACTGTGCACAAACAACTAATATTTTCGATCCATCATGATGTGACAATAAATTAATTAATGAACGTATAAATAAACAGAAACCATTAATGCATGAATGTCTATTAAAGTATTATAGTCTGCTCACTCTATTTTTACACAAGCGGTTGTAGTAACGTAATCTCAAGTAACTGGTTCGTTTTGTAACGATGGTCTGCTTGCTACACTAGTGCAAGTACTAGCAAGCACTAGTACTAGTACAGTACGGTAGTACCGTACTGTACGGTAACCACTGCCTCAATTCTAGACAACCTAGCTGCATTGGACATGCAAAATATCCACCATAAGAAATATTAATAGTATCATTAAGTAACAGAGCTATGTTATATAGGTTCAATACCCTCTTACCTGTCAGGTTTCTTGTTAATATATGAAAACTAGACATTTTCCATCGGTGCCTGCTTTTGAAGAAGGCTGCCATGTTGGTTGTTATTGCGAAAGGACCCCAGCCAGGCGTAGTAGGTAGCTGATAATTTGCTGGAGAGAAATTGTGACAATACCATAAAATACACCTCAGAATAATGTAATATTACACGACGTATAGAACACACAAGTGTTGGATATAATTTTTAAAGTATTTATTCATTTGCGGTTATGCATGTATTGCTAAATACCTATTGACTGCATTATAATTAGTTAACCATTGCAATCAAGCAATGAAAGTAAGCACCATTTGTGACATAGAGCCTTTTGACTAAATACTTTTCAACCTTTGTAGGGTGCCATATAAACATATATTCTAAATTTTGTTTGAGCTTCGAGGAAATACATTTGATATTAAATGACACAACCTACAAACACCCATATGAGTCAACAGACACGCTGTGAAATCTGCCTAAACGGTTATTCTTCCTAATTTTCAAAAAAACTTCTAAATTCTATTAATTGGGTGACACAATTATTAATTCAGCAGTGATTTCCTATTTAAATTGTTGGCCTATATTCCTAGGTGCACAGGCTTTGTTATGTTGCCCAAGGCAAGGCCAAGGTTTCTAGTGAATAATAAATCATATATTTGATTCAATATTATTCTAGAATAAAATGTAAAATCAATATCATCAGCATAGTCAACACTGCACATTCATTTTCATTGTATGACTATGGGTCTTGACTCTTACACAATGACTAATTTGGAAGCAACAAGCTACAATGTGACTTTGAGAGCAAAGAATAGCTGATTGAAATTGGCCTCAGGCTGTGCTCCAGATGCCATAGCTACAGAGGCTGCCCTGAAGCATATGAACTTCAGCATGCAGGCACTGGTTTCATAATGCATCACCTGGTAATCTATTGAGCAATGTAAAATAGAGGTGTTTTAAGCAACACATTATACTATACTGTATAAATATGGATGGCCACTGCAGTGTTATGCTGCCCTGGATATAGTGTGACACAGTTTGAACTTAATTAGGATGAAGTAGCACTATAAGTTAAACAAATGCTCAACTCACTATACTGTATCCTACAAGGCTATACATTATAATAACACTCCATAGCAGTAGCTGGAGCTCAAAATCAATAAAATGCTATGACATTGGTACACACAAGTTTTCAGTTTTCTAGTAGTAAATCAACTGGTTCTGTTGCCCATGATCATTCTCAGGAGCAAGCTTTCTGCTAAAGTAAATAACCATTATTATTGACAACAATAGTGAATATTACAATAACATAAAAACCAAATCCACAAAATGCACACATATTTCCAGGCATGATTTATTGAAAACACACCAAATGTATACTCTACAAACCAGTATTTTTTATGTTATGTTTAACAAGCATAATACTTGCCTCTGGCTGGGTATTAGTAAAATTAACATAATACATTCTGTCACTGTGACATCGCTTCTGCTGGCTACGAAAGCATTAACAATTTTACTCCTCTAGGAAACAAAACCATTTTTGAATATTTTTTGTGTATAATACAACATAATACAAGGCAAAAACGCACCAACAGTCTAACTACACAGGGCACGGAGTGAGTGAGTGAGTGAATGTGTGTGAGGGAGGTTTGACAAAGTAAGATCGATGTGAACAGGCAGGTGATGGAGGTATGATCAGATTAGAGTGGAGGAACAAAGATATATAAAACACATTATCTTAATCTACCATGGAAAAGGTTAAGGCACAGGATAGGTACAAACACATCTGCTACTGAGTTATACAGTTACTTTGATTTGACGGTCTCGAATCAGGCTTACAGTATTTTACACAGGTAGCTCAATTTTGATTGGCTGTCTTGCATTTAGTTTACACCACAGGCAGCTCTTGATTTTACAGTATACATTGGTTCATACATCCATTAAAAGACTCCCTCCTCGCTGCCTAGACCCCTTTAACATGTACGTACAACTCTAGATCCTTTGGTTGTGGTACTGCAAAGCGCAGTCAGGAACAGACAGTCAAATGCACACGGTTATGTTGTGAGGATTCAGTACTGTCCAATGAAAGCACACACATTTGAGGACGCACACAAGGGATGTTGGAATTATTATCATCTCTGAAATTAAAGTTTATACATATTCATTTTTTAATATTATTTTATTAATTTTTACCACAACATACGTCTTTGTAAACACTGTAAAATATGCAAGCTTTATAAAGTCACATCACAAAGGAAATTAGACTTCAATGCAGGCACATGCCGTTGGCCTAGCTGACGTATGAGTGAGACTGTCTTGGATATAAACCCCTCACCCTGCCATTTAGGCAGGTGGGAGATAGGAATCGCAATGCAGTATCTCCTTAGTGACACCTCAAGACGATTCACATGTCCACTGAACTCTGAACTGTATGTGCAGCTACGCACTGCCTTCTGCATCGCACCTGTGCACAGTAAGACATAGATAAAAAATATATATATGATTTGACTCAATCTGGTATACTTTACTGTGTAACTGTACAATGTGATGCAGATTTTCTTTTGTTGTTTTGCCTTGAAATCCACAGTCATTCTGTCTCTTCTCTGCACATGTATGAAGCAGTTAATATTAATTGACACCACAAACAAAACTGGCACTTGAAAAGAATAGAATATAAACATCTGTACATGTTTTCAGCATGCTTGCTTGAAATATTTCTGTTTAAGATGTGTTCGTAAAACCAAAGGATGGTTGGATTTGCAGGAGATTATGTGAAAGTAGTTGCCATCTCCTGTCTATCCACGCTACCTCCCACTCCAGGACGTGAACTCTAACCCCTCCCTCTGAGGAGGTTTACGCTGTGGGGTCACCTATTCAACATCTACATTGCCTTTGCCTTTAGAAAGAAAGCCGGCGAAACATGTTTTCTTTTGTATATGTTTTTTGATAGTACAAAATATAAAGAGGTGATCGTCAACATGACTCAACAATGATACACACATAAGTTACGTGGATATTTGTTTACAAACTATTCTTTATCAAATGGATGTGCTTTCCAAACTATGTGTTATGAATATACAGCTAGTTTTGTTTTGTTTTTTGAATGTTTTGTCTTTATGACCCTAATATACATTTGTATAAAACCAACAAAAATATAAAATGCTTTAGATCTATCCTTTCAACAGCAAGAGCATTGTAATCTACCCCACTTTTCATTACCACAAATCATTTATAAACAAAATGCCTTATATCCTCTTAAATACATTTAATTGACAAAGAGCAATCAACAAGGAGACTCAAATATCCGCATCTGTACACAACTCCTTCATTATTATCCATAATTGTCTAACTCTTCATATGCAGCCTCACTGTACACACCAACATTTGGCTTACTCCATAACCTGCAGGGGAGACTTTCATTTGCTCAACTTGAAAGAAATTTATTTCTCCGCTAGCCTTTAGAGATTACAAATCTCAGTGCACTTTGTAATTATTTTATTTTATGAAACACGGTGAACCAAATGGATTGTGAGTCTATGGGTGCAGGCTGGTGTGGATACTGTCTACTACTACAGCTACTGCAGCTCAGATCCTCTCTCTCTCCCTCTCATCAAAAACATTCAGTTGACCTTCAAATCATACAAAACAATCATACCTCTTCAAGTCGAAAATCCAACATGAGGGGGGAAACAATACACACACAAAAACAAAACCTATAGGGGAACATCTTTTTGTATCGTTTGAGAATAACCAAAAACAACTAACGTCAAAATTACATTAAGAAGCAAACACCTCATTTAGAAAGTAAAAGTGAAGAAGTTGATTCCCGTCTCTCCCTCTGATCCTTTCAAGAGCCTTTCCAACATACTTCCCTTTTCCATTCCATCCCTGCACCTTCCCCATACACAATCTTGGCCCATCCTTTCCACACCTCTGTTGCTCCTTCTTCTTCCCCGACGGAGGTCGACGACAAGACTAAACGCTGCCACACCATGTCCAGTGGGAATGTAGATATGACAAATAGTAAAAGTACTCAAATTCATTTTTTTTATGCTTTCCTTTTTTTTTTTTTTGTCCTTTGTCAAGTCAACCCCAAGATGAGCTCCGTGTGAGATGGCAGTGATGATATGAGAAATCTTCCTCTATTTGGGATGTTACGTTGTCATTACTTTAAGCCTGGAGCACAAGAACAGAAAGTTAGAGATGCTTGCTATACGGTCTGCAAGGCAAAAGCATGGAGGGCTTTCATTCCAATTGGCTCATGAAACATTACTGAATATTCTTCAAGGTTAACTCATTTCTATGTGGGTGGGGGTGTTCTTGTTGGACACAAACACACACATAAAAACCAAACTGAAAAACACAAACACATGTAGACAAAGCGACTGTACAGTCTCACATGCGACTATCACATCTGCTACACTCCTCCAAACACCAGTGTCTGTTGCAATAAGAACAAATGCTGGAGTATGTTTAAGATGTGTCCCAGCTCGGAATGAAACTCCTCTGCTGTGCTTTGAATTGGGCAACAACAAATGTCACATAAGTACACCAATCAATTGTCAAAAAGTGTCACATCAGATGGGAAATGAAGGAAAATGACACTAGGAAAGAAAGAGTGAATGCAGGTAATGATATGCGGAACATTATTACAGCTAGCGGATAGCAGCAGAGAAACATTGGTGTGCTAACTTAAGTGTAGATGATATTTTCCTCCTGTTGGAGGGCATCATTCCAGCTCATTATGTTATTTAAAGCCCTATGATAATTATCCTGATCGTCATATGTTGTCATTTCAACACACACATTTTACAATCCTTTGCCATGAAGTATAGATTTCATAAATCAAATCAAAACAATATGTATAATTTCTAATAAGATTGTTGAAATTAAGCAATTAATTGAATTATGTAAGTTATGGTTTCTAAGGAAGATGTGAATATGAGGTACAACAAAGGGAGTCTACCACTATAAGTATAGCAGCAAGTATAGTGTATATATATACTGTGTGTGTATATATATACACACTATATATATATATATATATAATTATTAATAATTATGATAATAGTATCTATTATGATTATTTATTTTATTATTAGGTTTATTGTAACCCAGAACACTGACACGCTTATATATAAATAATTGACTTGTGTAACCATGTAATTACTTTTAATTTCACTTAAATAATTATTGAACAACAGTATAGGTTGCTGTATTTAATTAACATAATTTATGTTTTCTTTGCAACTATTGTATTTTATATATTAGGAATATTGTGTATACCAGGGCTTTTCAGATACAAATTCAAATGGGCCAGATTTGAACAAGAACAACTGGGTGTGGGTTTCAGCAATTATTTACGTTAGCGTCTACGAGAGCGAGACAACGAGAGCATCCACCCTGCAGCTTGGTTAATGTTCAATGTGTCAAGTCAGTGGCGAAGGTTTTTGCTATAGACGTTTAGGATGCCGCAAAGTCTCTCTGGCATATAAAGTTTTTGCACAACAAATAGCAGTCACACTCGATGCATAGGGGTGTGACTGCTATTTGTTACACTACAACAGAAATTATATTTGTTAGACAAAGTAAAGACAAAACAACAAACAAAAACAAATACAGTTGGTAGACTATTGGCACCAAATTCCAGTATGGGTTCATATTTGACTAGTACCATACCCAACCATTATCCGCACCTACGGGAGCTATGTGCACACGTGGACTTGTCACTCAGACTCATTTCATTGCGTTGATTATTATGTCTGGACTACATTACAATTACAAACAGGCTATGTCACGATGTCTTGGCTGTAGAACAGTTCATAACTCATTTACATTCAAATATTGACTTCATTCATATAGTGGTTATACAGTATATTGAACTAATGTATAGCGGTCAAGGAGGCAATCAAGTGGCCCACCAACTACCCTGCCGCATTTGGCCCCGCGGGCCACTAGTTGAATAGGCCTGGATAATAGAATAGGCTGGTTGAAACATGTCCTTATTACATCTTAGCAGGAAATATTGTCGAAAATAGTGAGTAAACAGAGCTCTAGCCATCATAAAAACAATCAATATGCATTACACGTATTGCTTGTGTGGGAGAGTATACAGTACATGTGTGAGACTGTGCATGTGTGTATGTGCGTGGGCTACAACGCTTCGTTTCAGTGTCAAACTCATATCCATTATTTATCTGAGGCACTCTCCTGAGGAATAACGCGTCTGCTGAATGCAGATAGGGAATAGATGAAGCGTGTTGAGGTGTGCACACTATTTGTTCATTAAAGAATAACTGAGTCCCTTGAGGATCCAGCTGGCCTGGGGAAGAGTGGCTCCCCCCCAACATTTGCTGCAAATATACCAAAGACAACCAGGGGAATGAAGGAGTTAAACAAGGCAAATATTTATACCAGACAGGTGGTGAAACAAGCTGAGATGAAAATCACGTCTCGTTTCTAGAACAGTAAAGCGGAGACATCTTTCACATTTTGTAGGAAGTTCACAATACAATACATTTAAATTGTGAAAATGATGATTGAAGGGGGGGTCATTATACAAAAGAGATTTTGCCTTTTGTTTGCACTTTGCATACACCTTGCTGTTTTAGATTGTATATTCCAATCAGCAGTCAGTGACTCAAAAGTAGGTGTTCCTTTTAGTGAATTGTGGGAAAAAGTAAAAGGATAATTGAAATCATAAAGATAGTTTTGAATCCAGAATTATATTTAAATTAAACTAATTTCCACTGTCATGCCTACTGGTTATAAACACTATAGGCCTATCTTTTTTGAACCATGTATCCATTCACGCAGACATCAGTTTTGCCCTTCTATTACTTTTTCTCAAAGTTATTTAAACTCTTGAGTTTTTCAAGAGCAACGACTTTTTTCCACATAGCACACATGCAAATGTGTACCTTTCCACAAGTATTTTTAAATGCCTGTTTTTCACAATACAAAAACATGCATGACCTTACAGAGTTATTAATGGTATTAACACTAGTGGTTTACAATAATGGTGTACATTCTCTATATGTTTGTGAAGCAGCCTCAGAATTGATTTGTGGCGAAGAAAGAAAATAAAAATATTTATTCTGACAAAACCCACAAATGTTTTTTTTGCATATAATCAATTAAATCTCGCACATTAATAAATTGCTGCAGGGTTCATAGATTTAAATTATATTTTAAGCAGTTTAAATAACACTTACTCTGTTGCATGTGTCCTGGGGTTGTTCATTTTACTGAAATGAGTCTATTCTTCTACACACGAGTGAAACCAGGCTAACATGATGTAGGTGCATGTCAGAAGGTGAGGGCCATGCAGTGAAAGGGTGAAACAGACAAATACACAGAGAATGAAGGTGATTCTACCATGAATGCCTACGGTGGTGGTGGTGGTTGGCTTTTTGTTCATTTCTCAGACCTACCATGCATGCATTTAGACCCAGGAGTCAACAGGCTGAGGTTTAACATCACAAGCGTCCACCAAACTGACCGCAGGCCTGTTACTCCTGATATAGTGTTTCCTATTTGTGTCATTCTGCTGCCACAGGAAGGGAGGGGAAGGGGGGGGGGAAGTTAAAACACAAACAAAAGCAAAACAGAAAGAGATCAATAAACCCTATTAAGACAGAGACACGCACGCCCACACCCTATGGAATCACAGGAGCCAGCGTTAGTTTCGGGGGGGAAAGGGGGGGGCGGAGTCAAAGTGATTACAAACAGCAGAGTGCAGCATGCAAATTAAAGAGGTACATTCAGATCTGTAGTGCTCAATCCTGTTTTATAGTTTCCCTGTTCACATTACCTTTGTCAATGTGGCCAGTATCACATTATGTTGTAAACTGGTCATGGTTCTGAACTGACCCGCCATGCACAAACAAACAAGACGGCCCAACTAATGCCTGTTAAACACGCACATAGAAGGTTTTCTTTGCCAGGCATGCACACTGCCCACAGATTTCCGGTGGATTAAATTTGCCCGCATTGATACGTTCAGAAACAGACATATTGATCAAATTGTGGGACAAAGACGCAAGGGTAAATAACCAAGAAAAAGGTTTTGTTTTGTAGTGTATTTCTGCTTTTACATGTAGGCTACCTGCTCCGCGGGGCAGCATACGCATCGCGAGCAGTGTCTAAACAGTCATTCATTAAGATGGGTGAGGATCCGCTCTGCATATTGCGTGAACGATCTTAACACCTTGCTCACTGTTCATCCAATGACTACATCCATCATCCATATTGGTGTTAAATTGCAAGTAAGCTTACTTTCCCCGCGCAGAATTGTGGCAAATAGCCATGCTGCTGGTGAGTGATGTCAAAGTCACATTCATTCTGATTAGACTGTTCAGACTGAGGTCGCATTTGAAAGAGTCAGATATGTATCTGATTTAGGACCACATATGAAAGTGGCCCAAATCAGATTAGAAAATTTGTGCTGTTCACAATATTGTGATAAAAACAGTTCTGGGACTCACATGAGTGGAAAATGTTTTTATTTGGGCCAACTTTTATTGCAATGTGAACATAGCCTTCGAGCATTTATAGCTGCTGTGGAATATATACATATGTATGGACTCCGACGTTGACTCCAGGTCAACCAAATGTTTAGAAGGTAAGAATAAAGACAAAAGAATAGTATTCTCTCTTTCCGGATGTTTAACTAATTATAATGAAGACTGTCAGCTAATGTCTTCACATTGGTGAGGTGCCATTTGCAAAGCATTAATAGGCAAATAAATGATAAATGATAAATTAAATAACTCATCAATGTGTCTATCAAAGCAACATACTCTATGCTAAACTGACTTTGAAATTCTTTCTATCTGGAACTTTCTGGAACTAATTAAATCGTTTTATGTGGTAGACTAGATGCAAATAGCCGCAGGGCAGCTAATGTAAAACTGTCAACAGTATTTGAAAGCGTTGATCCTGACCTCCTCGGCAGCTCATGACTCATTCCATGATTGGATTGTGATTGGGCGCAGTGATAAAAAACCAAAATCAACCTCTCAGCTGCCGAGTGTGTTTGGCCTCATGATGGACACTTGATAATGAAGAAGCCTATTTATTTATCCACAAGGCTAGGCCGTTCCCACAAGGAGCAGGCTACAATTCCTTTAATCAGTCACACATTCATTAACTCCTAGAACAACAAAAGACTCTATTTTGAAGTGGCTCTCTGATCTGAGGTTGGCCCAGAACACTGGGTGCGGTGCCGGTTATTAGAACAAACTAATTATCCACTCACTTTAAAGAAACAATGTTGCTAAAATGTTTCAATGAGGAATTGTCATAGTAGACAACTTGCAAAATGTATTTAGAGAAGAAGAACGAAGAGGATATGTGAAGAGAGCAAAAATATATTAGAGATATTATTTTCTTCCTGCATCTCCTTATTACATGATATCACTGTCAGCTGTGTATTTCAGTACAGTGTGTGTGTGTGTGTGTGTGTACAGTCTGTACCTTCAATGGCTCCCGTTCCGTCAAGTCTACTGAGTTGTCTCCTGCTTTGTATTTGCAGTCCTTGTCTCGCTGGTCAATGGTGGAGTATCCATCTGTTGTCACAAGAGATGAATAGTAGCTGACATGTATGTAGCAGTCATGGGTAAAACTAACAGATAATGTACATTTATTTAGCAGTCATGGGTAAAACTGTAACAGATAATGTACATGTATTTAGCAGTCATGGGTAAAACTGTAACAGATAATGTACATTAATTTAGCAGTCATGGGTAAAACTGTAACAGATAATGTACATTAATTTAGCAGTCATGGGTAAAACTATAACAGATAATGTACATGTATTTAGCAGTCATGGGTAAAACTGTAACAGAGAATGTACATTTATTTAGCAGTCATGGGTAAAACTGTAACAGATAATTTACATGTATTTCCAGTTGGGTTCAAGTCCATGATCTGTTCATTTGGAAACAAATTAAATATCTAAATATTTAACTTCTATGTTCATTCCTTTAATTTCCTCAAAATGAAAGGAAATTCAAGTAGGTTCAAACTCAAGCAGAGCAGTGACTAATTAAAAATGTAATAATCAAATATTTCTAAATTAATTAATCTATGTGATCACTTTAAAACTACAAAATGGCAGTAAAATATGTTAATTAGGCTCAATTAATTAATCATATTAAATTGCCGTGGCTTGTTTTGAGACAGAAGTGAGAAAAGATTGTGTGTTACATTTTGATGACAGTGTATATAGTGGGAAACGCTGCAATAGTGGGAAAGATTAAAATATGAGCAGAGAAGGTGTAAAAAATAGAGAACAGCGTGGAAAGATATACTGTATGGAAAGATATAGAGAAAATTGACTAAGACTTTTAGACCCCACTATACTTCGGAGCCAGGGTGGGGGGCTGGTTTACATCACACACACACACGCACACACACACACACACACACACACCTGTCAGCATTTGAACAACCTAGGCTCTATAGCCTCTCCAGGATCTCTCCCTAAAGCTGAGCAGTCCCTGCGGCCCAGTAAGAGGTATTAATAAAAATGCATCCAATGCCAATATCAAGAACCTGCCTGTTATAACAGGTAGGTGGTGGTGGTGATATAGTAGGTGTTCACATCCTCTTGTGATTATTTCATCTAGCACTAATCAAAATACCAGATGACACATCTGTTGCATACGCAGCTAAAACCAATAGTTTGCCAACATTTTTTGTCCCAATAGTAACAATTGGCTTAAATGCCTTTTTAAAAGGCCCAAGGATCATTGAAACATCTCTTTTCACTTTTAAAGTTACAGTTACAAATATGTTTATAATGGCAGCAGTGATATTTGTTTACCCCTACCCCAAGCCAAGAGCTTATCTGCATTTATCCTACAATGTGTACATGTTTTGGTGTTTGGTTTCTAATAGAGGCCCATAGAAAAGTTTAAGAATAGTGTAAGATATACATTTATTTAAAATACATCTAAAAAAAGAACATTAATCTAACATTAAACGTGTACTAGATGTACACATGTATTTTGTACATTCTACTGGCCGTAAGAAAGACATACTACAAGGGTAGTTCTGACTCCTCGTCGGCTAGAGGACATTTGGCAGTCTGTCTCTTACCTGGGCCCAGTTCATCCATAGGTATCATATCACCACTGCCACATTTCCTGGTGCCTGAAATGCATTTATATGCCATTTGTACAAGAGGAGTGTGCACACACACACATAGACACGATTTGAGTCACTGAGCCAAAACGCTTGCTGCTCTTCAGGCGAATGATTCGTAGCCAATGCTCCACAAGCCACGCAATCTAGCAGTGAGATAAAGCACAAGAGACTCATCTTGCTTGCAAAGCTGGGATGGGGCAGGAATGACAACTGCAATTCATGTGTATGTATGTATGTTTGCAAAAAAACAGACAAGAAACAGGGAATGTGAAACGCTGCAATGGCTCTGTTGATAAGATGCTTGCTGTTGGACCAATGAACTGTAACAGCTTGTAAACTGCTACTTTAGATATTGCTGCATACAACAAAAATGTAAAACTAGCAAACTTTTTATTGAGAAAATGATCCTTGGGTCCGTGACATTTATCCAATCGAAAGCCATAGGTAATGTAAAAAGAAAACATATATATAAAGAAAAGTCAACCCCATCCTTGTGAAAGCACGGCTATTTTAGTGTTGGTAGTATCTGCTGACTTTGATGGAACGACAGCAATATGTGCGGCAAAGCTCTGTTGGTTTAGATCTCATACGGCTCTATCTTTTTCTCCCCACCCATCTGGATGGATTTTCTTTGACGCTATGACAAAGGTTCACCACACAAAACGTGAGCGAAGCAATATGGCATCACAGCGCTCTCGCATAGCCATGGATTGGTTTATGGCTGTGCGCACGCTCACACACACACGCGCACGCACGCACGCACGCACACGCACACACACACACACCCACAGGGCCTGGCTTGCTGGGTGAACTAACCTTGGTTCTTCTCCATCAGAGGCAGGGTGGTGTCATCGTAGCCTGGCTTGCCATTCTTGGCTGCTTTGGGGGTGGTCGTCGCAGTGGGCTGAGGGGCACACCCGAGGCAGTGGGATAACTGCACTTGGCAGGTCAACCTGAATACTAAACTCATACAGGCTCTGGTGCAGTGCTTTTTACCCCCTTTCAACACATTGTAACCTAGTATCTTTAGGTGATACTTAGAGCTTGTGAACTGAATGACAAATATACAGTGCACTCAACGTTCCACATACTGGACACATAACATACGTAGGTACATTATCATGGCATTCCACCATCAAAATGACTATTGAGACACTTTTAACTAACTAGCTAACTATCTTGCTCTGGGACACTTGTCAGATATCAAGCCCAGCATAGTTTTGCCTGGCAAAGTGCTGCTGGATGGCTCCCTCCCAGACTGTTAGGCTGACTATACGGTCAATGCACTGGTCTAGGATCAGCTCCCAATACCTGGAAGTGGCTCTTGTTCCATCCGTCCTTGGTCAAGGTATTCCTCAGGTCCTTGTAGCTCCACACGGTCTGCAGCACATGGGATGCCGCCTTGGTTTCACGTGCCGATTGGCTGAGAAGCCACCACCAAGCAGAGTTAGAAGCAATTAAAGTCAGACCCTCCCCCATATAGAGAGCTCACTGGCAAGTAATAGCTAACTCCCGCAGCAATCAATCTCTATATTCAAAGACAGCAAGTCCCCCGTGTGGCTCCAGGGTCTAGCTTTTAATTCATAGCCAAACAAGCACATATTTCCTTTCATTAGCTACCTCTGAGCCACTGGTGTTAATTACACAGGGAGAGTGCAAAGAAATCTCACTTCAAAGTAAACCAATCTGGGAGCAAAAAAAAAAAGAAAAGAGAAACAAAAAAGCAGCTATTCGGCCTCCCCATGTGATCGATACATGACTGTGGTAAATAATGGAGACTTTCAAAGAAGCTATAAAGCTGCATGATTGATGCATTACGCAGGGTATAGTCACACTAAGTGAATCCAATATACAGCATACAGTGTTTCTGTTACATGTATCGGCCTGCCTGCCTGTCTGTCAACAAACCAACCTCACTCCATGTCCCATTCCCTGCATAGGCCTAAGCAAAACATACAGAATTGTAAAACTCATACTATAGACGGACACAATTCCACGCATCACATTATACACATGATGCACTGAACATAAACAAAGTGTGCGCCCTTGTCTTACCTGGTCCGGTTAATGGCCACCAACTTCTCGATGGCCTGGGCCTGTATGAGGGAGCGGGCATTCTCTGAGCTGTCTGTGACGATCTCGTGGATGGTGTTGAGGATGGCCACCACCGTGTCCTCCTCCAGGTTCTTGGCAGGACGCTGCTGCCCGCTGGGCAGGTTGCTCACCAGGTCCCGCATCGCATAGCTTCCTGCATGGCAAGAAGACGAGCACTGCCACGATGAAGGTGGTAAAGACTGCACACAACCTACTAGCTAAGGCCGTGTTCAGACGTAGCTTCTCATCTGATTAAAAGCGCTGGCCTGGGCATCTTTCACGTAGAAAAAAAAGCAGCTGAAACAGTTGTTACGGTTGCTATGGGAAACACCAGGTCTCAGTCTACGCACTTGTGATTGGTCAACTGTCAAAAAAGCGGCTGACGTAGTTTTTTTCTGCAAAGTTAAACTTTTGTCAACTGAAAAAGAAGCCCAGGGCTGCTGGAAAAAGCACCTGCGGCAGTGTTTAAATTCAGCGCCTATGGCGCTTTAAGAACATGGTCTGTTCCATGGGGTTATAATATAATATAAAAAAGAGGCCCACAGCTTCCAGAAAGAAGTTACGTCTGAATGCGGCCTAAGCTAGTATTTTAGGACTTATCTCCCTTGAGGCTGAACATCAAATTTCAGTGGGTTTTCCCAACTTGGTTATTTGATGAAGAGTGGGAGGCTAGTTTGGAGATGATTGGTTACAATACAGAAATGATATCATAATATGTTGTATAACTTGTTTTACCAAGGGTTTTTCTGAATTTGTCTAAATGTTAGACAGACTTCCACATTAGAACAACACCATTTACTATGAGGAGGAGATAAGATAAGGACTATTGATCTGGTCTGGGGAGGCTTACCTATCAGATCCTTGTTGCGGCGGTCGATGGAGAGGTTGCGCAGGGCAATAGCCACAGCTCGGACCACCTTGTCAGAATCAGACCGCAGCAACTCCACCAGGATCGGCAGACCTTTCTCTTTACGCACAGTGGCACGGATGTAGTTAGACCACTACAGGGGGCAACATACAAGCAGCTTTTTTATTGGGAAGGTTATTAAGGCACATTTGGTTAATTACTTATATTCATGCAGTTTGCATGTTATATTTTCTTCCATAGCATTGTGCCTGTACTTCCACATTTCTGGACTGCTAAACTTAAAGGTGTTCAACTGGTTGCTTACCCTGTAAGACCTATTTTAGTCCAATGAAAACAGCTTTTAGCGCTTCAAAAAACACTTGCAGATGTTTTATTTTATTTTAAGACTACAATTACATTGCCATTGATAGTAAATGTGTTTTTTTAAGAAACATTTGTAAATGTGTATTTTGGAAAGCTAAGTGACAAGTGACATCGTATATTTATTACCTCGGTTGTAAAACATCTTATTTGAACAGATTATTGTTGAGCTTATTTTAACAGACTATCAATTTCCAGTTACAATATATGTTCTCACACATACGCACACACATACACACACACACACACACACACACTCGTGCGCACGCCCAACATATGTATGTGTATGACTTCCCTTAATATTACCCAGCAAGGCTGGGTAGTGTGATACAATTTGCTCGCATTTAAACGTCAATGGATTCTTACGCAAATTTGTTCTGTATTACAAAACATTAACTTCGACATGAAAGATCTGCTCTGCTAAGTAATCGCACCCCTAGAGAGGTAGTTAACCAGTGCAATGACAGTGATCAGCCACTGGGTGGCAGTAGTAAGCTTAGATAAACCACTGGCATGGATGCGGTAACAAAGAATAAGAATTTAGAGGGAAGCCCAGCTGTTTACCCAGGAAGCAGTGACATGCTATGCCCATCTAAATTAGCCAATTGTAAGTTAGGCATGCATACCCTGAAAAGCCCCTGTGTGTGGCCCGGAATTCTGTTGAGCTTTGGCAGACAAAAAGAAAGACGAAAAGTAAGAAATGATTCTTTGCAAATGGCAGTATATTTAGAATAATCACGTCAAGTTAAAGTGCATATGTCTATAAATAAACGATATCAAATGTAATCTGTGAATGCGAATGAGCTGTGAAAACCAACGTGTTTGTGCAGCAGAAGAATGCAGTGCGGCAAAGCACATGTTTACAGTGTGAGATGTGTTCAATTTCAGATCACGCAAGCTAATATTGCCAAGACACAAATATTGCCGCTGTGCTGCGGAAAAAGGGTATGATCCCTTTTTGTTGCATCACGCCTGAGGTGGTGTGAACAAGCACCTGACAAGTATCGTTTAGTGTTCATAATTCTAAACTGCCCTCAACCATATTCAGCTTGGCAGAGGATGACATTTGAATAAATTGCCTAACAGTGGCAGTGGCCATATGCGGATGACATAAGAAACAAACGATGTCCATATGTGCATTGGCTATTTCTTTTTCCCAACCTGTACCTATAGGTAGTCCCACTGAGATCAAAACATACCTAGTGTAAAACAGCATTAGCCTTAATACCCAGTGTTAGAGCTAAGCCAGAGTAGGGGACAACAATGGGTCCCCATTACACATCATTGAAATTGCATACACTGATACTGGGTCTATATTCCACAATGGTGGACTTCAATGTAAATGCAATGAAGAAACCCACTGTCTGAATTGTGCGTTCCAACCCAGGACTTACCGTCCACTGTCCAGCGCTGAGATTCTGCAGGGCCCCAGCAGCTGCCTCCAGGGTGTTGTAGTTCTGGCTCTCAGTGAGCAGAGACAGGTAGAGTCTCACTACCTCTGGCTGGTACAGCAGCTCAAAGCCTGCAGACGCACGCACGCACGCACACACACACACACACACACACACACAAGAGCACACGTTACACTTGCTGGCAACTCGGTTAAGCCTTTCAAAGCTTGGAAATCAATATCTATGAATGAAAGACTTGGCAGGTTTCTTGTCTTGTCTATGTATCTGTATTAATTTAAAATGTAATTCAACAAATGAACATGTAACAAATGTCACATCAAACTTATTTTAAAATACTTTTCAAATTATATTTGAAAAAGAGTATGACATAAGTTATATGTATATATATAGGTATAACAGTCATTCTGTAAATGGGTCAGGGCAACTCGGAGCAATTATTTACTGGACAGCTCAGGACTAAATCAGAGTATTTGAAAGGGAAGTTAATCTTGCTTCATAATACATTCAACAGCAGCCACTCATTAGGAATGTCTCTGATGCAGGCATAATTACATTATCAGCATCTGAGACCGCAAGCAGAGAAAGAGACAAAGATGTATTGGGTGACATTAAAATGTAGAAATCTACAGTCAAACAAGTTAATTACAAATCTCAGCAAGACAATCCATTTAATGTAGATTCACGGAAAAAAACAAAAAACACAGAATTGTTGACAAATGACAAAAGACATTTAGAAAGATTAAGGGTTTTTCACATATTCACATCAGAAAATGGTTTCTTACATTCTGTATGAATCAGAGTAGAGTGCAAACTATAAATTCATAATTACAGACAGAGGATTGAATGGTTTAAAAAAGGTGAAGAATCACTGGTTTAATATAACTAAAACCATCCTGAACAGAAATACATGTGCTAGCCTTTACAAAAGCACACAGGCATTTCAAGTCCATTGAATTGGGATATAGAATAACCTTCACTTCTTGCCAATACCATGGTTCCATTTGAATACCCCAGTATTATGTGGGCAACGTTATACAGGAGCCCTATTTGATTGACGCCATAAGGCTGATGGAGCTCTCACTGCATTCTTGAGGCAGGAAAAAAGAGGTTTCTGTTGTAATATAACTCTGTGGATTTTAGATGGCATGCAAGAAATAACCAATGATATGAGTACAGCAGGTTAAGAAAACATCTCCTACTATAGGGTCTATATAGATGTACTGTACTGTTAAATATCTTAAGACTATATAAGTGTGTGTTTTATTTGGTTGAGCCATGTTGGGCAGACTGATGTCTCTCTTCTGGAAGCACACAAACATTGTACTGACATTATTTGGTCTAAATCTGCATATTGCATCCATAATTTGCAGCAAGCGGAAACTAGACAAAAAAAAATGCAGTTTGTCTCCTACTTTTGTTGCATAGTTGTTATCACCGAAAACCTCTGTTTAGTTCCCCACCAAAACCACACAACAAGTGTGGGAGAGTCTCCAAATGTTGAGAAGGAGACCTGCTACTGGGTGATGGATGTAACTAAAACAGGGACATCATCAACAAGCTTTCATGCAGCATAAACTCATCAGAATATTCTGGGCAATTCCTGGGCCTTTCAATAAACGCATTCTCTCTCTCCAGCTAGCTAAATGTTAGCATTCGTCTGACACTGCTGTAGGCTCAGCAGGGTTGAGTAGGTTACTTTTTAAATGTAATCTGTTATATTTACTAGTTACCAGACTAAAATTATAATCAGTAACGTCATTTTTGGATTACCTAAATTTAGTAACCATTACTGTACCTTTAGATTACTTCATGTATAAACATTGTTCTTTGCAATTGCTTCAAAATCAATTTACTGCATTGGCGTGCCAAATCTTACTATTTTTGTGACCGTTTATGTTGCTTGGGATCAGATTAAAGTAGGACTTAATTTAAATGATTGACGTTTTTGAAAGGTTATTAAGATAACAGCCAATTGCACTATTATTCTGCAAACTTCTCATTTAAATTTGTATAAAAAAACACCTGTAATCTGATTCCACTATTTCAGATGGTAACTAATGTATTACATTTAGTATTTTTTTAATCAGTTACTTCCCACCCCTGATGCTAAGCTATACTGTCGGCTCCTGTATGAAGTCAATACCTGCCAGTCCTTCAGACATAAAAAACAGGTTAGTGTAGACAAGACAGAGTGGATGATGTTGTCGACATGACCTTGATGCTCGCTGGGCGCTCTATGCAACACAACACAACATGTCACCTGAGGAACTGTACAGAATCCAGCAAGAGACATTGCATGCACAATGTGTGACCCATACAGAAATCACCCTCCTCCCTACAAAACACCGCTACAACTAACAATATCAGAGCTGCGAGTGCGATCATCTTAGCGCAGTATGCCTGTATGCATGCTGGTAGGCCAGGATTTAGACGCAAATGTGACTTCCATAAAAGGATCCTGCTGAGCAACTGCCAACCAGTTTTCAGGAAACCCCCACTGAGCCTAAACACACACACATACAGCACACACATGCTAGCACTCTAAACCTGCATCCACAGAGAGAGGCACGGGATGTCCACACACAAAAACATAATGAGACTCACACATACATGCGAGCACGCAAGGTCGTATGGAGGGGAACACAGCGGGTTATTTCTCAAAGCAAAACCTCTCCGTGAAAACACTCCCCGACTCAATTAGTGTCTGGGCTCAGAGAGGAGAAGCTTTGTTTGTTGCCTTGCGTGAAAACTAGATTAGAAACAATGTTACATCAGAGCGACTGAGGGCTGGGCTGAGAAGAGTAAGCGGACTATGCATTTACTATCGCATGAATTGTGTTCAAGTGACTTTACTAGTGGCTGCAATTATTGCTAACGTGAAGAAGCCCGGGCATGCATGAAAGATAATGGTTTAACGGATGGACTGAAGATGTGTATACGAGCCGGGACGAGGATTATATTTATTTATTGTCAAATATGTACATATCTAAAAAAAACACCTCTGATTTCAGGCTCCCATGCCATCTGCCATTTCCAGGGAACATATAGGCAGCGCTCAGGCAGATCTGGACAAACACACACCAGCGCACGCATGCACGAGCGCAAGAAGTGATGTTTATCGATCTGAAAGGAGCAAAATGAGTACTGTACAACTGCTTGTGTGCGAGTCCTCCTCTACATTTATTTACTGCTACATATCTAAAACACTCCCAGCACAGAGCACTTACGCAGTGCTACTATCGCTTCACCAACGGCCACAGGGGAGTTTTATTCCACTGTACGAGGCTTGGAACGACAGAACTGGGGCAGAAATGGAGAATGAAGACAAGAGAATACAGAGAAATGGAGGGAAACTTGTCAAGGCTGACTGAGAGATGAGTCGAAGGCAACGAGTGAGAAAACAGTGAAAGAGGAGAAAAACGGGGAAGGCGTTTGACCGTAAGGTCACCCTCGCAGCAGTGGACCATACGAAAAACCAAATTAACTTGCAAAAACAAAACACACAAACACTCCAGTCTCAGCTCACATTCCCCTACTCAAACCCACTACATATTTAACGCCAGGTCTTATACAGACGGACACATATTCACACCGTAGAGAGGTGCGGTGCTAATGACCACTTTGGCAAGGGGTGGGCCACAGTGGGGGTGGTGGCTCCTAAAAGCACATCATTAAAAGTAGCCTGGCACTGGAATAGCATGCTCAAGTTCATTAAAACCTACAAGAAAAGGTATGTTGTCGTATAAGTTGAAACCACTGCAAGAAGATATACAGTCTCCTTTCTTAGTGGGTATTTTATTTTCATATCAAATAGCTGAGATTAAACATGTTATACTATATACAGTATATGTCATTCTTACATATATTATATTTCTATATGGCTATATTGCTATATTACTGTGTGATTCTTCAATCTTACTCTGAGCAGCTCAAAACACCAACTGAACCGTGTTGCACAAAAGACAGTTGGTCCTCAGCTGAAGTCTGAGACAGGGAAGAATGAGACAAAGAATGAATCTTGCCTCCTTTCTCTCCAGCAGCCCCCATCTTGCTGCCAGAAAAACAGAACGCATGCTCTGCCTGCCAGGTCTCAAAGCCCCATCACCCCCAGTCACCCCATCCAACAAACAGGGTCTAGGAGTCAAAGCACAGACAGGGGGGCCAACGTCTCTCTGTACAAACCCTGGGGCACCGTACATTAGCATGCCCTTATGGCTTGCCACTTGGCTCTTGCCATAATGGAAGTTGACAGAGGAGCACAGAAGGTGGACAGTGGCCCATCTCTGGGTGACAAAGATACCCTGCTGTCGGGGGAATGGGGGGGGGGGGGGGGGGGATTGCCGGCGC
>JAODLL010000024.1:4525755-4566165 GCA_026546735.1 Forbesichthys agassizii | reverse complement strand
CTGAGGGAGCACCCTATGGCATCGACTGGATTTCTATATTATCAATAATGTAGTTATCCGATTAATCGAAGAGATAATCGATTAATCGAAAAAATAATCGATAGATTATTCGACAAAAAAAGAATCGTTTGGTACAGCACTAGTTAAGAGTGTGAGAGAGAGTGCTTGAGACTACTGCTGGCCCTGTGGCAGTGCTTCCTAATATGTCATTCCATGTTCATCTGGGACTTCAGGGTAAGAAAAGAGTACAAGATGCATGTTTGTTTACTTTTTAAGCTTGCTCTAGTCTGTGCCTTCATCTGTAGCTGAAATCACCCCAGGTGTGTGTGTGTCTGAGAGGGACACATGTTGACCCCACCCCTCCCCCTCCAGACACAGGTACATTGACGGCTGTAGATCGAGATAACAGATAGGATCATAAACCGCATCATTTACAGCCCATTTGTTTGCCCTCAGACCACAGAAAATTCTCTATAGAGAACTATATCTTTACATAGAAAATTGTTGTTTGCTGCTATACTGTTTATTTACAATATATCAAGAGGTCAATTTATCATGTGACAGCAGCAGAGGCAGGGTTTGGATATATAGTATTTTGTATTTTAACATTATGTCAGATGTTCTCAGCTTATTGCTGTCCAGACTCTGCACATCCAAAAGTTGATCTCACTCTTCATAGCTTTGGATTTTGATAAATATGTAGGCTTGTCTTGCTTTAAAGTCATTCTCTGAAATTGATTAATTTCAAGAAAGGTCTCTCCTGAAGAAGAAATAGAAATACCATGCACACTTTCAGTGTAGGGTTTGCATTTTCTTTTTTAAATGAAGGAAACTCTTAAAAGCTGGTTATATAGTTCTATGGTTTAATCTTATGACCTCAAATCATGCATAGTTTTTGGCAGAACTCTGTTGGTACTGCAGCAGGAAAATAGCTGTATCATATGCACATTCCAGAGCATGGTTGGAATAATTGTTTGATGGAGAACAGCTATGGATAACTAAGTCTTTCACTATGCTACTATAGAGTATATCTCCCACAAACAGACAATTGCAGAGCATAGCGTTTCATTTACTATGGTGTCGTGCCCATGGTTTCGATCACATTTTTCATCGCTTTTGGTTCAGCGAGGAACATAACCTCCCCATTACCACAAAAGTTTTCCATTTTGTAAATGGTTTAACAATGAGGCTGTAAACCATTTCAACACCTTAGTTGCTGGCATAATTTCATGTATCAATAATGTTTTTCTTGTAAGCAATAAGGGAACGTTTTTTTCTGTCATTGTAATTAACCCGCAGTCATTTTACATTCTCATAGCTCAGGGTAGAAAGCAGTACCCTCACACAAGCAGATGAAAGCAAGGAAAGTTACATTTATTCATGAGAGCTTTTTACAAAACGGTGTCACATTGAAGTGCATGTAACGTTGAGCTGTGATATACAGTACAGTGATACCGAGCCGTCTGAGTGTCTACGCAGCACCATCTATGTGTATTTGCACGCGTCCGCTCAACTTATGCGCACGCCGGTGTGCGAGTTTAATGTCGCCCATCTACATTCTGCACACTGCCGATGCTGAGAGCTCATCCTGACCATCTCGAGGCAACTCCGCCACAGCTGGCGCACTGCAGCTTCAGCACAGAAGGCTGTTCATTAGATCATCTCCTGGCCAGCATACTGATTACAACTCCAGCACAGATCTGAATAGGCCTGTTTCCATCCGTCCATCCTCATTCTCTCTCAGCACAGAAGCCTCCCACTGTTCCTCATCCCAGCCCAAATCAACCCACAGCACACCTGATGGGACTTTTTGATATTTTTGCCAGCATCAAATTCCAGAAATTGAGCTATAGCTGCCCAAATCCTCCATCTGCTGCCTTCGCAGTCAATTTCATGCACATCATAGACGGGAAAACACAGAGACCGGGATCAGGGGTATGGGTGACTGAGCTTAGACAGACATAGCTGCATCTCAATGGCATTTCACACAGTGGTTGTCCTTGGCAAGATTGCCAGTTAAGGTTGAGTGTCTGTATAACCTCCTAGAGTTTATAGAGCCTGTCCCTAATGAGTAACTTTTGGGAGCCCAAATGTAATGTTATCAAAAGTCGTAGTGTTGTTTCAGTTAGGTTACAAGCACAGGAATGTTCTTTTCCATGGCATTTTAAACACTGCTTGTCCTTGGTAACATTGCTAGTTAATGTTGAGTGTCTTTATAGAGTCTGTCCCTAACAATTAACTTTTGGGAGCCCAAATGTAATGGCATCAAAAGTCACAAGGATGTCCTTTTAGTTACGCTACGAGCACAAGATTCAAGATTTATTTAGCTAGTTTAAGCTATCAGGGCTTTCACACAGTTGCATGAAAGCAGTGTTCTTCTCAAAACTCTTACCTCCAATAGGCCTACAGTATTTATTTATACAAGATAAGTGAAGATATAATGCACAAACATGGCTGTGTGAGAAAACTAGCTTTGCTTCATTTAAATGCTCACCAGGCACAATTACAGAAAACCGAATAGGAAAGACAAATATCCTTTTTAAATTGAATTAAATGTAGTTTTATTTACAGTATATTTGCTTCATATATTTATCATTACAGTCTGATATCTTGCACTGGATTTCACCCATTGAAGCTGACTTGTTATATGTCCATGATGTAAGAGAGGAATTCCCAGTAGAACAGGACCATTTAATCCAGTAACCTACGAACCAAAATGACAAAGTAAACTTTTCAAGGTGATCGCAGCCATCATTTATATTTGGCACATAGAATTTATAAGCTAACTCTTTAAGATAATATATTTTAAATAAACAAATCAAGCTAATTTGTTTGTTTTTCCGTACAAATTAATGCCAAGAAAATAGTAGAAGGATTTATACAAATAATTAGTTTTAAACCAAATAATTACATAATTAGTATGCATTAGAGATCCCATATTAGGGCACTTGTTGACCAAGTTATGTTTCAGTATTTTATTTGGTTTCCAGTGTATAGATGCTGTTGGAATGGGTCTGATGATTATAATGATTATGATGATGCATTAAACAAAAATCTAATTTCCTCTTAATGGCTTGATTCTCCATCTCACTCCATCCCATGCAGAGCCAAAGAAGACACTGTGTGTTACTATGGAAACAGAGGCAGTTGCGAGCCCATACACTTAAATCCAGGTCTGTATTTTAACCTGGTTGCTGTAGAAACAGTGTACGAGTCTAAATCACTCTCTTACAAACAGGCCTGTTGTATTATTTTTATGTTGGTCCTGAAGTAGGTCTGATGAATGGTATGTTGAATAAGAACACACGTGTTTGTCAATCGCATCGTATACAGCATGCCTGTGTAAATCATTGTGTGTGGCGTTTTTTTTTCTGCACACTCCAGCAGGAATCTATGGCTTGAGTAACTCTTTGCTGGACACTCCATGGAGGAAAATGCACCTGGGAAAGCGTCTGTTCACCAGCGTGGTGGATAACCAGCCACCGTCCTGCGATGGGCTGATACAGGAACTGCTCAGTGTCCTCAACAACCAGGAGCTGTGAGTGGTTCAGTAAATGGGACATATGACAACTTCCCTGTACCATATCCTTTACCACAGTAAATATATAGCCAGACTGTTAGCCCTGCTAAAGAAATCCAGCATTGATGGTCACCAGCATGCTGGAACCAGCATGGAATACTGGTTTGCTGGTACCCCGGCATCCCATGCAGTTTCCTGGTGTACCAGCATCCCATGCTGGTTGCTGGTGTGCTAGTCTACCAGCTAGACCAGCACTACCACAGCACTAACCAGTATGAACCAGCATGGACCAGCATGGAATTCATGCTGGTTTATGCTGGATTTTTTAGCAGGGCGGGAGTATAGTACTAACAACATATGATGGCCATATAAAAGATGTTTGTTTTAAACAGAAACAGCCCTGACCTGGCCCAGGAAAGCCAGGGGGTGGGCTACACGAAGCCGATGCTCCAAGCTCTGTCAGCGATATTTGTTCGCTCCCCTCATTATGGCACAAGGTCAGTGTACACTGTCTGTTTAAACTCAAAAGTCACGCCATTGAAATGCGTGAGTGCATGTTAGAGGTTTGAGAATAAATAGACATCAGTGGTCCTTGCCTACACAAGTTGTTAATCCTCCCATACTAGTCCATTGTCAAATGTTTCTTTTTGTCCTACATCTTGTTTGGACCATAATATGTGTTTCACCTTTATGTCTGTACTTGTTTAGAACCAACACTGTTATCCTGATAGATGTGGCAGGGAATGTGACCTTCACTGAGCGGACGATGGTCAACTGTGAAACAAACCAGTGGAACACTAATTCTTTTCAGTTTAAACTGCAAGAGTAAGGATCAGGATGGCTCAATTTTTCATTGAAGGAACCCACTCTGTGCCTTTCCCTGCCACTTATTCCATTACAATGCTTCCCTCAGCAATAAACTTCATCACAACCATGTGAAAATGAAGGACTCATTGTTTACTTCATAAGTGGCACTTTCCAAAATGATTAGTTTATTTCAGTTTCCAGTCCAAAGCAATGATACATGTCATAACCCCATTCATATTGATTTTACTGAGTTGTTTAAGATTATATTTAGAAAGTTAGTTATTGAAGTAATTGTTGGTTTATGGAAAGTATTTGTATTGATCATGTATACAATTTCAAAACATTGCCAAAGAACAACCATTGATTGACATGATTTAGTAACGCACAGTAAAAGTAAAGTAAAAGTAAATACATGCATGTTGCACAATATCACCACAGAGATTGTCACGTGAACATTAAAATCCACAAAGTATGCATCCCTTATTCAAATATGAATGCATATCCAAAATATATAATACACAGCCAGACCAATCCACATTGTAAAAGGCTGCAATTGCCACAATTTTACATTTTAAGGTAAAGTACTGTACCAGAAAAAAAACAAACAAAAACATTTACAGTTGTGTTTATCTGCATTTAATGTAAGTTGTCTGTTTTTCTGTTAACGCCACTGTAAAATACTATCTCAAAAATCTTCTTGAGTTGCATGAAGATTAAATAAAATCAGAATCAAATTTCTGGCACTAGTTCTGATCTCTATGAACAAAAGATGAATGTTTTTAATGGTTTGTCTATAAAACGTATCACTGCACCGAGATTTGTATTTCTTGTTGGCAGCTACTTTGCACATGGTTAAAACAAATACAGACGGAATATATGTGCATTTGGATGTACTAAATGTTCCCAGTGACTTAAAGGGTTTTAATCCACCTGTATTTTCTACATTTAGTTCATGATCAGATAGTGTGGCCATGTTTTGAACTGAAATTGATTTAGCAGGTGTGTAAAGTATTGCCTGCCTGGGAATCTTATTAAAATTAGCTTTTCTGTTGAGATAGGTTAGCCATTAGTAAGTGGAGATGGAGAGTTGATTAGTGCTATTGTTACATTTCTGGAAATACATTAAATAATTGGGTATTTAATAAAGTCTGATTTGTCTCAATTTTATTCCCCTGGATCAAAATCAGACTTATTGAAACTAATAATGAGTATGCACAAATGAGGTTAGTCAGTTTCATAATTTGAAAGAATAATAATTTACCATCTGAAAAACTCATGTTGCATTGCTTTTTTTGAATAAACACTTAATGCTTCAATGAAACGAGAACCTGTTTTATTTTAACCGTTAATGAAATCACTATATATCTTAAGCATTTAAGCACTCATACAAGGTGGTTTGTCATTGACTTTTAAATAAATGCGCAAAGGACGTCATACAAACTGAAATGTACTTTTTCAGTCTGCAATTATTCAGATAGCTTACCGGGTTCTGTTTATTAGTAAGTATTACTAAAAGGGCTATAAATCCAGGAGACTGAAAATAGCTCCACATTTTATCATAAAATCCACACCGAGACTATAATGTACAGTGGCGACTCCTTGTGGACGCCAAAGTAATATACCGGGCCAGGTCGGTTTTTGTTTCTAAAATATTTCACCAAGCATGACGGGTTCTGGACGGATTCGGGATGTATTTTCCAAAATATCGCGGGTTGGCTCCCAACCCAACGCACAAAGTCGGCAAAATAGTCTTGCTGTTTATTGTGTGCGGCACAAACCAGCACAAGCGACATTTTTTATTTCCATTTTGCTGCTTACATATTAAATATTAGACATTGTATTATAAGCGATGACGTCTCCAGTGTCTCTCCTGTTAAAATAACGTATTTAAAAGTAAGATAGTTCATGAACGTTGTGAACGTTTTCGAAGAAACGTGTCGTTCAGTAAAAAACGGTAATTAAACGTTCAAAACGGTCACTCCACTGAACGCACCCAGTGTCTTCTTATTAATTATTGGTGAACAGCGCCATCCAACGGATATTTGAGACATCAATCTTGGAAGCACATGTCGCTAATTGGCCACATGTGCGCAGCTTTTAAAGTTGATAGGTCCGTATTTTCCGTCATTATTTCCTATGACCAATGAAATGTCAATATTCCGGTTTTGGGGTGGTGCTTACAGGACACACTTGTTGGTCTCTGCTGCAAGATGGCGGAGCTAATAGAAAAGCTCTTTAGTGGCTCCTTGAGAATAAAATGATTTAGAAAGGTAGTCAATAGTTAAGGTAAACAAACTATCGTTTCGGCATTGGTAAGTCATTATATAATACAACTCTGTTTCGGGATAGCTAGCTAGTTAGGCTATATGTAATTTACAAAGGTTGCGAAGGGTACCGGTAGCTTGAATAGCATACTAAGTACGTAACGGATGTGATGGTTGAATTACATATATATATATATACTGTGATGGGTCTTTTTTACTACATACGAAGCAAATCAGAGCGGAATTAAAATATGGTTACCGAAGTTTACTAGAGTCGTTTGCAAGATATGAATTGGATAAAAGTATATTTGTAATATCGTCTTACGTGGTGTGAACCCCGAAAAGGCCGTCTTTCCTGCCTAATGTTGGGTGGGGGCTGGGTGGACATGGACATTGGCATTACAGATAATAGGTTATTCACGCTGACTCTTGTTGCTCCTTTCTTCTAGCTGTCAAATGATTTAAAAGGAGGATGATCAGTACCTAGAGACCCTACATTAAGCTGAATGCATTGTGATTTCCAATAATTGAGACAGTGATTCTAAAAGCTGTCTACATTAATGAAAAGAACAATGTAGTCAGCTTAGCATATTCAACACTGGTACGTGGTCTATAAAGGGATGTGTTTCTTTCTTCATGTGTTCTGTATTTAAATTAGTTCAGGATCACTTCGTAACGAGTCAGATTTAGAATTGAAGACTGTGTGATAGATAAGAGTAGATTCTACTAGAGAAAATGGACGTAGATGAAATCCAACCCCCTCTCCCCTTGGAGCCGCCTGATTATGACCAGGATATAGGCAGAGCACCTCCACCACCTCCCCTGCAAACGTCCAGTGACGCAGAGGTAATGGACGTTAGCTCTGGTGGTGATGGATCCACACACACCCCAGAAGGGGATGGGGAAGCCAGGCTGCCACAGCTCCTCACTAAGGGCACGGTCACTTTCTTTAGTCACCTGTCAGATTCAGACGAGGCCAGTGCTAGCACCCGCTGCCCCCGAACGGCCCGCCACGCGCCTCCGGTCGCCAACTTCCTCCCAGAGCTCAAGTTGCTCCGCGATGTTAAAATCAGTGTCAGCTTCGCTGAAAGCAGCACCACCAAAGAGAGGAAGGTTCTCTACACAGGCGTAGGGCCGGAGGGAGCAGGGGAGCCCGGCTCGGACAGCCTAAATGGTGAGTTGCATGACTTTAGCGAGCAGGAGGCAGCCGAGGACAGCTTTGAAGTAGGGAGCGGTGGAGGGAGGGAGGATGAAGCTGAGGTAGACATTGAGAACAAGGTAGAGTTTGCCGTCCTGGACGAGTTGGATGACTTCGACAACTTTGTGGATCGCGGTGACCGAAATCAGAGTGGCTTCCAGTCTGAGGTCATATCGCAACAGGAGCATGCAGATGAGGAGGCCATGACGTACTCCTATGAGGTATAACGCTGGTTCCTGCATCCACAGCAGAGCCTATAACATCATACATGTTCCAGTTGTCTTTTATCTTGTAACTTAATATAAATCTAGGTTTAGAGAAGGCTCAAATTAACAATTTAGCAGGTTTAATAGAATAACTTTGGTTATATATTTTAATCCATCAACATAGCCTATATGCTGCAGTTGTGAAATAACCAGAGTCAGAAAATGTTTTACCAACTAAGATGATTTTTTTTTTTTTTTACCTTGTGATCTTGCAAGTCTGTTTCCTCCGAGCCTCATTTTGCTTTCTGTATCAGCCTGAAACCCCTCAACGCAAAAGCATTTGTTGCTTGTGTAGAAAACATTCAGGCCAATCAGCAGCTATTAAGATTTTCCCAAGATTATGATGATAGCATGTCATACGTTTCTGATTGAGATTAAGGTAGATCCAATTGTATAAGGAAGTAACCCCCTCACTTATAACCTAAGTGAGGGGGTTCCAGACAGATTTGCTGTGAAGTCAAACTGTCAAGAGACTAGATATTATTTACAATTTCAACCTCACTTTGTAGAGTACAGTTGGTCTCCCCACCCATCATCCCATTACACTGTACTTTTGATTGCTGTTGGATTACTGCGTGTGTGTGCGTCTTTAAGCACCCTCGTATAAAGCGCTACTACACTAATGTACAATATGGGACTGTCCCTTCCCTGCTGGCCTTAACCACGGTTTCTTCCAGGAGGAGTTTGACAATGATGTGGATGCTCTGTTAGAGGAGGGCCTGCCTGTTCCTAAGAAGATGCGCCTTGACAAAGATGCTGTTGAAAGTGACCACCAGTCTGACGGAGAAGAAGGAGGGATCCAACCTATGATGACCAAAATAAAGACAGTCTTGAAGAGTAAGTGGTCGATGTGGATGGACATAGACAGTGTTTCCAGTTGTCGACTAGTAAAGTAAATTGGTCACACGTCAGCAGTGACATCAACACCTGTAATACATGCTATGTACCTGCCATTAAAACATTATGCCACTGCCAATGTGTTAGCATCTGTAGCAAGTCACTAGGCCAATCTTGAGATTGATAAATCAGTGACAGCTACATGCATGACAAGTTGTGCATTCCTAATCTCAAGCACAGACCATATTTTTCTGCTGTGAGTCGAATATTACATTTTTGGATTTGTGTTGTAATACTTGCAAAGCACTGTTAATCTGAAATATACTGTGGCCTTGGAATTATAGAACCTCTGGCATCCATACATCAGTATCTTAAAAATCCGGATGCTGATGTTAGTTAAACTCAAACTTGTTTCTCAAAAACAACAAAGATGTAGTATAGTTTTGCTTTAAAACTTGCTATGAAACATTAATTCTACAATAATTAACATAAGTGTATTCTCTATGGAGGTAAGAAAACTAGTTGAGGGTTAATGATAGTTTCTATTGCTTTAAACTACGGTCACATAAGCATTTGTGACGTGACAAAATCAAATGTATAAATAAGACTGCTTACATACATATGCAATGATGCTGTATATGTAAATGCTTTAGAATAGTCCATATGTATAGCTGGGTCCAATGAGTCTTTGAAGGTCTTTGCTGATGTGATCCCTGAATGCAGAACATGTACCTTGTCTGCACATGTTGTTCATGTAGATAGGGGGCGCCCTCCCACTGAGCCACTTCCTGACGGATGGATCATGACATTCCATAACTCTGGCATTCCAGTCTATCTGCACAGAGAGACCAGGGTGGTCAGCTGGTCCAGGCCATACTTCCTGGGAACTGGGAGCATCAGAGTAAGATGTGGCCTGTATGGAATAATACATAACATTACTTAAGTTTGTGAATAGCAAGCAAATCTCTTGATCTCACACATTGTAATATTATAACCATTTGTTAATAAATGGTTAAACTATGGTCTACTATCTATCTGCACATGGAATAGAGCATAAATGTATTTGGCCAGCATATACAGTATAGCGGTATGTAGTGTATGTCTTAAGCCTGATGTATACTTCAATGTCAAACGCGTCTGCATAGGGCCGGCTGATCCCGCACAGCCCTACATATGTTTTCACTGAGATTAGTCTGGAAACCCTGTTTACATGAGTGTTTTCACAGCCACCCTGTCAGCGTGGGTTAGTGAGATGTCAAGAGCGTTTCTAAATGGTGGCAGAGCCAGATGAGGCGATCAACGTTGATTGGTTAAAGGCTGTCCGATAGTTTAAAAATAAACCAGAGGTCTGCCCCACTTAGGAGGCAACAACCATTAACGCGTCCCAATGGAGCGTGGCCAGACTTTACTCACAGAGTGAATATGGTGTGGCTACACCAAGCTAGAGACGACCCCCTTGTCTTCCAGAAACACGACCCTCCCACTAGCAGCATCCCCTGCCTCCATTACAAGAGAATGAAGGAGCATGAGGAGAAGGAGCTCAACGGGGAGGTGACGCCCGTCCCCGAGGTGTCTCCGGCCAAGGTGGGCGAGGAGGCTGACGGGGAGCGTCCTGAGGAGCCTGATTCCACAGCCCAGGAGCAGGAAGAAGGCATGTGCCCCGTCAAGGAGGTGGCTGCGGATCCCAGGCCGCAGAGCAAGGAGACCCACGCCTTCGAGACGGCACAAGGAGCCCTGGGACAGGTCAAGGCCAAGGTGGAGGTGTGCAAGGACGAGTCTATAGGTAATGGGTGGAGGGGGCATTGCATGTATATATGTATGTAACCTGTGTACCGTAGGTCGTATTTATTATTACGCTCTCCAACACCCGTAGAACTTGAGGACTTCCGCAGCTACCTGGAGAAGTGTTTTGACTTTGAACAAGTGACCGTTAAGAAGTTTCGCACCTGGGCAGAGCGAAGGCAGTTCAACAGAGATATGAAGAGGAAGCAGGCAGAGTGTGAGAGGCCCATCCTTCCTGCCAACCAGAAACTCATCACTCTGTCTGTTCAAGACGCGCCCACTAAGAAAGGTACCAGCCGTGTGCGTGCTTGCGCGCGCACTATGGACAACAAATAATTCAGGACACTGTAGTCAACATGACAGTAACCGACAGTATCAATGATTTCTACACTCTACTTGCATAGATGTAGTCACACACACGCACACTGGCTAAGATAACACACATTTCATGTTAAGTGACTTGTACTCCTTATGGTGAGTTTACATGGAATACGGCAGATGGAAAACCAGCTGTCATGTTAGTAGATGACAGCAAATTTAGCTGTGGCTGGTCCAGGAAAATGGCATGCCGTCCAAAGTTTAAATAATTAAACTTGTTGCCATCCTCCAACGGCATTTACAACCGGATGTTCAAAGCTCCGTCGCATGGAGAAAAAACATCAACAAGAAGCTAATACTTTTGGTGCCACAACACTACCTGATACAGTATTAAAATAACTACATAAAACATTTGCCGCTTATTCATTGTATTGAATATATTTTTATTAAGTTATTACACTGCAATCGCTATAGCAACTGCTATTCCCACGGACTTCTTTGCCATGTCGTCAAGAAAGTGTTTGCCGTATGTCTGCCGTGTTCCATGTGAACGCATCTTATCTCTAACACTCTTGTTTTCTGTCAGAATTTGTCATCAACCCTAATGGAAAATCTGAAGTTTGCATCCTGCATGAATATATGCAACGTGTCCTTAAGGTCCGACCTGTTTACAACTTTTTTGAATGTGGTAAGTTCTTGTTCAGTTGGTTGCTTTAAAGTGCTCGTTCCTGCCTTAACAAGATCATGTCCTCTTGAATAAGGGTTTTCTTTCAGTGAATATGAGTTAACGTGTAACGATCCGTATTCCTGCGGCTGAGAAATCACTAGTTGGGTTTACATGAACACATTTGTCTTTCTGAATCAATGGAGACCTTTCGATTGAAGAGTTCAGGTTACCCGTTTACATGGGACATAATCTAATCTGGTCTGGTGTTTACATGCGCCGTTTTTTTGCCGCTATTTTAACCAAAATAGATGTTAAACACGCTCACACACAGGCTTGGTAATGTAATTTTTTTGGTGGAGCGATCTATGGCTCCAGGTGAAGTTACTGTAGCTCCCATTAACTTATTTCCGCGTATCGCAATTGTTTTGTACAGCAGATGTGCAGAATATTGCTTTGGCCGATATCTTCACAATGCTAAAAGATTGTTCTTCTTTTGGTCCTTCTCAAATAAATCTGACTGACTTAATATCCTACAGAAAACCCAAGTGAACCCTTTGGAGCCTCCGTCATTATTGACGGAGTAACCTATGGTACAGGAACCGCAAGCAGCAAAAAGCTGGCCAAGAATAAAGCTGGTATGATTTTGTTTTTTATTACATTTTATTTCTCTCCGTTGAAATTCTACAACTTATTGTTGGGCTTTGTTGTGAACTGTAGCTCGAGCTACACTGGAAATCCTCATCCCTGACTTTGTGAAGCAGACATCTGAGGAGAAGCCTGTAGAGGGTGACGAACTGGAGGTACATGCCCCATGCAGTATACATGTTGTCTGAGCTCGGCCTGGGCCATGACTACACCCTACCCCTGTAGAACCTTGAGCTGTTCAATAAGCTGTATGTTGGTGTGCTCTCTTCTCAGTATTTTAATCATATCAGTATTGAAGACTCCAGGGTGTATGAGCTGACAAACAAAGCAGGCCTCCTCTCGCCATATCAGATTCTTCACGAGTGCCTTAAAAGGTAAGCGAATCAGCCTGTGAGCTGTTGTTAATAGATAACAATGGCTGGCAGATGTAGCTGTTTATATGCTTGAATATAAACAAGTGTGCTTGCATCCCAAATTAAAGCAGTAATCATCAATGTAAATACCTGTTAAGACAGTTTTGCTTGTCCATCCATCCATCTTCATCCGCTTATCCAGAGTCGGGTCGCGGGGGCAGCAGCTCCAGCAGGGGACCCCAAACTTCCCTTTGGGCAGACCAGTTTTGCTTGTATTTATTAGTTGATAATTTGTATATCAGGTTTGTGTAGATGGGATAGGATGTGAAGTGAAGCTAGATATTGTACTTCAAGCAGTTGAAGTCTTGTAATATCTGAAATGTTTCTGTTCTGGCCACAGAAACCATGGAATGGGAGACACCAGCATTAAGTTTGAGGTGATTCCTGGGAAGAACCAGAAGAGTGAATATGTGATGACATGTGGAAAGCACACAGTGCGTGGCTGGTGTAAGTTCTAGACCCATTCTGTCATATTTCCCCCCAGGCTTAGCTGCGCACCCATGGTAGGTGGCGGTATATTCTGCAATGTATTTGCTGAATATTTTGCTCAGCAGCTCCTATTTCAAAATGCACACACCTATCATTCTCTTTGCCCCAGAACTCTACATTTCCACCCCAGCTCACAGTAAATGTTACTGTGTGAGCATGTGAACCAGACATAGCTTAGATTTGAGACACTCCAGAACAATGCAGTTAATGGCCAACATTACTCAATGATGGAGGTTGATGAATAAAAATTGATATAATAATAATAATGCATGAAGCCCTCAGGCAAGCGGTAGTCTACCGGCAAGGCTGTTGCCACAACTTGACCAGCATCTGAAGTGTCTGTCCATATCATGCGTCTGTCATCATGGCGCTTTCACCATACACTTTAGGGGACAAAGGCACTGCATTTGGTTAATCGACTCGTGGCTCTGTTCAACTGGGAGATCCTGGCGACGGCCGACAAAGATGTCTAGCATGTCCGAAGTTCATCGTATCGGGAGCCGTTAATTGCTCCTTGCTCCCCTATGTGCACGGCAAACAATGCCCGACAAGCAACATTTCAGCCCGACTCTGAATGAATTCAGCTCAGAAAGAAAAATGAAAACGGGCACAAAGTTGCCCAGATTTAGATGTCTCCCTGCTCCGAAACACCTGATTCAAATTAATTAGTTATCCGGTAGCAATATCAGGCTTCTGCCGTGTTTGATAATGACCCTTTCATTTGAATCAGGTGTGTTGGAGCAAGGATGCATATAAACATGCAAGACAGGATTGGTAAACACTATACTGTATCTGACCAAATTGGTTGCACAGAACTGTGGAGGCATATTGAGTATCTTGAGATAATGCTTTTCTGTCTGGGTTCCTTTTACTTTGGTTCAAGTGCAAGACTATGAATATTAAAAAGATGTTTGCAATGTTCATTATCAGGCAAGAACAAGAGAGTGGGCAAACAGCTTGCTTCTCAGAAGATCCTGCAGATGCTTCATCCCCACGTGAAGAACTGGGGCTCTCTGTTGCGCATGTATGGCAGAGAGAGCAACAAGATGGTGAAGAAGGTAGAGATGGTTATATTAAAACATGGGAAAGCTATGCTGCACTTGGAAACATGTTAACACAGGCATTTGTAAAATATGGTCAATCACAGACATCCTGTTATATCAAAATGTTGTTATTGTTGTTACTAATCCAATATGTTTGAAGGAGAACTCGGACAAGAGTGTGATTGAACTTCAGCAGTATGCCAAAAAGAACAAGCCAAACCTTCACATCCTAAACAAACTGCAAGAGGAAATGAAGAAACTGGCCAAGGAAAGGGTAAGTTAATACCACATCAGGTAGATCTTTCAAAGAGTGGCTTAACTTGTTAAATCATTCTCAAATGCTTCTGATAAAGATTTTCACACTACTGTCCATATTCAGTGTAATACCTCTTCTCCCGGTACACTGATTCAGACTTACTTGTGTTTTGGACTAAGTCAAGTTTAGTCAATTGGTTTGAGTTGAGAAATGCCTAGATGTTGAATACTTTACAATACACATAGTTTAATGCAAACATATACTAAACTCTAATGGAAAAACTCCAAAACTAAATGTAAAATGATTTTCACCACCATCCACACCACTTCTGTTATCTTTAGGAGGAAACTAGAAAAAAGCCCAAGATGACCATAATGGAGTCTGACCAGCCAGGAAGTGAGCCCCTCTGCACTGTCGACGTCTAAGAAACACTGCATTTACTAACGCAACACACACACTGTTTATGTACTCCATTTTATTATGCATCACTACTCACATCATGACTGCAATAAAATTACACATTCACACAGCGCTTAGTTGCAACTTAAGTTAAGTTTACTGTTGGTGGATGTAAGAGTATAGCAAAATGCACTATACAGAGAGTAAAGAGCGGCTACCTCTCTAGATGCAGTCCACACAGCAATGGATAAGCTACCCTGGCTGCAAAGTGTCTTAATAATACCCCCCCCCCCCTTACAGTTAGTTTGCCCACATGGTACCTAAAAGTGTGTTTGTGCTCATAAATATTTAAAAGGGATTACTTTCTCCATTATTGCATTGAGGAAACTTCTGTTTGTTTAATAATTTGATGGTTGATGTATCAATATTTTAGGTGGTAATTTCAGATCTGCTTTTCATCATCCTTGTAATAGCCATGTAATGTATTCATTTCTGTACGATAACATTAGGTGATTGCTATTCAGAACACTAGTTATGCACTTGTGTCCTTTTTTAGTTTTTTTTTTAATCAAGATATAAAAAAACATTTCCCTGTAATAAGAGGAATACATTCTCTGCCAATTAAAGAAACATATCAGCAGGCGGCTCTAAAGGCTGCTCTGTTAAGATTCAGTGCAGCACAGGGCAGCCCTACTACATGATGTGTACGTGTATCTTTGTTTTGCTTTTGTTATAGGTGTGACTAGGTTTTGCTAGAATGTTTATTTCTAATTATAAATTCCATACAGTGCATCCAACTACTTGCTAAAGTTAACTTGATTTATTCATCTTTCATTTTTGATGTCCCAAATATAATCCAGTTGGCAACATGTTGCCTAAGTTTAACCATTTCATGAAGGGCTCTGTGCGTGGGTATGGACCTAACATATCTGGCAAAGGGAAAACCACACCCCATTCAACTGAAGGCATTTCTGTAGCTAGTGAATACTATTATTTGTGGTGATAGCCTAAATGAGATGGATTAAACTGTCTACAGCATGTCTTGACCTGGCTTAGTACATTTGCAATCATTGTGACAGTTGATCGTTCCCATTTCCTTCACCGATAGTAACATGGAGTAGCTTACAATAAAAGTTGGACATTCATTTGGTACTCATCTAAAACAAGATAATGTCCAACAACTTTAAGCAGTGCATATTACCAAAGCTTAAATAGTCTTATGCATTTTTAAACAGATGTTGCTGCAACCTGCATCCAATAGAAATGTGTCTGCATTTTAAGACCAACATAGATGCAATATCTGCTGGAAAACAAACTGCTGTGCATTCATCACATGAAGTGTTTGGCCTGTAATATTAACTGAATGTTTATTGCATTTGTGGCCACTTTACAATTAGGCTGTTATATGGTAAATTGTTTGAAGAATGTGCTTTCCTTTCTTTGTGTTCCGTCTTGTATGTCTGTGTGGAAAGGATTTTTACATTTGTTGGAGTTGTACTAATGGATTGTTTGCTTGACATGTTGCTGCCTAAAAATGAAGTATTGCTACCTGAGCTCTGACTTGTGATAAGTTATGCAAATAAATTGTCTTGCGTAACATTGGTTTGTTCTTTTAATAGTCCATGGCAATATGCATGTTATTAATCAGATACAATTGGAGCTTTGAAGTGACAGTTGAAAATGTTAGCATCCACATTTGTACACAAGTAAATGAAAACAAGTGATGGAAAAGTCAACTTAATTAAACTAACATTATTTCCAAACTCAATATGATGCCATTGAATATTACAAGGCCATTAATAACTAAGACTTAACATATTTCACTGGTGACTGCAGTCACATCCTGTTTGCTGCCAGGCTCCTGGGAGCTGTAGTCCACTCTTTCCAGGAGCAGTAGCATCTCTACATGCACGGTCTGGGGGAAGAGATCGACTGCCATTGCTCGCACTGGACGGAATGGCGCTCCACGCACTCTATTGGAAGGTGCTCTGCAAAGGCTGAAAAGAAGTACTTAATATTTTAGTAAAGCTTAAAAATTGATATATACATACAATAATGCTTAAAACAAGGAGCCCATCTTAAGGAATAAAATAAGAACATGGTAGAATTCATATACATTTTTGGACCATGTATAAAAGGGGTAACATTTATGAACCACTCTGGGCTGAGCAATGAAAAGATGGATCCTTAAAATGGCAGTATCCACCTTCATTTGTATCATACTTTGAGAAATTCCAGCCAGGAGATTTTAATCGTTAAATATTTCCAAATAAGCCCATTTTGTAACCTAAACTATCTCTAATGCATCTGGGACAGGTTTTCAGATTGTTTTATTACTGGTATGGTATATGTAAGCAATGCAAACTATATCTAAAGCTGTTAGTCTGCACAAATATAAATCTATCGGGTGTCTTTTTCCTTCCTTGTCCAGCCATTTTACTTAGAAATGTGGTGATATGTCTTTGACTTCTGCTGTTTTGCCTCATACCTCTGAACAAGCTAAATGTGCTTGTGTGCTCATGCGTGCATGTGTGCATGTGCGTGCCAAGCACACCATGTGTTGACAGATTTTCTCCATAATTATGTTTGAGTACTATAACAACTTACTCAATAAAGTTGTTCATGGCGGCCTTGGCATTGCATGCCACATAAACCAACCTCTTCAGATTTTCTGCTCTTCTGATGGCAAGGACCACCTTGGAATCTGTTTCAAACAGTTGAAATGTAGAACATTTGCTTTTTTTTTTGGCTGAGCTCTCATGAAAATTATCCAAGAATACGTACAAAATCAAAACTCGTCATTAGTTAACTGTAACTTGCAGTAAGGCGCATAACATTTGGTTATTACAGAACGGTACAGTTTTCAAGTCAAGATTTCATAATTCCATTTAGTCCAGTGATACCTTGGTTAATGGTTATACTTACGCAAACCTGCTCTGGGTGGGTCCACAATTGCTGTGACATTGGGCGACACCAGAGCATTGAGGACATTGGGTAAGACATCCTCAGCTTTCCCACAGTGAAATTCAACATTGGTAAGGCCTAGAAACAGACCAACAAAAAAAAAAACATACAAATGTAGGAATAGGAGGATTAAATAGGGTTTTCTTGTAATAACTCGAAGTAAACTCCTTGTTCTATCTGAAGTGCATCCAGCTCAAACAAAAAAAAAACTGCAAGAGAGTATGTAAAGCAGAGGAGTTTAATGACTGACCTGCTCACCCTGAACTGTAGAAGAAACAAGATAGAAGGGTACTATGGACAAAGGTTGTGTCCTACCGTTTAGTTTAGCATTTACTTTAGCGTCCTCCACTGCTTCTTGGCACAGCTCAATCCCAATCACCTTCTTTACCCTCTGAAGACAGATGGAACACAAGCTGTACACAAGCTGCCCCATAGCACATGACCCCCTCCAAAAAAGCCCAATGTCATGTTACACATTATTTCATTATTCAAGGTCACATAATGGCCATTTGTGTTTTAGGAAAACACATTTGTATTAGCCCATGAGAAATAGAACAATAAACTCTCCGATCCAAACTACTTGAAATCTTAAGTCATATTCTGCACACTGAAATAAAAAGTGAAACTAGACCGTCAATACTAACGGAACAACTGTTAAGCACCTGTTAATCCACATTACCCCAAGTGATAAGCACTACCTTCGCCAGAGAGAGGCCAATAGTTCCTGTCCCACAGCAGACATCCAGCACCGTGCTATCCTGGTCTAGATGGGCCCATTCACCCACAGCAGAGTAGAGGACCTCTGCAGCACCTGTGTTAACCTGGCCAGGATATATAAAGAGAGCCACAACATGACCACACCAAGATGGAGTCAAACTGTCAGTGTTGAATTAACGCATTAAGTCAAAGACACTAATGGGAGGGGATGCAAGAAGAGGTTCCGTTTACCTGAAAGAAAGAATGAGGAGATATTCTGAATGTCAGACCAAGAAGTTCTTCGTGAATGTGACCTTCTCCAGCCACAAGCTCACAGGGCAAGTCTTCCAGGTTTGGGGATGTCCTTAAGAAATAGTTTGATTGTGAAATGAGTCATACCATTGTGTATAAGTTACAGGTGTATTTCAATAAATTAGAATATTGTGGAAAAGTTAAGTCATTTCAATAATTAAATTAACAAAGTGAAACTCATATCGTGGATTATTTACACAAAAGTGAAATAGTTTAAGATTGTATTTGTTTTAGTCGATGATTATGGCTTACAGCTCATGAAAACCCTAAATTCAGTATCTCAGGAATTTAGAATGTGACATTAGTGAAAAAAGTAATATTAATACAGACATGTCAGCTTTTGGAAAAGTATGTTTGTGTGCAAGCACTCAGTACTTGGTTGAGGCTCCTTTTGCATGATTTACTGCATCTATGCGGTGTAGCAAAGAGTCGATCAGCCTGTGGCACTGCTGAGGTGTTATGGAAGCCCAGGTTGCTTTGATAGCAGCCTTCAACTAATCTGCATTGTTGGGTCTTGTGTTTTGATAGCAGCCTTCAACTAATCTGCATTGTTGGGTCTTGTGTCTCATCTTCCCCATATATTTTCTATGGGGTGCAGGTCAGGAGAGTTTGCTGGCCAATCAAGCACAGTTATCTCATGGTCATTGAACCAGGTATTGGTACCTTTGGCAGTGTGGCCAGGTGCAAAGTCATGCTGGAAAATTAAATCAGCATCTCCATAAAGCCTGTATCAAAAACTAGGTTTACAGATTTGGTAATCTGCAAATGTTGAACATTAAACTTTTACTTACGGTTTGCGACCTGGAGATCAAGTTCCTTAGCTTGTATAATTGAATACTACAGTAGGTGGCTGGGCGGGCATATCCTCATGGGGCGTTACCAAACAGGGTAATCGCACACTTTTCTAATTTGCATGTTCCTCCACCCATTTTTCTTCTGTGGCCATTACAGACCAGGAAGGTAACAGTCCACTTTGAAAAGCCCAGTACGTCTCCAAGTCACATCAACATAACTAGGTCCAAAATTAACTAGATGGAAACTTTCATGGAATGACTCCTTTAACTTTTCCACAATATTCTAATAATTAGATACTGTATGTCAGGTGCATCTCAATAAATTAGAATCTAATTTATTGAGATGCACCTGACATACAGTACAGACGCCTAGAGCTCTGCAGCAGTGCCCTGTATCACATGCTTTAATGTGATAACTGTCACAATAATTATGGCATTTTAACACTCATGCTGCATTCAACATTAGTCAGAGGTAGGGAATCAGAAATTTAATTTACAACTTCTATCCGTTCGAGCTTGTGTGAGATCGGAAAACATGGATGCCCGATTACTGATCCTCACTTATTGTATGCCTTGTTAATGACTAGCCATTAAAAATGCTAATAACTACATCAAAACACATTTGAAAAAGATATACACACATACATATATACACATACATACATATATACACATATATATATATACACATACATACATATATACATATATATATATATATACACACATATATACATATACATATATATATATACACACATACATATATATATATACACATACATACATATACATATATACACATACATACATATCTAATTGTATGTATAAAATAATGCAGCTAAATCTCAAATTGCATTTCAAAAGAATTACAACTTTTAATAATCATTATTTGGCGTGTGGGCAGCCATGTTGCTATGACGTCTAGTTAGAACTTGTACATACTGTATGCTCAAACGCAGCGTCAGTGAAGACCATTATGTTACCTTTGACCCTCTCTAACAAAGTACAGTGAGGTAACGCCACCGTCTTTCCCCTCTCCTTCCATGAAGTACTTGTTTAAGGAGATTTTCAGTGCTTTGAGTTCCTCTTCTTCGAGTTTCTGAACAGAAATAAAGTTGCAGAGCCAAAAATTCAAATAAAAACAAACTTTAAAGTACATTAGTGGAGGTGTCAAACATCACTAATGGCTCCTAGATAGATGTTTCAAGACAATCATTGATTGAACATGAACACACCTGTGGGTTGAAGAACACCATAGCCATGGCTTGTTTGGTCCGTGTGGTCCGCACAGTCAACTGTTTCCAGTGCCCCTCGTATGTTTCAGGGCTATATACAGCATACGGTGTTGTCCTGTATGTGAACAACAGTGTAAATGCAATATTCTGTACAATTGTAAAGGACACCTGGAAATACTATGTCTGTTCACTTAAGTAAAAGTGTCCATACATTAAAATAAATGTTTTGAAGATATACAGTACATCGGCAGCAGTAGGTAGATAGTGATTGGTTGGGACTGCATCAACTGAGAGTCTAGTGAGGTCAATGACTAAATCTGTTGAGAGAGTCTGTATGTATGTGTGTGTGTGTGCGTGCGTGCGTGCGTGCGTGCGTGCGTGCGTGCGTCATCAAGTGCGCTCTACAGTGCATTTACTACCTGATAAAATCCTGGAACTTGCTAACCACCATCTTGGCCTCAGCAGAGACGTGGGTGGTGTCTGAGGGCCCCACCACCGCAACAGAGCCCCCTGTGTATTTGCCCAGGCGGAAACCGATTGTCTTGTCCACGCCATCCGCACCGACGGAAATGAGGAACTCACACTTGTTCCTGTATTCTGTCTGTAGGAGTAATACAAGACAGGATTACAAGATGATTCGTATTCAAAACTAAATAAAAATGACTAAAAATTCCCAAGTTTCATTTTATTTTGAATAAGAATCATTTCACGCTCACATCAATATTAAATGTCAAATTACCTACAGCAAATTGCTTCAATAGAGTACAACATGAATGATGATGGCAAATAATGATCTAGAGTTTACTCAACAGCTTCAAATCAGATATTGGAATATAGTAACATCATAGTTGTTCTTTGCTGCCTTGGTGTAATATCATTTAAAAGTGGGATACCTGAGAGGGAGAAGGCCGGATAGCTTCCAGAGGGCAACACATTTTATTATACTTCCCTTTCTGGGAAAACAGCCACGGTAACATGGATTTGTTGGTGCTGCCGATTTCTCTGCAAAGACATTACATAATGACTTCTTATTATATATTAATAATCACACATGTACTCTGTAGGTTACAGTTAACTATGTTCACAATCCCTCCGACCTAACCTTTCAAGAGAACAGCTCCTAGAAAATGTTATGTTAAAAAGGTAGCATGGTGTACACTTGGGGACTTATGTGTGAATGTTATTATTTATTATTATGATATAAATTATAGTTCACACATTGATGCGGTCTGTGAAAACACAAGCCCTGCACGTACTTGGCCAGTCTCTGCAGAACTCCTTCCACTTCCTGCTCCTTCTGCTCTAGCTGCTCCTTATAGGGAACTCTCCACAGAGGTGTCACTACATTGGCTATCTGTACACTGAAGGGCTCCTCGTTTTCATCCATGTCCTGGCGTTTGGAGGGGGGCTGTCCACCTCCAGCATTTTCTCCTTGCTCCTGCCTCCTCTTCCTCATGATGGGGTCTGCCTTGGGCTTGGCCAGTCTGACGCTGAGTACCTGGCCCTTCCACTGCATGCCGTGAACCATCTTCATTGCCTTGTCACGCTCGTCTTCGTTTTTGAACGTAACAAAAGCAAACGTCTGCTTCCCAAACAGTTTAATCTTATGTGGGTTTAGGCCATGCTTGGCCAGAAACTTCTTTAGATCATTAAAGCCAATGAATTTAGGCAGATTCTGGATCTCCACTTTGTAGATCTCTGAAGTAAACATGTCATCTTTAATGTAGCGGTACATGCTGGGATCAGAGACTGTATTGCCCTCCGTTTCTTCTTTGGATTCTGATTCCACACTGACCATAATGTCCTCAGGATTGTCCTCTTTTGGGGGTGGATTGTCAGCCACTATAATAGCACTTAAATCTGTCATGTCTGTCTCTGTCAGAGTAAAAAATAATAAATGATAAACTCAAACATCTGCTGCAACATGCAGTTAATGTAGTACATTCTCATCAATACATTACAAAACTATAAGATGACCTAGTGGTCCATAAAAGCTCACGAATAAACTCCTTGGTATCAATCCTAATGTTAACATTAGGATAGACATTCCAATGTCGAACGCTGTCATAATCTCAAGGCAAGGGTTATAATATCCGCAAAGATTTTAAAACTGTAATAATAATGATGCTTGTTTTAACAATAAAAAGTAGTTAGATGTCATACCTTGTCAAATGCGGTTGCTTTTCACTGAACACTGGGCGCCGCCATGTTCGTTTAGGTTTATAAAAAAAATCTAGGTTGCACGCACGGAGTTCCACGTGGTCATAATAACCAAGGCGCAACACTCAATTTATATATTTTATATTATTCAAGATGGCGTCAGGTTATATACCATATAATTTATTAACATATCTGCTTGGATTGTGGATGGATTTTAGACAAATATTTACGACCCACCAAATCGTCGTCATAATAATAATAATAATAATAATAATAATAATAATAATAATAATAGGTAATCACAAAAAGAAAATAAACCTTTATTTTTTACGTGCACAAAATATTACTAACACATTTTATAAAATGCATCATATATTTGCGATAAAATATAGTGCAGCAGCTGCTTGGACGCAACGATGCAGCTACAGAGCAGGAAGTTACAAACAGGAAACCTGGATTAATTAATTGTAACTGTATGTGTAACTTTTATATAAAATTATGACACCTATTTAAACATATCAGTATTATCACACATAGCTGTAATATATATGTCAGAAATAAAGTGAAGCATTCCGTGTCTACGTTGTTGGTGAACAATACAATAAAATAGACCTACACATTATTGCAATAGATCGATCGATACATGTTATGTTATAGGCTTTATGTATAATATTTATATTATATATCTAAATATGGGATTTTCTTCTGTAAAATGTCAGAGAAAGGTGGCGTGGTAGAATGTGGGCGAGGGCAAACGTAGGAAATTCGGCGCGCGAAAAACAGCAGCAGGAAGAGAGGAACTCACGGGGAACGGCGAGTTTGGGTCTGAATCTATCCAACAAATTTCATAATCTTCAAACATCTACATTGATATGGCAGATCCTAAGGTGAGGTGGCGCGTTGTTGTTACTTGTGTTTGTAATGGCTGTATTGCTATATATATTTGTCGTCAAACAGTCCTTTTTAGTTGTCATTCATTAAAGTTTGTAAAGGAAGCTGCGAAACAAAAATGCCGGCAACGATCGTAGATTTGCCCTAGCTAATTTGGTGCTAAATGTAACTGATGATGGTTTCGTCGAACAGTGTATATGAAGTGTAACATTTTTACATTAGGGTTAATGTTTTAAACGTTATAACCAATTTACACCTTTCATATTGAGCCAGACCAAAAGCGGTGTACAGTGGACAACATGCGTACACTACTGCTACATTATAGTATGCTAACCTTATGAAGTTAGCTTTGCTGTGTGTAACGTTGCCTCTATTCAGATAAATCAAAAAGCCATGTTCGATACTGTAGCCTATTTGTTTGAGCTTCACTATTCAGGGTTTTAAGGCTCATTGTGCTCAATGTCTTTGTCTACCACAGTTGCTAGCTAGCTGGTCAACACTAGCAAGCCTTTAGCTATTTTCCTGGTTATTACCATGAGGCTAACACTCCTAACTTATGTATACATTAGGATTTGCGACACAAAAATGCATTCGAGCAGACATAAATTAGGAGGTACTATTTTATCTAATTAAAGAGTTGTCAATTGTTAGCAGGACAACACAGTCGTTAGCTTAAATGGATAAGCAGCGCTAATGTTAGCTGCAAAGGCCTAGTTAAATGATCTACGAAGTGCAAAGTTTCGCTGTTTTTGTTCTAGTGCAAACTAAATGTAGCCGTTTGGACTTCCATCAACTAAATGTAATTATTGAATTGTATTTCAAACCAATCTAGCTAGAGTGGTTGGTTACATTTGCTTTAAAACCTTTGAGACTTTCAACATCTGAAAATCGCTTTTTGTAATACTTATGTTATTGGTTGGTGTTTCTCCTCACTCACTATTATAGTAATTAGTAGTCCGTAAGGTTGTTTTGCATCAATGGACTCATCTGCATCCATGGTCCTTTATGAATAAAAACATTTTGTGTGTTCATTATCTGTTTAACATAATTGTTTATTGATGTAAAGTAACTTTTTAACGGATTAAAGTAAGGTTTATAATGTGACCATTAATCCTATCTCACTTGGCTCAGTGACAACAAAATACAAAGGTTATGTATCAGACATGATCTCCTACCCCACCCCCCCATTTATGTATTGCTTACAACTAAAGAGGCCAGTAATGTTTTAGCAAGGAAAAACACACATACACACACATATATATCTCAGATGCAGTATTTTTTCCAGTTCAGCTTGACACATTTCTCTTTCTGCTCTTCAGGATTCTCAAGAAGATCATGAAACGGCCACAGACAACGTAGAAGACTCAAATCATGATCCCCACTTTGAGCCAATTGTGTCCCTTCCAGAACAGGAGGTGAAGACATTAGAAGAAGATGAGGAGGAGCTCTTCAAAATGCAAGTACTTCCTAGGAATTTATTTTAATCACATGCCTTTAGTTTGTACTTGTATTTTAATCTTGTCTGTGTAGGGAACCTTGGAATAATTTTGTTGTAAAATGTAAAGTATGCCATCTGCCTTGGCACTGTAAATAATAAATCCAAAATTTCCCATTTCAGGCGGGCCAAGCTGTATCGCTTTGCCTCTGAGAACGACCCTCCAGAGTGGAAGGAGCGTGGCACTGGTGACGTAAAACTTCTGAAACATAAAGAGAAGGGCACTATCCGCCTTCTGATGAGAAGAGATCGCACCTTGAAAATATGTGCCAATCATCATAGTGAGTCAAACTCTTTTTACTTATACATGGTCATGTGAATTTTAATTAGTCTTCTCTAAAACAAGTATGTTGTAAAGTCCATGTGCTAACTTATTCCTTTTGTGTATATCAGTTAGTCCACTGATGGAACTAAAGCCCAATGCTGGCAGTGACAGGGCTTGGGTATGGAACACACTGGCAGATTTTGCAGATGAAAGCCCAAAACCTGAACTCCTGGCAATACGCTTTCTAAATGCAGAAAGTGAGTAGTTATCTTAAATATTGAAGTCCCTGCCGGTTAAGTTTGTCACCAGAGAAATGTTCAAACACAAATTCAACAAACTGCGATAACGGTGTGGTAAAGGTTTTGATCACAGTGTAACCCCTTTTTTTTTCTTTTCTAGACGCTCAGAAATTCAAGGTGAAGTTTGATGAGTGCAAGGAAGAGGTCAAGAAATCTCAAGAGGGTTCAGGTACGTTGATTTGAAGTGGCCCACATTGGTAAACCTGCTATTTCAGTCTTTTCTGGTCTTGGGCAGGCTTTGACTTCAACCTAACATTTTCAGCACTCTCCATCAAAGCTGCTCTTGGTAGGCTTTGAGTTGCAGCAAGAGCTAGTTAAGAACAAGGATAATACTTTCTAAATCAACAACTCAAAAACCCCCTACATCCTCTGTCTTCTTTTGCTGGAGACTGCTAGTCTTCAATTGCCAAGTGTTACTGACAAATCTGTTGTAGCTGTGTGCACATTCATGTGATTGACAGGCAAAGTAGATTAGGAGCAGATTTTTTTTAGGGGGTGTTCACATGTGAAATATGGACTGTACAGCTATTTGATACTCAAATCGTAACATTTGACATTGTAGGCTGTTTCTATTAATTGGTATTGCTATCTCTCCACATTGTGCATTTGTATTATAATTTGACCAAATTTGGTATAAAAAACATACACCTCTCACAATATGCGCATGAATCGGCCACGGGCTTTTCCCCGTTTTTTCTAGTGTCTTGTCGAACAAATGTTGTAACAAGGTATCTAGTATGGGAAAGTGTGTGTTCAGCTTCGAGATCCTATTCCAAAAGCTGAAAACAATTTTCTATGCGTGTGATGGGAGTGTATTTATGTTAATGATAAACACAATTTGTAGTGCACTCAACCTCTTTAGTTGAACCATGTTGGGAACAGGTAGCAATAGTGCGTGCGGCACAATTGTCATTGTGCACAGGGATTTCATATGCAACCACACACATATTTGACCTGCAAAGATGGGGGCTAGAAGTCACTCGCACAAAGTGCTCCTAAATATTTTTTCATGTTTATACACTAATATTTCTAGTCGTATTTGCGAGTGAAATGGTCGCAATGTTGAGCCCTGCGTTGGATCAATCAAAATCTGGGGCATGTCTAAAGACGCAAGGCAGAAAATGTTTTACTCCAGTTCGACTTTTTAAAGCATCTGCGAGTAGCAACTCCCTTGCCTTTAATACATAGCGAACCTGAACCTTTCATTAAGCCGATCCGCCACGGTCCAGCTCACTGACCTATTTAAAAAATTTAAAAAAAGCCCACTTTCACTTAAGGGCTTATCAAAACAAGTCCACTTTGCATGCTGTGTCTGAGAGCCTGTTGCTACTAACTTTGGTTGATGCTGCACACTATTTATCAAGCTTTCTGCACTCTACACACAACACATTCTTCACACTCTGAAAAAGGTGAGGTGGATGTTGCTCGCAGAGCTGTCGCTGCTTTTTCCAAAAGTGAAACGATAATAGTTATGGGAATTTGTTTTATATTGAAACCAGTAACAGTTTAAACTCTAATGCATGGAGAGAAAAAAAACCAAACGGCCTACAATACTATAGCATAGCATTTTTAATTATTCAGGTGGCCACTAGCTGTGCCTAATTGGTAGCCAAAATGTAAAATTGACAATGACACCGACAATGTCGAGCCCTGGTCTTAGGAGCATTTGACTGCCATGGACAGATAGATGTTTTTCATTTCTAATTACACAAATGAATAGCTCTAAAATCCTACATCTCCTTTAACAACATATTCTGTCAACTGCATTGAGAATATTTCAACATAATATTTGAACGCAGACTCACTCTGTTCTTTGCTGCTTTCTTCAGCTTGGAACTTTTTCTGTCTGCTATATTAACCTGCAGAACATAGCACTCGCTAGCCTTCTGAGAGGCTGGTGTCAGTATGTTCTGCAACACTACATTTTCACAACTTTGCTTAATACTTTTATTTTATATACAGATTAGACATTCATATTAATGTCATGAATAACCTTGGCTAGTATAATGGATACATTGGATCATGGATGGATACATTAGTTCATGTTAAAATTGTAGTTCAGGGTTTCCACTGGTCATGGAATTTCTTGAATTTCACAGAATTAAGTCTATTCCAGACATTGAAAGTCAGGGAATTTGATAATATTTTAGTTTTAGTCATTGAATACCAGAGCATATTATTTGCAGCATGTTTGTAGGGTAGATGGATAAACCCACGGTCGGAATGACCGATGCATTTCCGAGTAGGTGGAGTAGATCACCCACAGACCACAGTATAGGTAAATCAGCTCTTTATTGAAGCATGGCCATCTTCAGTCACGGCACAAACAAGACACGCCTTTCCCAGCCAACACACCCTGCCTTACAGTAATTAACCCTCAACTTAAATAGTTGTCAGATGAGACCAAGCTGGATTGCATGGGAATGTTCAGAAATACATATTCATTTAGAAATACATGATCATTTATATCCATTCTACATAAACATACACACACACTTTACCTACATACACCATTGCCTGAAACATAATGTATCAGTCATAATTACCATTTAGCCCCAATACATAAGGCACAAACATCCCACTACACCCCCTTCCTTTATTTCATGTATATTCTATATATCTAAAAAATATTGCAAATCACATTGCAATTTCTCTCAGAAAAATCGCAATTAGATTATTTTCCAAAATCGTTAACATGATCCTACACTTTGTGTTAAAATAGCCTACTACTCTCTGGATAAACATTTGAATAAACAGAGGCCTATAGTCTACAGAGACGTCCTCTTATTGGCCACAATTCAGTCTGAGAGGTTGCGCAATCAGACACACCTCACATTAACTCAACTGTAGACTATTTGCAGCTAAGAATAATAGTGAACTAAAATTATTACTATGTAAAAAAAAAAAAAAAATTTAATTAGGCTGTAATCTTAACTGAGGGAGCGCAGTAGTTCTTCTTAGGGGGTGACGCCGGGACTGTGACATCATCGATCATGAAACTAATGATCAAACTGCTGTCACATACGAGCACTCGAGTACCCGTGCCCATCCCTAGTTTACACAGCGTCACTGAACATTTGAATAAAGTTCGATATTGGTCAAATTTCCCAGTTGCAGTTGCCAGCTGTTTTGTTGCTCATTGAATTTAATGGTCTGTTGTGTTGTAGCTGGCTGTGAGAGTGCAGGGTTAGGCTACTGCAGTTCTAATAAGGTGTGTTCAAACGCTAATGCACACATTAATGTGAATAAGTAGCTAACACATTTAAATAGTTTTTTTTACACAAACAAAAGGTCATGGAAATTATGATTTTTAGTTTACATTTGACTTGGAGTGGGATCCCTGCTCGTGACAATTAGTTCCCAACAAGGACATAAAATGGCATAATACTTAATCAGACATTTTACTGTTGTACCACAGGTAACACTGACAGTCCAAACACAGTGGCTACGAAACTGGAGGAGCTCTCTGTAAAGGAAGAAAAGACGTCAGAGGAAAAGAAAGAGGAGACAAAGGATGTGAAGGCAGACGAGAAGAATTGAGAACCATGAACTTGCTTTGCTGACTTACAATTTCTCTTTTTTTTTCTACAATAGACTCTAAAAGAACAGAATTTGGACTTTTGCATATAGACTTTTGTTTTTGCCTCTAGATCACAAGTCTTTGGTGCCATTGGAAAATGACAAAATAAATCTAGTTAATGGAAAATAAAGAGCCCATTCCCTCCCACCCCTGTCCATTAGCGCCATGGAACACTTCACTTTGCATTTTGGTCATCTGCAGTTAAATGTTATTTTTGACTAACTGTGAAATGATGCTTGTGATATTGATGATTCCCACATTGGGGTATGTTTTTGTTACTTTATTTTTTAGTATTTTATTTTGTTATTCCAGAGCAAAGTTGGTTTGCAGGGGGTTGTGATGGAGCATGCTTGCAGAGTAAAGCAACAGACATGGAGGTGCATATGTATTGCAACTCATTGGAGATTCTCTGGATGCCATGCAGAAAACTTGTCTTGGTTTACTTCAGTGGCGAGATGAAGCTGTTTCACACAGTTGAGATGTAGCAGGTGCACTTAACCGTAATATATGGCTGATGGTTATTCAGATGCATTTAGCTCATCTTTCTTTTCTCCTTTCAATGTAATCACACAGAATCCAAAATCCAAGCTGTTTGTTTGATGTTGTAGACTGCAGTTGGGTTGGGGTTCCTCAGTGGGAGCACTGGTTTGTATGCTTCATTTAAAACTTAACATTCCCTTAGAGTTGAAGCATGTAGATTATGTATAATTCAAGAGTGTAATAATGCCCCATCATATCTGTGCTCACCACCTTTTATCTTTCTTCCAATTGAGTTCATTTTTACTTCCCCAACCTCCTGCCTCTAAAGTGCCAGTGCATCTGTAAATACATGTATATGGGTGAAATGTTGCTTTTCATTTGCAATCAAATGGTTTGAAATATTTCCTCCACCTTCCAATAAAAGTGCTCAAAGACCATGCCAGTGTTTGTTATGTCACTTTTTGTTTAGCAATACTAGGTGTGGATATTCTTAGTTATCATCTCCCTTCAGTTTGGTCTGTCAGATTTATTGTTTCTTTGTCCCAACCCTGTTTTAGAGGTCTCCCTGCTCCAACACACCAGATTCAAATGAATAGGTGGCATTATCAGGCTTCTGCAGATTCATAACGACCCATTGATTTGATTCAGGTGTGTAGGAGCAGGGAGACATCTAAAACATGCTGGCCAGTGGTACTCTAGGACCACTTGCCTAAATCATTCGATCAGGCGTCTGCTAATATACTTAACCAAGAGGAATGATCTCTAGGTTTTAGTTCATTACAGCATTAGTTATTTTATAGAGGTGTCATGACGGGCTGATACCCCTATTGTCTCGCACTCAAGACTCAAATCTGGTTCACTTAATGATTTTTATTTTGCGATCAAGTCATGGGAACAGTTCCTCTCCACAAAAATAGCTACACATGTACATTTATAATATATTCTATATTTAATACATCTTACATATTTTGATTTCAATAAACATCCTCTCGTGACACAACAGCGCTACTACCAACTGTCAAGTTTGAGTCCTGACTTATGAGTGGTATATTTATCTCAATAAATAGGCAGTTATCTGAATTTGTGTTTTCACTTGGGGACAAAACAGCTCTAATTTAGAGGCTACAGTCATACAGGAAAATGTATGGAACATCCAGCAATAAAAATGTGAAATAATTATTTGGCAACATAAGGCTCTATGTGAATCACAGCATCCATCATAGTTTCCAATAGAGTTTTAATACATCACTGCCCTACGATAAATCCCTCGGAGTCTGCACTAAGTATAGATACTTAGTATAGAACTACCAGACATTTTATTTCACAATACACTATAAGGAAACAGGCAGTATGTAGGGTTAGTCCCCAGTGGAGTGACAAAAGGTCATATATTAAGTACTGCCCTACCTTTAAACAAGGAAACCTAACAATTTGCTTGATATAGGGAACCATTCCTTTACCCATGTGCACAAAATGTGCACTACTGATTTTGCAAGTTAAATATATGAAAATTAATTCCTAGCTCATGGTAGGCTGTAGCTAATCATGTAGTCATTCAACCATTCAAATTAAATTTTTTATGCCTAATACATTTCAGTTTGGTTTATACAAAGCTACATTATGTAAGCGTTGAAGATTTGAATATCTTCTAAAGGATTGCAGAAATTACATACTGTAGCTGTGTTCAAAATCAAATCGAAGGCATTTATTTTTACTCATAAGATTGTGAGAATGTTTAGTAGATCTCAATACAACTGCAGGTCAGTTCATTCATCTATATAAAATGCTAAAACACCATTATGTTCTCATTCGTGCACTAGTATTTATGAAAACAACCATTATCTGGAAAGGCAACATGGTTCATTTCAATTTCAGCAGTTAGCTGAATATAAAGAAATCTCAAAAATTACTTGCATCTCTCATCAGTTGATATAAAGGAAAATGAAAAAAGAAATAAAGTGGAAATGTTCAATATAGATATAATTTATTCCCCAATTTCATTTAAAAAAAAAAATGTACCTACACATATGTAACTAAATAATATCCCTTTCATTTAGAAGGTTCTGCTCCCGTTCCCTGAAGGGAAGGGGGGCACTCTGTTGTTGGCTGTGCCAGACAGCTGCTGAACAGTGATTGGATGTTCTCAGTCTAAAGCCCTATGAAGTTAAACGGGACCAATTTCCTCTAGTCTGAGAGACTAGTAGTGCCACATGTGGCACTAAACATTGAAATTCCTCATTACATCTGAGATTACATTGTCATTATCTAATTATATTTTACTTTGAGAAATATTTCTCTAAAATAAAAACATTCATGCCAAACTTAAGTATTTATAAAAGTATGTATCAAAACACATTTAAAGGTTAAATATATAAAATGGGAGTAAAATTATAAAAAAATAAAAGTAGAAAATAATGAATGGCGAAAAAAGTTACTGCATCTTATTATATGGACAATGGCTTGCTATTATAATTGTTTTAATAAATCTTCCACTGCAGGAAATGAATACCACAAAAATGACTTCAACATAACTTACAAATGCACCTATAAGAAAAAAAATGTCCCAAAGGAAAATGTGTTTTGGCTGTGCAGGGCTGGACTCTGCATTTCAATGTTCAATCAGTTCATTGTCCAACACATTTGAACCATTTACATGAGGTTTTCATACAGTACATATCATATCCTCAGTATTTAAACATGAAAATGTGAACTACTCTACAAATACCTTCTGTGACAATGTTCTGCATCTTCCTTATATACATATAGGGGCAGGGCCACATACATCTAATAAACCATTCACAAGGATTAATGTAGAACTGAAGGCATTCATGATCTTCCACATAATATTCGCATATGCCCCTTTTATGAGGATAAGAGGTGACAACTAGCACCTTCACTAGTTGTATTCATCCCTGAGGAAAATTCCCCATTTATTTTTTTAAGAATTTCTTGACAACTTCTTGGATTGTACAGTGTTTTTTCCAATTTGACAACATATCAATAAGAGCTCTTTCAATTAACGGACAGGGGGCAACACTATTCTTCCCAGAATACTATACTTACCTCTCTGAGTGCTGACTGAATCACTCAGGACTGATCCAACATGATTCAATCAGCTCATACCGTGTTGATGACATGAACAGCAGAGGTTTGAATTAAGCACCTTTTTGAGGTCAATACATCTAGAAAGAACTTGTCCTCTCACACATGATAAAAGACACACCATCAATCAACCCTTTAGTGTTCTTAGCCTTTAGTACTTGTGTAGCAATGTGTGTGAGGCATTTGGAGCAAAACAAGCGAATTTTGAGTCCACTATGATGACGACGACACCACACAAATGTAACAGCAGTGCAGTCCATACAAAGCCCTCAGCAGCTGATTGAGACCCTTCTAGTACGAAACACAGGCGATCAGCCAGACAGACAAGGAGGAAGGAGGCATTCTTATTGGACATTAATTGGACATCAACTCCAATACAGGTTGTGATGGGTGCATCCTGATTGGTCAACTACACTTTACGAATTGAAAAACAAAAGAGTTGGTTTGAAGAGGGAGGGCTGATGTTGTGGTGGAGGTCACACGGATATCTCGTAGGTGGTGCCACCTACCCCCGTCACCTTTTTGACGTTATTATGGCGACTAGGGCTGAGGGACGTGCTCTGGTGAGTGGGGTGGCAGTCCGTTTGGCCATTAACTTTACACTTCAGCATGGCTTCCCTGTAGAGGACAACAAAAGACAGAAGACAATTCAAAACAAAACGGACGTGTTCCACATTCATAGCGGTTCATCTGCCGCCAACAGGATGATTTTGTTTGGCCAAACCGGGAGGTGAGTAGTCGTGGTTTCGCATGCATGTTAGTTATATAGCGGTCCACAGCACGACGAGCTTTAAACGACATAAAGAGAAGAGCAACATGAGTTTCACGTTTACAAATAAAAACAAAATCATAAAATGTAAGATGGGTTAGAGATTAAGTTAAAAGGCAAGTTGTTATCAAGACCTCGTGTTAGATGAGAGTGGAAAAAGCATGCAGAAAAAAGTAAGTGGGCTCAAACATCTTTATTATTCTGACAAGTTCAGAAAATTATACAAAAGAAAGTTTTATCCTAACAAGGTGAATTCAGTACACGTCACACTTCAGTATTTAATAATAACCAGGTATAGCACACTGACACTCTGTACATATACTGTAAAGTCTATACTGTTTTGACGTATCCACATGCTACTTTACACACGGCATCGCCTTAAGACTAGACAAGCTAGTGCCCACCCATCACTGGCTGTGCCCAGCAAAAGAACTTCCATTCTGCCCAATACATTGTGCATGCAGTCCCAGCGAAGAAGGAACGTGTTAGGTATCATACCTGGGGCTCCCCAGGCGAGGAGAGTCTGTCCTGTCGAGGGTGCTGATATAGGAGAGTTTCTGGTGGGTGTAAGAGGGGGACCGAGGCATGGCGGCGGGGGAATGGTGGGGCTGATGACCCGGGGAGCGGTACTGGGGCTCGTGGCTAGGAGCCCTTCCTTGGCTGCTGTTAGTGCTACTGTGATCCGTGTGCAGCGAGCTCGAGGAAGTCCTCGGGGCACGGCGTAACACGGGGGTCCGCTGGCCGTAACCCGCCAGCCCGGCTCCCGCCAAGTTGTTCCTGGAGCCCCCGTAGGCCGGGGGAGTGGGGCCGCGGGACCCCTCGTGGTAGTGAGTGACGTGGGCGTAGCCGGGCGGGCTGTCGAACATGCCAGAGTCATGGGCGTACACCTGGCTGGGGCTCTGGGTGCGTCCCTGGAGCAGCTTCTCCCTCTCCTCCAGCACCTTGCGCTCCTGGATGGAGGCCATGATGGTCTGGGAGAGGTTGTCATAGCGCACCGGGGACGGCTCCCGCTCCCTTGCGTGGGGCGACTGGCGGCCCGCCCCTCTGGCCACTATCACTGGGCTGTAGGCCGCCGTGGCGGCCTGCTGCCTCTGTGCCTCAGCTGCCCGGACGTGGCACGTCTTTGTGGGCAGGTAGGGGGAATGGAGCCCCGTGGGGGGCAGGCCCGGTGGCGGCGAGACGCTGGGGTTCAGCAGGCTGTCGTAGGACAGGCTGCCGTTGCGGCTTGACAGCGTGCCGGGGGAGTAGACGCTCTTGTAGGGGGTGGAGGAGGCCACCACCTCCGGGAGCTGGGCCTTTTCGGCCCGCCGCTGGCCCTGCGTCAGGCTGAGCGAGCGCAAGCCGCCGGGGCAGGAGTCCAGCTGCAGCGGGGATGACCGGTAGGTGCGGTGGAGAGGGATGTTGTAGTCGGGCAGGTCCAGGTTCGGCTCCGAGCGGTAGTCGTGTCCGCGCACGCTCTCTTCCAAGATGGCCGACGTCTTCCTGCTGTCGTCTGGTATCACAATCTGTGGATGGTGGGGGCAAGCGGTGGAAAAACAACTGCTTCAAAGGGAAAACCAAGACAACATAAGCTGGGGCTCTCCTCTACCTTCAGCAATTACTGCCACTGTGCCCTTGAGTCAAGCAGCTCTGCCTGGATCTGCTCCTCAGCGACCAATAGTAAGCAGCTCATTACTGTGTGCGTGGGGATTACTTACCTTCTCTCCAGCAGCATGGTAGTGGACTTTGGGTATCGTGCCAAAAGAGGGCCTGAATTTATACATGGCTGGTGTGGAGGGGTGGGTCTTACCAGACAGGGAACTCTCTAGAATACACAGAGAAAGAGACAAGGCCCGTCATTAAAAGTAACATAGAGGAACATTTCAGTGTGTCAAATATCAATGTGGACGTGAAAACGAGGTGATAAAATGCTTAATTTTGCCTAATGGGGCAGGCTGAAAAGTATTCACAGTAAGAGGTGCAGTACCACATCCCGCCACCAGGTAGAAGTAATGTTTCATGCAGGATGAGCAAGCGTTCACTCCTTGACATAATGCAGCACGCCACTGGCCACAGTAGCTAGGGAAGAGTCTGCTTAATGACACTCTTATAGTAAAGCATATACAGCTAGCCCAACAATTAAATGGCACCCTCAAAAACAACAAATTAGCACCAATTGAAACAGCATGACTATAGCATAAAGGCTTTCTCTCATGAAAACAAGCGTCCTCAAGCCTTCATTGATTTTAGCTATGGAGCGTAATCTCGTCCATGTTCATGTTGAATCACTCTGTCTGGCTGTGCTCCAGCATCTGGCCTCATCGGAAGACGGAGTGATTCACACTGCAATTATCTCTCCCTGAAATCCCACCCTGGCTTCTGCCGACCTAGGGGACGTGTCGGTGGTTAGGGCACACGCATCGTCCTCTGGCCCGGGCATAAAAACAGCCATTGACCTGTCACGGGGTGGGTTCAAGCAGCTCTGAGTCACACACATGACTGTGTCTGGTGCGGTGTTCGGAAAGAGGAACGAGATTGATGTAGTAGACTGATTGAGCGTGTGCGTGCGTGCCTGTGTGCGCACACGTGATGGCGTGTTATTGAGTGCTAGTGACGGGTGCTATAGCTAGTTGCTGGGCTCCTTACCTTCGCTGGAGGTCAGCTGGCTTTTCAGCTGGTTGTACCTGTCAGCTTTGGGGGGCAGCGGGGGCTGGAAGCCCTCTTTGTCGTCCAGGCTGCTCTTAGACTGTGACCAGGGGGAGGACATGGTTACGACTGGCCACAACAGATGGATGGCCAGCAGAGAAAACAGATACTACTACTACTGCAGCAATACTACACACTCTATGAAGTGATCTCTCTAGGACACAGCTATTTAGCTATACAAGTCATCTTTGATATTTATCCTTTGTTTACGAAAGTTTATATGGTTTCGTACTGAAAATTAAATGCAACATAAAGAAATAAATCAGGACCAAAAAAAGTACCAAATTTAATGGATATTAATGCAACTTTAGATAGTATGTATTGTCAGAAAAGGGACTCAAATTCTTAGAGCAGGTAGGATCTCTGAAGATTGAGCTAGACGGGTAACCAGGAATGTCTATGCTGTTGACTAGCCATGGCTATGTGTGTAACACGCACATGCACACACACACACACACACGCACACAGCATATACTATAAACATTTTGACTGTCACCTTGGAGCTAACAATAGTGCTATGGAGGCCGTTGTCACTGATCTTGATGGTAATTTGCCTGTCTGACAGGTCTGGTCTGATGAAGGGAGGCTGAATCTTCACCATTACCTTCTTCCTGGGATCCACTATGTACCTGAGTAGGGAACAGTTACATTGCTTTCAATCATAGCTTGTATATACAAATGGACAAACCCTCGATGACGTCACACATAGCTGTTCTCAATAACTGATTTGAACACCGCGCTGTGCTGGCTCTGGCCATCGCCATCTTTGCAGTACCTCACTCTGCCTGTAACGCCCCCCTATCCGTTATGGGATGCATGTATGACTATTATGTTTAACTGATTCACCCGCCGTACAGTTGTGATGAACGGGCACACTATCTGTAGAAAGGCAGCCAGATTTTTTAACCAGGCTGTAAACCAGGCTGTTTATTTTTGCTGTAAAGTCAGACATTTTTACATTGGAGTCTATGGGAATTCACTCCTTTTTGCAAAACACTCCATCAATGACTTCAGCAGAGCATCTCACCACCACCTGCTGGCTAACAGCTCTCACACCAGTCATTTGTACTTTATTTCATATATCCCATAAGGGTCCTTAGGTCATAGCTCTTCGGCTCACACTGATAATATGTATGTGTGAAAAAGATATGTGGCTCTATTTCCCCATTAGCTGCGGTTCAACAACGTGATTCAATTCCCTCAGCCATCTGCCTTCCCCCAGGGTAGCTGCTTGCTTCCAGACTGAACTGCATACTGTATATAAGACAGCACATTGGGCGCACACGCATACACACGCGCACTCCAGGACACTATTCCCACTATAGTGGGAAGGCATCACACTAGTATACTTGCATAGCCTCGGGCAGTGCCACAACCCTTGTACGTACGTATGCACACTCACACACACTCATTCTCACACACACAAGCAACTCTTTATCATAAATGAATGGGTTATGGTCTCCTGGGCACAAGTAAATATGACATATTGTACAGTATGCACGCACACACACACGGATGTGCACGTGCTCGTGCACACGCAAACACACACACAGATGTGTGCGCGCACACACGCACGCACCATCTTGCTTAGCAGACAGTTGTACCTGGGAGCCAGAGGACTGCATAAAACATATTCCACGTTGCCACAGCAACCTCGAGTGAAAGGATTTACTCCTCCTCGGAACTTGCCCGTTACCTGCGGAACACGGAAACGTGTTGAGAGTGGACAGCAAAAGAGATACAAGGCCACACGCGCGCACGCACACACACACACACACACACACGCACACACGCACACACGCACACACATGCACACACACCGTAATCATGGCTTTTATTGTAAGTGCAGCTTGCTGTGGTCACTTGTGGTGTACGTAAAAATGTGAACTGTGATGCAACACACAACACTGAACGTCATTTGGATGACATAACAACACTCCACTGTGTGTGAGTGTGTGTCCTCACCTGTTCGTTGGTGGTGCGGCCTCTAGCCACAAGCACCATATGGAAGCCTGTGAGGCCCATGACCGGGATAAAGAAAAGCCCCGCTATGCACATCACCACCAGCCTGAACACCATTGTCAAGGAGGACAGGAGCAACATGACACATCTGATAACGTTAGGAGTCACATTCAGGCACCGAGACACATGCTATTATTCCTCCTGCCCTGCCTACTAACACATTGGAAGTCATTACATTAGCAAACATTAGCTGCATTAGCTTACGATGTAGAGGGAGCTGCTTGAAAACGACTTAACAATATGAATGACGAACAATGACGAAGGCATTATTCAACCACGTGAAATGTTGATACAAAGACTTTTCTCCCTTCTATAATAAATGTATTTAAGCAAGCAATGATAAAAATGTTAATTTCCAATTAACTAGTGCGCCATGGGGCCAGATTGCTGCGGGTGGAGGGATACGTGACGGTGGTGTGCAGCGCGGCCAGCCACTCTCTGTGGTGGAGGACGAAGACGAGGCTGAAGAAGAACACGCCCAGCATGTGAATGCTGAGCGACAGCAGGAAGAGGAAGAAGTATCGGTAGTTCCTCCGTCCGATGCAGTTGTTGACCCACGGACAGTGATGGTCAAAGTCCTGAGAAAGACAAGGACATGGAAAAAGCTACGTCATTCTTGAGACTTTAAATAAAAACACCTCTCCTTTCAATGCCATAGGGCGCTCCCTCAGAAGCTCCGCCCAACACATTGGAAGTGCATTGTGAAGCCTGTTGCGTGCAATGTTCGACACTTTGTTTATGATTCTATTCACGGAGCAAGGGCTGTGTAGAAGTACCGGATAATTTTCTAGCTAGCAGACTGATGTATTTGACAAAAAGTGTATTAGCTTACAATCACTTAGCATATCTTTAAAGAGAAGGACAAAGGCCAGATACATTTAAGTGAAACACTTAATAACACTTAGTGCAGGGGTAGGGAACCCTTGTCCTGGAGAGCCGCAGCCCTGCCCTAGAATCAGGTGTGTTGGAGCAGGGAGACATCTTAAACATGCAGGGCTGCGGCTCTCCAGGACCAGGGTTCCCTACCCCTGACTTAATGGATACTAACCACTAACCACCATATTAATTATGTAATTATTAAGGCGTGTCCACTACTTAAAGGTGATGTCAGCGATGCTGGAGAAAGATTGTTAATATATGAACTCAAAACCTCTTTTTCAACTACCATAGGATGTTCCCTCAGAAGCTCCGCCCCCTAAATTGGACATGCACTGCCTAGGCCAGTAGGGTTGTGGGGTGCGGTCTGTACCACTTTGTAACACCACATTATTATTTCAGTGTGGGTTCCGGGCAGCTAGTAGGCCGTGAGGAGATATTTTCTATTTGAGAAAAAGTACATTAGCTGACTCCACCTTTAAAGAGATAGGAAAGATGTTACAATGTGCAGAAATATTCCCAATATATTGCAGAGGGATATATTTATTATACATCAACCAAATAAATAATAATAAAAAATAAAAATAATAAGTGTGTTAACATTATGACTAAAAAACGCTACATTCAAAGAGCTCAGGGCTGAATGGGCGTGTTCGTAATGTCCCCCCATAGCCCATCCCCCTTTCAACTCTAGGCTATTGCGCAACAGTCTTAAGCGGTGCAACTCACTAGTCTAGCTAGCTGCAATGGCCCGTCTTTCAGCAGGTGCGATTGGCTCAGTAAAACTGTGTATTTATGAACAGTCAGTAGACAGAAGCACCTGAAGAAACTGCCAAATATCCATGTATAATCCAAGTTGTGTCACAATGGTTAGTTCA